>JANRFK010001158.1:34613796-34633300 GCA_030068395.1 Apalone spinifera
ATTTGCAAGTTCGAATGACTACATTAGACACCCTAGTTCGAACTAGGGTGGCTAATGTAAACATACCCTGAGGTACCCAAAATTGGGAGCCAATTTTGACTCTTACTCTTTTTTGGTCTTGCACACTCCAGGTTTCCACAGTAGAAAGAGTCCATGAAGTGAACTGAATTAAGAGGAGAAAAGAAGATGAAAATTGTTCTTTATGAGACTAAATAATAAGATTACTATTAATTTGTACCCAGATATTCTTTTAAAAATGGCTTTCAATATCAGAATTAACATTTAGATACACTATTGCTGTCTTGTTTATTCTCTAAACAATATATTAAAGAAGAAAACTTGTAGTCAAGGGGAAAAATAATGGGGCTCTTAAAGGAGCAAAACTTCAATCAGTAATGAACAGACTTTATGTTTGTTCTATGTTTGTATAGTACCTAATACAATGGGTCCCTCCTAGTAAATAAAGTGAGACTAAATCCTTCCAATTCTGGAAACAATGTTCATATTACACAAACAACCTCTTTCTAGCAACCAACACTCTGTCACAGAAGATGAGGAAGGCCTGCTGACATCTGTTCTAGTAAGGTCTGAATGAATTCACCAAGGACAACAATTCTAAGGCAGCAAGGTTATTAAGCTAAGGCATGTTATTTTAAGGCAATTGTATCACTTTCTTTAATAAGAATGTACCTTTGCCCAAGGTATATTCTCCAGATTTGCTCACTCTAGTAAACCAACCCTTTAAAACTATATTTCCTGCTATTTTTCTTAAATTTAAAATGCCACTATCTTTTTGGAAACTAGTGGGGGAGGACATTAAAAGTGTTTTAAATGTGAAGGGGAGATAGTGAAATTTAAGTTTTCACATAAAGTAGGGGTTTTTTATGATGATCTTATAAGTTAAACAATTGTTAGCTTTCCAAAGAGAATAGTCCATTTAATAGTCATGTATCTGTGTTTCTAATAAATGGCAGGCAACACAGAAAATAACAAAGAGTGAATTCCAGGATGTAATCAATGTTTCAAAGAAGAAATAAAACTGAACCAAGAAAGAAATAATTACCTTGGGAGGAGCACAAGTTTAAAACAGAAGTTTATAACAAGAATGGGTAAATGTGTAATATTTATTATTCCCTTTACAGACTCTATACATACAATATGTTGGGGACTAATTTAGCTACAATTACTCAAGAAGAGATCTTGGCGTCATTATGGATAGTTCTGTAAAAACATCCATTCAGTGTGTAGCGGCAGTCAAAAAAGAAAATAGAATGTTAGGAATCATTTAAAAAGGGATAGAAAATAAGACAGAGAATATCTTATTGCCTCTATATAAAACCGTGGTACACCCGAATGTTGAATATTTCATACAAAAGTGGTCACCTCATCTCAAAAAAGATATATTGGCATTGGAAAAGGTTCAGGAAAGGGCAACAAAAATGATTAGGGGTTTGGAATGGGTCCCATATGAAAAGAGATTAAAAAGACTGGGACTATTCAGCTTAGAAAAGAGCAGACTACGAGGGAACATGATAGAAGTCTATAAAATCATGACTGGTGTGAAAAAAGTAAATAAGGAAAAGTTATTTACTTATTCCCACAATATAAGAACTAGGGGTCACCAAATGAAATTAATAGGAAGCAGGTTTAAAACAAACAAAAGGAAGTTTTTCTACACTCAGCACACAGTCAACTTGTGGAACTGCTTGCCAGAAGATGTTGTGAAGACTAGGACTTTAACAGGGTTCAAAAAAGAGCTGGATAGATTCATGGAGGTTAGGTCCATCAATGCCTATTAGCCACGATGGGTAGGAATGCTGTCCCTAGCCTCTGTTTGTGTGGAAATGGATGAGAGGAGAGGGATCATCTGAGGAGTACCTGTTGTGTTCCCTCCTTCTGGGGCATCTGGTATTGGCCACTGTTGGCAGACAGAATACTGGGTTAGATGGACCTTTGGTCTGACCCAGTATAGCCGTTCTTATATTCTCTTTTATGAATATGCAGAGGGATGGTCTGTATTATTCTTTTACTTCAGAAATCATCATAAGAATGAGAATTCAAAATATAATGCCTCATACTTTCAATTTTCTTTCTATACTACTTTGACCATTTTAATAGAGTAGACTTCTGATAATCTGGAAGTCTACTTTGGGACCTAGGTGGTGCCGGATTATCAGATATGCCGGACTATCAGGAGGTACTATAAGCTGGTTATATATATACTGTATACATTATATACTGTATATAAAGTGTTCTTAACCCTTTTTATTGTACATACTGTATACAGTATACGATGATGTTTTAGTTTTTTTAACCCTTTTTTACCCTTTTTGCTCGGTTCAGCTGCTGCCACTGTTGCCTTGTGACTCATTTTTTGCCGAAGCTCACTCACTAGGCTCTTGCCATTTTGATGCTGGACTATCAGGAGTGCCGTACAATTGGCTGCCGGACTATTGAGTTTTACTGTATTCTGAATTTTGGTTATTTACCCAGTTAAGAGTATCACTTACCTTTGGAAAAGTAATTTATTCAGTGAGCAAAAACAGTCAACTGAAAATGTTGGGGTACTATCATATTAAAACACAAAAGCTTCAGCATGGTAGCTGAGTTAGTCTGTAATGGGAAAAACTTAAAAAAAAAAACCACAAATAGTTTTGCATCACCTTAGAATCTAACAAAATATGTAGATGGTATCATGAGCTTCCATGGGCACAACCCACTTCTTCAGGTGAATGGAGTTATTAAAGGTACAGTTTCTAAGTAAATATCATCACAGGACCTAACTATATAAACCACCACATCAGAGGCTCATTTAACTGCACATCGACAAATGTGATCTATGCCATCACATGCCAGGAATGCCAGGTATATTGGCCAAACTGGACAGTGTCTAACAAGAAATAATGGACACAAAACTGATATCCGAAAAGACAATACACAGAAACCTGTTGGGGAATATTTTAACTTGCCCGGGCATTCATTAATTGATCTCAAAGTCACCGTATTGTTTCAGAATTCCAGAAGCCAACTCCACAGGGAAGCTTTAGATCTTAACTTCATTTACAAGTTTAATACCTATCACAGAGGTATGAATAAAGACATTGGCTGGATGGCCCACTACATTCTATATCCTAATGAAATAAAAAAAAACAGTGGGTACATAAGAAGAATTGGCAACTTCTCTATCACTTTCATGTAGCATGGACACTCTAATTGATTTGTTCCCCCTTTTTCTCCTTCTCCCCCCCATATTTTTTTTAGAAAGTGGAGCTTTAATAACTCTATTCAGCTGAAGAAGTGGGTTGTGCCCATGAAAGCTCATGACTAAATGTTTTGTTAGTCTCTAAGGTGCAAGACAATTTGTTATTTTTCAAGTTTTTCCATATTAAAATACAGTATATATGGTATTCTTTAAATTTAATGAGTGGAACTCTTAGCAGCTTCTGTAGCTTCCCTCACTTGCTACCTTATTTTATCCCATCTGTGTATCTGGCCAATATCTTTTCTGCCAGTCTAAGAAACATTTAGGACTGATACTTCAGACAGATATATCTATTTGACTAGTTATTAGATTTTTGTTTGTTTGTTTATCTGTGTTGTTGTGCATGTCCATGTACATACACCTACTCTTTTCATTCACTGTAAAATTATGCCTAGGCAAAGAATGATTGCATTAAATAAAACATACACTTGAAGTCCACTGTACATTGTGTAATGAATTATGAAGTCAGATTGGTTTGCTATTTCTTTTAGTGGTTCACTTATTCATACTAATGAAGATGTGATACTTTTTGACAGGCTACTGTGGTTTTTTTTCAGCTCACCACCATTGAATTTAACTGAACTATGGTGTAGCTCTTGAGTATTAATAAATAATGTTAATTTTTATTGCAATAGTGCTCCAAAAACACTAGGGTTGATGCACAGCTGGTATAAATTCACCCATTAAAGCCAATGGAACTATGGTGGCATAGCCTGGTTTAGCAGTGGGCCAAAAGATTATGTTGACAATATTCAGGCAGGAATCCATTGCTCCAGGCAGCTTAAAAGAATTGCTTTAAAAGTGGGAAAAAATGGAAATTTGGCCCAGGTGTAGTGTTGTTCAATTTAGTCTCTTTTACATTATATAAATTATTAACTATATGCAAAAATTCTTGTCCAGATACATTGAAAAAATTTGGTTTATACTCTTGAGGGATGAATGCATTTCAAGGGATGCTTCTAGCCAATGCATATGACATCCCAAGTTACTGGTGTTTGCAAATGAGAATGTGTGATGGAGCATTCCATATGCTGTATGAAAAAGTAGGGAATAATTTCTTGGACACACTGGGTGCAGGTGAAAACAAGTAGAGGATTTATTGGTTCACACAGCTGGTGGAGTACTCATCAGGGGTTAACCCAATGAGCACTAACTTAACCAAAACATACATTAGATTATATAGGTAGCAGATGGGCGGGGGAGAAGTGATTGGATAGGTCTAGCAGTGGAAGTGAGATAAGCACATAAGCCAATGGTCTAAGACAGTTAGACAGTATCTCCGCCCATTGCCAATTAAACATATTATCACTAATACAGGTAGTTATTCCTAACAAGCTAAATGAGCCAACATAAAGAGGATGGAAGTCCCAAAAATGGACATATTGCTGTTAGCTTGTTAGCTGAACTTGTGATGTCTATGTGGGATGGATGACTTCATTTCCATCCTGGCACAGTCCTTGAGATTCAAGCCTGTTAATTTGAAAGCACAAGAGACAGTGAAACCCGTGCAGCCAGGCTTTATCAGAGTGAGAGAGGCCCCTTTGGAATGTAGTTGCCAGGGGAATTAGGGTCACAGTAACTGTTGAACAATTTTACTTCCCAAGCTGGCCTAATGATTTGAGATTTGAGTTTGTCAGTTCTCAGCAAGATACCATGGGCTGCCTCAATTTACCCTACAGAAAATATGTTTATGTTATGAATAATTAATGACTGATATGCTTTGTGCAAGATACCACTTGTAACATATCATTGGAAAGATTGTAATCTTCTGAATATGATTAACCCATTTGTATGCATTTTTGTAGCTCAAGTTAGAAATATCGAACAGTGTATTGTAAAATCTCTGCTTTGAGTCACTCCCACTGACTATAGTTCATAGTCTTGATGGCCCAGTAGCAAGTGCTTAATCTTCCTGCAGATGGACAGGTCAGCCCATGAAATGTATGAACACAGGGACCTTGCAAAAGCATGATGCTGTGTCGCCTGATGCTGGGATCCATCCTGGATGCTGTATTTTTCCACAAGAGCAGAGGAGCCCTGGCTTTTGCAAAACCTTTTAAGGCTGAGGATTAAGGTAATCCAGGTCATCAGTTTTCCCCTGGGACCATACCCGAGATAGGTTGCAAGAAACATCAAAGGCTGAATAGAGGGAAAGACTGGACCCAGACTGAAAGTGTCCAGTCTGGGCACAGTTTATTGGAACTACATCTAGGGTGAGGACATGTGTATCCAGTTCCCTTAATACAGTGTTTCCCAATTTTATTTGGACACGGAACCCTTTTAAACTTGAAAGAATTTTGCGGAACCCCTAATAACAGTCTTAAATATGGAGCTGAAAAAGTAAACCACAAATAAGTAAGGATAATAATAAGCAAATGCTAAACAAGGTCATGATATGTAGATTAATCTATCATAGTCAATTTATCATTGTCACGGTTAAATTTTTAAATACAAGAAATCATGTGACTATACTGAAGTAAAGTATTCGTGAGAGCGCTGCTTGCACACTCCCTTACAAGCAACTGGTTTGACAGCTGAAGCTTCGACTTTGTCCGACGTGGCACTAGTAGATTCATATTCAATCACCCACGTGAACCACGCTCCTTGAGAGTGAGTCCAGGGATTTATGGTGGTCTATATCAGACGATCGCACCACTGACTGACTGAGCACACAGTGCTGAGTAGTGACAGCATTGTCCCCACTCTCTGGCTAAGCTGGCATTACACAGGGAGACTTATTGTGGCAAGCACAAATTAAAATTATTTTTATAAATGCTTAAATTTTTTTTAATCATAAAAATGTTATTGTAATGGAATTTTCTTGCGGAACCCTTATTTTCACTTCACGGAACCCGGGGTTCCACAGAATACTATTTAGGAAACACCGCCTTAATATATTAAACTTAGGTTGTTTTGTTTTGTTTTATTTTGCTTACTTTGCTCTGTCTGCTATCTCTAATGACCAGTTATACTTAATAAAGTCTCTTGTCTGTTAATAAACCCAGTGTAAATAATTGTCACCTGGAGATTAGGGAGGGAAAGAAGTCTGTGCATATGTTTCTTTACATAGAGAAAGAGGGCACATTTTTATGAGCTCACTCCAGATGGAATTCGATACAGTGTAAGACAGATTTATCGGTCTTAGCCCAGAGAGGCTGGGTATAAGTGCTGGTGACAGGTATCTTGTTGTGCTGTTTTCATTTAAGGTTTGCCGCTTTCAGGGTATGGCCCAGACCCTTTGTGTTTCAGCAGGCTAGCATGTGTGGCTTAACAAGACAGGGTACTGGGGCACAAGATGCCAAGGAAAACAGACTCAGTGGGGTCTCAGCACATTGAGTGACAGCACCAAAGGGAGTCTTGACCTGTCATAGTATTCTTTGAGGAGTTGAATAAAAAGTATGCATTTGTTTTACAATGTGTTTCAAGTTAAAGCTTATGCTCCAAACACTTCGGTTAGTCTATAAGGTGCCAAAGGACTCCTCGCCGCTTTTGCAGATTCACACTAACACGGCTACCCCTCTGGTGTACAGAGAAACTCAGTTAAGAGCCAAGTCCTCCCCTGCCCCCATTTTGCAAAGATGAGCATGCAGCAAATCCTGAAGATTAGCTTTCATCATTCATACCGGGGATTGCTTGACCCAATGATCTTCTTAGAATTCAGAGGGAATTTGAGAAGACCAGGAGCCTATGCTTGTATGGTGTGCCAGTATGGTAACCATATCTTTAGTAAGATGGGATATGTACCTTGGTTCCCTGTAAGGATGTTAAGGACGAGTCGACTAGTCAGCTATCCTATAAGCAAATGCTTATTGGATAGTCGAATCGACTAGTCTCTTCCCACTCTATCAGATAGAGGCATCAAAGGGATGGCGAGGGGATACTTCAAAGAGGCAGTGCCACATGAAGTCCAGGGCAAACGCTGCACAGCTGATCCCGGGCGCCCTGTGGTGTTGCCCTTTGAAATGCCACAGTGTCATTTCAAAGGGGCAGCACCACATGGATCTGACCCCTGGCTCCATGCGCCGTTTCAAAGAGGCAGCGCTGCAGAGAGCCCAGGATCAGCTTTGCAGTGCTTCCCCGGGCTCATTTGGCACTGCTCCTTTGAAATTCCGGTGGTGTTTCAAAGGGGCAGTGCCACCCTATCAACTAATCAAGTAGTCAATGCAAAAATGTATTAACTATTTGATTAGTGAATTACACTATACTTAACATCCTTAGGTCCCTGTCGTACAAATTATGACCGAACCCTGCTCCTGCAAGGATTAGCAATAAATTCTCCATCTTGTGTTGTGCCAGCACTTTGGCATGTACATAGTTACAGTAAGGTATCTCAGGTGCTTTCTATTCACCAGTATCTCTCTACTCAGTTCTCTCTGGTACAGCCAAATGGTCTCATGTGGCTGGAATGACCTCAGTGCTGATCCTACCTAATGAGGGAGAGTGGAGACGCAGGTGCTTCTTGCTACATTTCTGCACTGCTTATAGTAAGCTGTTGTGAAATATGGCATACAATGAAGTTAGTTTTTATTTAGCTGTGGTAATGGATGTGACCTCTAACCTCTGTGTATAAGATGTTTATTAAAACATACAGAAGTTCAGAGCTAAGCAACATCAGTCTGTAGCATGTAAGTACATGAAAAAGCTGTACTAGGCCCATTAAACTGATACTTTTTTTCTATTCCCCGATGTTTCTAAGTGTGGTGAACAATTAGGTTTTCTCAGGGATATTGAAAAATTGCTGGGTGCCCTCTCTCTCAGAATTTTAAAACAAAAACATTGAATTGGTACTGCTTGTCTTTTGATTTTTCTAAGGCAGTGGAGAAGAGTTTAGCAAGCAAGCATGCACATTCACTTTCATGGGCTTATTGTTTATTTTCTGCCGTTTAAAATGGTTTTTTTTAATTCCTAATTTTAATATCACAGATTATTTAATATCTCCCTTAAATAAGGGAGAATGGAATGTTTCCGGTGTGAACCTAATTCTAAAAGCAACAGGACAAAATTCATCCCAGGTCTAATTCAACTAAAATCAATAGTGTTCCACCAGGCATGAATTTGGTGCCATGTGACTTGAGTTCTAACCGACACAAGTCTTTCTGGACAATACCAGAATTTTTCAGATCAGAAATTCATCAAAGATCCCAGTTTCAACCTCCACTTTTAATTTATATTAAAAGTTTCACAGAGATTAGAAAAACAGAGTCAAGGTCCACTGTTGGGGTCTAATGGGATCTCCCTAGCCCTCCCCTGGTACAGAATCAACTATAAAGCACTTAATATAACATCTTAGTCAAATACTGGGCTAAATTTTAGCTTTTACCTGCAAAAATTCACATTTTTACAGTAGGCATAATTAAATTATACACAATTAAATTTTGTATGCATGGGCCAAGGAGCTGAAATGTGAATAGGCTTTACATGAGCTAACCAACAACCAACAATATGTTCAGAGATATAATAATCAATTTAAACTTACTTTAGTTTGATTCAGTGCCATATACCTATCAGACATAAATATTAAGCAATATCATCCATGGGTAAGATTCAGGGGTTGTGCTTTGTTTTTTATTATGTTGTATTGATAGGTTATTCTGTGTCTAGGCTAGATTAGTATTATTATGGTGTAGCAATGTATATGTATTTATCCGTTTACTTCATTTTGAGATAGATTCAGTGTACTTCTGTCATAACTGTCTATCATAATGGCCTTTTTATGCCTTTTACTAACATCTTTGTTTGTCCTGATTAATGCTCAACTCCTCAGGCTGCTATTTCCCCCCACAAACAGGTGGTTAATGTGAAAAGGGACAACTGCTATAAGTGACACAACTAAAGTAAAAAGCAAAGAATTGAAAAGAGTTGCTTTGATTAAAAACAGAAACTAGAAGTGGAACAGCTGGCTTCTTAAAAGCAATTTACAAAATTGTCACTTCATACAGATAACACAAGGCAAATTGGCCTAACATTTCCAGATTTGACTCCATTATCATTATTTATGTACATTATAATAGCATTGGGGTATGTCTACACTTCAAAAATGAACCGCAGCAGGGAGTCTTAGAACTCTGGTCAACTGACTTGTGTTCATAGCATTCACACTAAGGGGTTAAAAATAGCAGCATAGGCATTTGTGCTTAGGCTCCACCAGAAAAGGAGGTGGCTCTGAGAGTAGAGACTCCAGAGCAAAAGGGAACATCTTCACTGCTTAATTTTAACTTGTTAGCACAATCCTCATGAGCCCGCAGACTGCCTGCACCTCTGAGGCTTGCTGTCATAGGTCTTTTTTTCCACAATGTAGACATAGCTTCAGAGACTGCAGTCAAACTCCTGGACCTATTGGATTAAGCATAGTACAAACACACAGTATCAGGACAGAGACTGTTTGTAAGACCTACAGTCGAGGTAGGCAATACATAAAGTTAGTGAGGAGCTACAGTTACACAGATGGATGAAGGGAATTGTCCATGGTAACAGAGCAGGTAAATTGCTAAATGAATAATCAAATTCAGGTCTTCCAAATTCCAGTCCAACCTATCCCCCTAGACATACCTTTTCCTAGAGTTCATGTGGAGCTAAAGATGCTTAGCAGCTCTGAAAAAAAATCATATTATACACCTAAATAATGGATTTAGGTGCTTAACTTCAAGTATCCAAGTTTACAAAGTTATGCCTAATGTACCACTAATATAGAACATAATGTGGATATAATTCAATCAATAGATCATAGTAACAGAAGGGCAAAATTCAAGCAGTTGGTTAATATTACCTGAACTTCAAGATACAATTATCATCTTAATTTAGATACACTTAATGTGTACTGGAGACCCATACATGGGATAATTTCCTTTCTTGGAATCAAGATAATAACTTCACTAGAATTCTATGGAGACGCTTGCAGCAGTTTAAAGCCTTGTCATTTTCATAGTGTGTTTTCTGCTGTTTTCCATTTCCTCACTCCCTCATCCCTGATGACTTTGGTGACATTTCAGTTTTATTATACATTTTTCTAACATCAGAAAAAAGAATATAACATGCAAACAAACATTGGTAATCAGCCTTTTACAGGCTTACACATATAACAGAACCAAACTCCATCATTTTCTGCACGTAAATAGCTTTCCTGACAAAATAAAGTCTCAGGCTCAGAGATCATTTCTATACACAGATAAATGTCCTTAAGTGATTCACATCATCTGGTAGGTATCTTTTTTTTCTCCCCCTCAACTGCGAACAATGCTACCTTTCCTTTATTGGCCCTGGAGTGTATTGAGATTAATACAGGGAATATTTAATAATAAGTGATTGCTCCACTAAAAAGCATGAATAGAATCAATAAGGAAGCATGAAATAAATTGTCCTTTAATACATGTAAAACAAACTGATGGCTGATTAAACCAATTAAATCCCTTTATGATGAAAAAAAGAAGCTCTTTTCATGAAACTTGGCTTATAGAGTCTTGCTCTGAAAGACTGAGATGTGAGTTGGGGGTTGCTGAAAATTTGACTAGGAAATGATTTTCCAACAAAATATTGGGTTTAGAATTAAACAGAATTTTTGCTTTAAGTATTGAATGTCAATGGAAAATTTGAATTTTTCACAGAAAACCCAAACACCTGAAAAAAGTTTTCACACTACATCATGTCCAGAGACCCCCAATATGCCCACAACATATCCACAAAAGAGAAGACCACAGTAGATCATGAAAGATGTCATCAGACTAGGAAGCCTCGCCCAGAAATTAGAATGGTGATGTGAAGCACCCATGCTTCAAACTCCATGGGTATGTTTACATGACAGAGTTTTTTTTGGAAAAATGGCTGTTTTTCCAAAAATGTCAGTTATGTCCAGACTGCAATTATGTTCTTCCAAAAGAAAATTGAAAGAACTGAGGGGTTTTTCCAACATTTGTAATCCTCATTCTATGAGGAAGAAGCCTTTTTCTGAAAGAGATCTTTTGGAAAAAGGCATGTGTGGACAGGGAAGAGGAAGTTCTTTTGAAAAAAGCAAAAAGCACAGGTGCCCTGGTGGCCAATCCATCCCTAGTAATCACAGCTTAAATGCAAGATAGCATCCATTCAGTGTAGACACTATCTTTCGAAAAAGCAGATCAGTTTTTTGATGCTCTTTTGCAGTATGGACGCTCTCTTTCTAAAGAAGTTTTTCCGGAAAATCTCTTCCAGAAAAGCTTCTTCCGAAAGAAGCCTACAGTCTAGACATAGCCCATGAGGCACCAAGTCACACATCTAAACATCTGAGATTTTTCAATTTTCACACAAAAGTTTGCTTTTTAATTTTTCACCTAGAATTTGAACTTTTCCTAAACACAAAGTACTTTGTGCAGATGAAACAATAGGCAAAATTTCTACTTTAGATATTTTGATTTTGTATCTTGGATGAGACAAGAGACACTTTGTTTTAATGAACAGAGTCAGTAAAATATAAGTATGCTCATGGTATTTTATTGAATAACAAGTACATAATAAAAGCGTTCAGCTCTGTGGTCTATTATCTCCTGTTTATACAACAGGAGTTGACATCTTCGAGTTTGTGCTTCCTGGGAATAGGAGTATTGTTATGCTGAGGAAGTGTGAAATATTATGGTCACTGTCTTTGGAAACTGACTTTGTTTTGGAAGAGACAAAAAGGGAAAGTGAGACAGACACAAAGACTCCACTACAGAAAAAGAAGATGAACAGCATGGCTGGGAAGCGTGACCCAGCAGCACAATTGGTGGCACTATTGAACATGATATAATTGATTAGACAATTTTATGGAGTTCTGAAGACAAGATCTGAATATAGACCAGTGAGTAGGGGCTTGCAAACAAAGTCAGCTTACAAAATTCACACCCGCAGGGGCTGCCACATTAACAATTATCTTCTAACCAATGGTGAATCTCAATTGGAAAATTACTTCATTTTCCCTTTATCTGAAGAAGCTAAATCCTTACAACTATGACTTTGTTGTTCACTCAAAAACAATAAGCCACATAATGAGGTTGTGAAAAATAGGGAAGATTCAAATACACAGAGAGTTTATATTTAAGTCCCTGTTTCAAACATTTCCTAATGAATTGTGTTATGTGTTTTACATGTGACAGGAATTATATAGGTTGGATTAGAGTGTGAATATTTTCTTCTTTGTGTGGGTTTCTCTGAAATAGAACTGAAATTCACTTTTACTTTATGGCACCAGCACAATCTCAGTCACACTTAGGCTATGTCTAGACTACATGTTTTGTTTTTTTTAAAGTGGCCTTTTTAAAAAAAAAAACTTCACTTGCATCTAGACTGCTGCCACATTCTTTCGAAATTAAATTGAAAGAACGTGGCTTTTTTTGACATCAGTAAACCTCATTTTATGAGGAGGAACATCTTTTTTCGAAAGAGCTCTTTTGAAAAAAGACATTCTTGAATGCAAACAGGGCTTTTTTTTTAAATGAGCATCCAGATTGCTGTAGTGTCTGTCTAGACAATCTTTTTTGAAAGAAGCTTTTTCAAAAGACTATTTCAAAAAAGCTTCTTTTGAAAGAAGTGTGTAGTCTAGACTTACCCTTAGGCTCTTTGGATATGTCTAAACTACATCCCTCTATTATTTTTTGAGGAGTACGGGATCTTTCGGAAAAGGGTTTTTTTTTCGAAAGAACTGTGTCTAGATGGCGGTTTCAAAGACCGCTGTGAAGTGATTATGCAAATGAAGCTGGATATTTAAATCCCTGTTTCATTTGCACTTTCGATTTACCTAATTTACATCCCTCTTTCGACAGAGGAATGTAGTTTAGACATACCCTTAGTTAGATAATTCATAGCATTAATATTCTGGCTTTGTCACTAACAGCTCCTTGGATTACATGTGCCTTTGAACCTAATACCTTAGATTTCTCCATTGCAAATCAAGTAAAAGCCATGGATTTAGAATTATATTCATTTTTTATGATTGTCATGCCTTCATTGGCACACTGAAGTCCAGTATAACCTCTGAGAAACCACAGTGCACAAAGGAGAAGAGGTATAATATGAATTTATCTGCCATAACTCTGGTCCACAGCAAGATGAAGGCTCCAGACATGAACCAGGCTTTATACGGTGATAGGTCAAGCTTTAAAGGTTGATAGATCCCTTGAAACAGTAATAAACTAGAAAAGATATGTGAGGCAATATCTTTTATTAGACCAACTTCTATTGGTGAGAGACACAAGATTTCAAATCATACTCTCTCTCCCACCAAGTCTATGTCTACACTAGGAGGTAAATCAAATCTAATATGGTTGATTTCTGGGCACCTGCTTTTGCAAAGTCAAAGGTCCGTGTCCTCAATGTGGGGAAGAATCAAATGTAGTCTGAAATAGCACGTCCCTATTGGGATCCCATCAGTGACTCAGAGAGCTATGCACTGTGAGTAGATTTAGATTCTTGGCTATGCTCCCAGTGGCCACTGGGACCAAAAGTGTGTAACGGGTGGTTATGGGTTCAAGTTATCAGCATCCCATAATGTACTCATCTAGTCCCTCCCCTCTTGCATGAGATCAATGGGAAGCAGTCTGCTTGTGTCTTTTTGTGCCCTGATACAGAGGCCATAGCAGTGAGAGCACAGATCCCAGTTTCCTGATGAGTGCTATGATGCGCCTAATGGTGCACTACTTTGAGAGTGTATGCATGTTGCTCCGCCAAGAAGAGGAGGATGACAAAGGTCAGTTTGGCATGGAGTCACTGCTCATGCAGGCCCTGGCACTTATGCAAGTGCAGCTGTAACCTTGGGTGGGCTAGATTTCACAGTCCTTCTCCAGTGTCTAAAATAACCCCCATACCCATAAAAAGTAACTGGAGACCCAGAGTTCAGTTGGTAAGGAATTTCAGCAAGGATTGTCCAATGTGCACCTCCCTACATTCAAGTTTCCAAAGAAGCTAAAAAAATGAATTTAATTAAATAACTTTATAAAATATTATGAAAAATAAATCATAATATAATTCTAACAACATAACACTGCTATTTTATAACCCACAGATATTGTCCAGAGTTGCAAATGAAGCCTGGGATTTAAATATCCCGGGCTTCATTTTCATCTTCCTGGGCACCGCCTTCAGTTGCCCCCTTCCTCCCAGACTGCTGTGCATCTCCTTTCCTTTGCCTTGGAGCTGTCCCCTCAGGAGACTCCTGCTTTCTGTGTAGGATAGGGGAGGTAGAGAAGGGGTGCTGATGTCAAGGTACCCCCCTCTCCCACTCTGTATCCTCTTTCTCCAGAGCAGAGAAGGGGCACAACAGGACTTGCGATGGAATTTTCTGTCTGCTTTTGGGAGTGATACAGGACCAGGGCAGGGGTGAGCCTGCCTTAGACCCACTGCACCACCACCCAGGAGCTGCCTGATGTAAGCAGTGCCCAGCTAGAGCCCCCATCCTGAAACCCTACTCCAGTCATGAACCCCCTTTTGCATCCCAAGCTCCTGTCTTAGCCCTAAGCACCCCTGCATCCAAACGCCCTCCCAGAGTCTGCATCTAGAACCCCCTCCGACACTCCAAATGCCTGCCCCAAGCTCAGCTCAGAGCCCCTCTCACACTCCAATTCCCTTAATCCAAGACCAAAGCCTGCACCCCAATCCTGTGTTCCAGCCTGGTGAAAGTGAGGGAGGATGGGGGAGGGAGGGAGGATAAAGTGAGCACAGGTGGGGCCTCAGAGAAAGCACACAAAGCAGTGGGGCAACAGTATTCGGGTTTGAGGTAGATCTCAGATTGCACTTAAATTCAAAAAATGGTCTTGTGCTTAAAAAGGATGGAGACCATCACCCTACATATTTGTACCTGTGACAGTGGGCCCGGCTCAATCGATAGTATGGATTTTACTCTTGCTCTTTAGGCTGGCCAAAGAATTAAGTCGAGGTACCCTAATATTTATAGGCAGAAATGAACAATGTATAATACTGTATGTATCATCTTATGCATTAATGACACGTTTGGTACCTCCCCTTGTACTTTCTTCCAAAGCATTCACTACCCATTGTTATGCTTTCACTCTTGTTGTTTCAAACAATTTTATCGTGTACACAATCCCTGTACCCCATCCTGATGGCATATATTGACATACTTCATATGCTTTTATTAGCACAAACATTTCTAGTGCCCAGAGACATTGACTTTCAGGCAATCTTTTGCTTTGACATGGACTGTCATAGTATAACTCTTGCTTACTTTGGTTCAAGGTTTTTAAGTCCGGCTTGACAAAGCCCTGTCTGGGTTGATTTAATTGGGATTGGTCCTGCCTTAGGCAGGGGGCTGGACTTGATGACCTCCTGAGGTCTCTTCCAGCCCTATGATTCTATGCACTTAGGCATGTGCTTTAAAAAAGCACATGTTTAAGCATCATTGACTTCAATGGGACTTCAGCAGTTGTACTTAAGTGCTTTTCCAAATGGGGATGCTTTTCTCAATCAGAGTCTTATGCATGTGGTTGTCTTTAAACATGTGGGTGGTCTCATTGAAGTAAATTGGTGAGTAGATTACAGGAATATTTATGAGTTTAGATTTAAGTACATGCTTAAGTGCTTTCCTGCATCAGGATGGTCAGCAGATTGATGGACTGAATGCTAAATGAATAATGTTTTCAAGCATGTAGGGTGATAATGATCAAGGATGGTAGGGATGGGAGAAAGAACTGGAGGAGCTGACAAAAGTTAAAACCTGGAAGTAATGTGAAGAATTTTTTGAATACCACTGCCGGCTGTGTGTAATCTTAGATAGGAAGCAACAGGGGGACTGTGTGCTGATGACACTACCTTAAATTAATGCCACTGTTACTGCAAGTTCTGTCACTGGGGCATGAGGAATATGCTTCTTGATAAAACACTAAAGGGATCTCAGCAGTTTTCTGCACATTGAATTTTTTAACCAAGAGAAAATAAATTTTTAACTTCAAATCTCAGTTTAGCACAGATTTCAATAATGTGTTTTTTACATTTTTTTCACCTTTTGCCATGAACAGTCAAAAAGGACAGGTTGGATTAGTCTAGGAGCACAACAATTTAACACCTTCTGAATTTCCTTAAGAGGCAACAAAATGCTGTCTGAGAATCAATACCTCTCTGGCTTGAACTAGCATTTGCATAAAAAATCATGTTTGCCATAGAAATGGGATGACTCTTTTTTTCTTTTCTTAAATCAATCCGTTCCTTAAGCAGAAAAGCTCTTTGCTTCTGTGTGAGGTGAATATATTTCTGATCTACTGCAGACATATTTTCCCTTTCTGTAGCAATAATCATATGTTACACATACAATACACCTTTCATCTGGGGATATAAAAGTGCTTTGCAAACTGGATTTTTGTTTATCTTTTTTTACAGGGATTATCATTATGGGCCAGACACTCAGATAGCTTAAATTAATGTAGAGCTCCATTGACTGAGGACCCAGGAGTCTTGTCTCCTGGAAAAATAATACACGTTTAGAGACAATCACTCTCAACAGCCTAAGTAACTACGGATCTCTTTTGGAGGTATCTAACCCATAGTAGCAGATCCACTTAGACAATATTTCAACCCAGTGGGTGGAGTAGCCACTCCTATCCATGATGGTGACTCAAAGAATTTTTTGCCATCTATTTTATTACATGTGGTATAGTTTTAGCCATATTGGTCACAAAATATTAGAGAAACAAGGTAAGTGATGCAATATTTTTATTAGACCATTCTATTGGGCCTGGTCTATATTAGGAGTTTAGATTGAATTTACCTGCATAAGGCTGATTTTCTAAATAATTCATGCACATTACCAAGCCTGTTGAATCAACTGTCAGGCATGGTGTGGAGGAGCAGGAGAAGGAAGAGGAGGAGAATGGCCACATGGTGACTGATGAGAGCCCAGAGCTGTTCATGATGCTGGAGCCAGTGTCCTCCTCCCAGGATGTCTTCCAGTCGAGAACCAACCCTGGGGAGAGCATTTCTGGTGAGGTCACAATACAAGTGGGTTAAGGCAACTGGGTGTGATGTGCAGTGTGCTATGTACCCACACAGTATGGGGAGCCCAGAACAGTTTGTTAATGTCTGCAGATGGAGTGGGAGTCTTGCTTTCACAGCTCCATGAAGCTCTGAGATAGGAACTCTTTGATCCTCCTCACAAGGTTTTTGGGCCAGCCTTGTTCCATCCTCCATGGTAAGACACCTTCCCATGCCAAGTCACCAGTAAGTGATCTTGCATCATTGAATCACAAATCAGTGCAGTACAAGGCCCAGGTTTATGGGCACAATCAGTCAACATATGCTTTAGATCAGTGTTTCTCAACAAGTGGTATGAGTACCTTTAGAGGTACTTGATAGAAGTCTGGGGGTTACGTCAACACAACTGAAATTGGAAAAAAACTGAATTTTTGTTTTAAGTTTTACAGTGCTTTATTACTTTTGTACTTTCTACACCCAAAAATTTCATCGCCCACCCGGCTATGATTAAGTAGTTTAAACATAGAATCATAAAACCATAGTGCTGGAAGAGACCTTAGAAGCTCATCAACTCCAGCCCCCTGCTCTAGGCAGGCCCAATCCCAACTATATCAACCCGGCCAGGGCCTTGTCAAGCCAAGACTTAAACACCTCTAGGGATGGAGACTCCACTACTTCCTAGGTAACCCATTCCAGTGCTTCCCTACCCTCCTAGTGAAATAGTTTTTTTCTAATATCCAACCTGGACCTCTCCCACCACAACTTGAGACCATTGCTCCTTCTTCTTCCATCTGCCACTACTGAGAACAGCCTTTCTCCATCCTCTTTGGAACCTCCCTTCAGGAAATTGAAAGCTGCTATCAAATTCCCCCTCACTCTTCGCTTCTGCAGACTGAACAGACCCAGCTCCCTCAGTCTCTCCTCATAGGTTATATGCTCCAGCCCCTAATAATTTTGGTTGCCCTCCGCTGGACCCTCTCCAATGCATCCACATCCTTTTTGTAGTGGGGAGCCCAGAACTGGACACAATACTCCAGATGTGGCCTCACCAGAGCCAAAAAAGGGGAATAATCACATCTCTGGATCGACTGGCAATGCTCCTCCTAAAGCAGCCTAATATGCCATTAGCCTTCTTGGCTATAAGGGCACACTGTTGACTCAGATCCAGCTTCTCATCCACTGTAACCCCCAGGTCCTTTTCTGCAGAACTACTACTTAGCTGGTTGGTCCCAGCTAGAAACCGACCTCCATCCTGACATCAAGCTTTTGATCACTACCCGCTGGGCCCGGCCTTCTAGCCAGCTTTCTATCCATCTTACCATCCATTTATCTAGTCCACATTCCCTTAACTTGCTGGCAAGAATATTGTGGGAGACCGTATCAAAAGCCTTGCTAAAATGAAGGTATATCACATCCAGTGACTTTCCCACGTCCACAGAGCCAGTTACCTCATCATAGAAGCTAATCAGATTGGTCAGGCACGATTTTCTCTTTGTGAATACATGCTGACTATTCCTAATCACTTTCCTCTCTTCCAAGTGCCTCAAAATGGATTCCTTAAGGATCCCTTCCATGATTTTTCCAGGAATCGAGATAAGACTGACCGGCCTCTAGTTCCCTGGATCGTCCTCCTTCCCTTTTTTGTAGATGGGCACTACATTTGCCCTTTTCCAATCATCCGGGATTTCTCTCGATCTCCACAACTTTTCAAAGATAATGGCCAAAGGCTCCTCAATGACATTTGCAAACTCCCTCAATACCATCGGATGCATTAAGTCCGGATCCATGGATTTGCGTGCGTTTAGCTTTTCTAAATAGTTCCTAACCTGTTCTTTACCCACCAAGGGCTGTCTATCTTCATCCTATCTTGCATCACTTAGCGCATTAATCCAGGAGCCCACCATGTCCGTGAATACAGAGGCAAGGAAAGCATTGAGTACTTCAGCTTTCCCCACATTATCTGTCCCTAGGTTACCTCCTTCATCCAGTAGGGGCCGCACATCCTCTCTGATCACCTTCTTCTTATTAACATGCCTGTAGAAACCTTTCTTGATATCCTTCACATCCTTAGCCAGTCGCAATTCCATCTCTGCTTTCGCCTTCCTGATAACCCCCTGGCATTCTCGAGCGATACAGTTAAACTCCTCTCTGGTCATTTGTCCAAGTTTCCACTTTTTGTAAGCTTCCTTTTTGTGCTTAAGTTCACCAAAGATTTCCCTGTTAAGCCAATCAGGTCTCCTACCATGTTTGCCTCTCTTGCTATGAATCGGGATGGTTTCTTTCTATGCCTTCAATAAGGCTTCTTTAAAATACTGCCAG
>JANRFK010001158.1:34641767-34656129 GCA_030068395.1 Apalone spinifera
CATTAGCCTCCCTAGTTCGAACTAGGGGGCTAGTGTAGACATACCCTAAGTGTCATCTGCAAACTTGCTGTAGGTGTAACCCATCCCCTCATCTAGATCATTAATAAAGATGTTGAACAAAACCAGCTGTAGAAACAACCCTTGGGGTAGTCTGCTTGATGCCAACCAGACACTGAGCCATTGATCACTACCCATTGAACATGATTATCTAACCAGCTTTCTATTTACCTTGCAGTCTTTGCTATCAAGAATACTATGGGAGACAGTATCAAAAGCTTTGCTAAAGACAAAGTATCTAACATCTACTACCTTCTTAATATGCACACAGCCAGTAAGCTTGTCATAGAAGGCAATCAGGTTTACCTTTGGTGAATCCATTTTGACTATTCCTGATAATTTTTTCTTTTCCAAGTGTTTCAAAATTGTTTCCTTGAGGATACCGTCCATTTTTCCAGGGACTGAGGTGAGACTGACTAGTTTCTAGGTCCTCAGATTTTCCTTCTTCCCTTTTAAAAAGATGGGCACTACATTTGCCTTTTTCCAATAGTCCAGGGGCCCCTCCGATCACTATGAATTTTTAGTTACCAGGATTTTAGTTACCCAGTTGTCTGCTTATTGTTGATGTGGCCTAGTTTTCCGCTGTCCCATAAGCTTTTTTACAACTGCCAGTCCTTATTGTCAGTGTTCTGTGTTGTTATTTAGCTCTAATTTACCCCTTAATGTTTTCTTAGGGCCCAGCAAGTAGTGGAAGTGTTGGTAATGCTGCTAAGTGTAAGCATGGTTTCTCTACTTATATCCTTGTGCCAATACAGTAAAATTGTTTAACACCACTAAAACATTGTTTGGAAGAGAGCTGATAAGCTTTAGGTAGGCATATGCTTAGATAGGGTACCTGTATAGTCGTACATTATTAAGCAGTATTGCGTTGTTCTGTTTATTCATTTCAGCAAAATAAAAATAAAAGAGATCCACTTGCTGCTACAATACTGACCTCCCATTGTTTGGCAAATTCTCTGTTTCGGCAACCCTCAGTTCCCAAGGGTGCCAGACTAGAGAGGTTCAACCTGTACCTAGAAATCCCAAATGGGATCAGGACTCCATTGCTCAAGGCACTGCATAACTCCCCATAATAGATAGTCCCTCACCTGATAAGTTTATAATATCATGAGGACCAAATAGAACAAGCTAGTATAGCTGAAAAATTGAGCTAATTGGGAAGCAAAGATGTTAGTGAGGGGAATTTGTGGTAACATAGGTTCATTGTGCACATAATTAAGGATTGATTAGATAACCCTAATAATCATCTAGCCATTTAATAGGACCATTTGCCACCTGGGACCTGGTCTGATATTGCTGAACTCATTTCACATAGTCTACCAACAGCTATCAGACCACCTGGTGTTAAGAAAATGCTACAAGCAAGAGTCTGATAGGATTTGTTATTTCAGTATTTTTTCTCTCTCATTTTAGCATGCCCCACAACTTGGCAATTACTTCCTATTGTACATCTATTAAATATTCATGTCAGATATTATTTGCATAGTGCAACTTTTCTCTGATAAAAAATTATGTTATTCATTCACTGCTTAGAAGATTGACCCAAGGTCCCTACTTTAAACACACAGTTATATTGATTGTGAAAATACACTAAGAAAATTATGTAGTTTATATGCACGCATTACTTCTCCTGAGTCATCCTGAAGCTTATATTTTAAGCCCCAGTGTTTCAGGTAAAATGAAATTGCTTCACTAAGTAAGGTTGCTTTGATTTCAGCTTTACTCCAAGCTTTGCCAGGCAAGTAGAAAATCTTCATAGGATGAAATGTCTTATTCATATAGAATGTACAGTCATGCATTGCTAAAATTGTATGCATTCAAAACACACCATGTCACTGTTCAACAATTGTTTTATAAAAACCTTTTTTGCCTTATGTAAATAATCCTATATTAACGGAAGACTGTCACAAATGAACAATGAATTTAGATTTCAGAAAGCTTTACTCTGCCCGCATTACATTATACACAGCAGAAAAAGGACAAGGGAGACAGAGGGTCTTGTTTCAGACAGAAGGAAAAAATCAAATTAACACCTGCAAGATGAGATAAAATGACTTAGAGCTACGAATATGTTATTTCTTGTGAGAGATGGAGTTCTGTTCAAAAAGGAGCTTTGGGAGATACTATTTTCCTCTCCCTGTTCCATCAGTGCTCCTTTCTTTTTTCCCCCTTCACACTTCCATGCCTTTTGTGACTTGTGTAAGAGTCTACATACAGACGGATGATGGATAATCTTATGTCCATTCCTCCTTAACTTCTACCTCTCTATCTCAGTATGCCCAGCCATTTGATCCTTTCTTTCGATCTTCCTCCCCCATTATTGCTTGTTCCTCTGTCTTTTAACATTTTTTCTCTTTAAGTTCTTTGTTTTCTTTCTCATCCTCTTGGTTCTCTGTTTGTTTCTTGTTCTTCTCTTTCTTTTCATTCCTTCCTTCTGTTCTTCTTCTCCCTATCTCAGTGGTTGTGAGTACTTTTCAAGTCATCTCATGTACTAGTCCTTCCCCATGGTTCCTTCATTGTGTATAATATCTGAGCAACATGGTAAAAGGAAGAGAGCACTAACCAAAAAGAATATGTCAATATGATCACTGCAAGGTGAAATTCACTTGTCTGCAGAGGAGCAGCACAAATCCTATTCACCACATTTATCCTAATTTGAGTGAACCAGAAACTGAACATAATCAATGTATTAGCTATCTAGGATTCATCTACACTGCAACCGAAGCTCGAAATAAGCTATGCAATTTGATCTATGCAAATTGCATAGCTTATTTCCAGTCAATTTTGAAATAGCTTATTTTGAAATTTGGCGCTGTCTGCACAGCACTTATTTTGAAATAAATCTCAATTTCAAAACGTCCCTTACACTTCGTGGAATGAGGTTTACAGGGATGTTGGAATAGTAAGCCCTTTGTATTTCGAAATAACGGGTGCACTTAAAAGATGCGGAATAGCTATTTCAGGATACCACCAAAATATCCAGAAATATCGCTGCAGTGTAGATGTAGCCACACAGGGCAACTCTAAATCTGGAAGGTGTAAAGGTGGCATCTTTGACCAGCCTGGCTCTGCCTTTCCTGCTGTGAAAGGAAACATGCCCTGAGAGGCATGCCTCTTTGTTTTTAGCACACCACTTCCAGCTTTTTTTAATGAGACACTTTGTGAATTTGGGTAAGTCACAATCTTTGTAGTGTAGTTTACCTTGCTGCAAATCTGGGTTTATATTTCTAGTATATTCCACATATGTGTTGTTAGACTTTGTCATTACTTGGCAGATTTTAATACTTTCATGTTGCATAATGCCAAGCAAAGCACTTAATCCGAATGATACCAGTGGGACAACTCAAAGAAATGAAGTATTATTCAACGCAAATTAGAGCATCAGAAAAAGGCACTTAATATTTGAAAAATATTTCAAAATCATTGGATGAAAGGTATTCCATATCTGTGTACCAATTTATTATTATTTTACATTTAATTTCCTATTTGTTTGATTTTCCTGTGTGACCCTAAACAATATTCAAGTCTCTTTCTGCAGGAAATGATACTTGTTAGCCAGCACAGAATGCTTTTTTCCTGAAGTAGTCTATTAAATTTATTCTTCAGAAAGCTTTAGTTAAAGTGGGGTTTCCTTGGTGATTATTTAATGAAAAGGTCCCTATAAGTGCCTATTCCAGCTTCTTAAAGCCTAATACACATTTTCTTCATAAAATGTACCTTTATTGTGTCAGTTGCTTGACTTTGAACAGCAGTCTCATTGTGAGTGGATTCATCATAGGCTGTATATGCAATGCAAAGAGACACCCTGAGAACAACATTCCTATGAATAAATCCTCACACTGATTTTCCTCTTGTTCTGGTGAAAATTGGAAGTGATTCCACTGATAGCAATGTAGTTTTGCTGGTGTAAAACCAATGTCAGTCAGAGGAGAATCAAACCCTCTTCTCTCCAAGGTCTGTTGTTGTACAAATAAGTAATTAGTGTGGCAACTGTGCTGCAGGGCTAGCTGCCTGATTGCTGAACAATTAAAGCAAATGGTTATAGGAATTGTAAGTTGTTGCTTCTGAAAAAAAATATCATTCTCTAAGGAAAAAAGGATTCTTCTTGGCTAATTCAGATAATATGCAAAAATAATCCAATCCATTTTCACACTCCCCGAACGATATTCTTGGAATCTCTAGTGTTCACACTGTTATGGCTCGTAGCTTAGTTTTGTGATAACACCTCCAAAACAATACCTCACAACATTCTTAGCATGAAAAGGGGGGCAAGGGAAAATTTGCACATGAAACATTAAATATATATTTAGCTGTTTCATGTTTCAGGTACAAAATATCTCTTTCATTCTTCCGTCCCAGAACATAAGCACTGGGACCATCACATCTACATCAAAAATAGCAGAGGCTTCATTCTGCTTTCCCAGAATGCCCAAAATGCTATGAAAGTGTGAGTACTCACAGACAGTAGGAAAGTGCCCATGATATTCATGTTCTAACACTTAAGAACTTTATAATTAACAATGTTAAAATTACAACCCCATGGAGAGTTAGCTGTGCACAATTGAATATACCCTCCCCTCCTCCTCCCGCCCCAAGCTCAAAACTTATGTCTAATCTCAAATCTCCAGTATTAGGTGTGATGTCCTTTAATATGTTACCAAATTCAGAGCTCAAAAAATTAAATCCACTGATTAAACTGGGAACAAAAAACACAATATCAGCAAAATAATCAGGCAAAAATGAAATACAAGATGATTAGTTATATTTAATAAATATATTGCTAGTTGATTGAAGAGATTGAATGCTTAATAATTGGTGATGTGGTCTTAACTCTAAATAAATAGATCACTTTATGCAAGGCATGATTGTAATTGAAATTAATTAAAATAATTTTTTGGAGGTCTACTCTCTATGTGGGCCTCAGTTCGTAGTCTACTAGACAGGTTTCCACATCACATTATCTGTCACTATCAAATCAGCAAATCTCTCTACTATACAAAGCTTGATTCTCCATCATGTTAAGGTCTTTTCTCACCATTCTGTCAATATAAGGATGTCTCAAAGAAGGCATCAACAGGGCCTAGTATAGAGTCTTCCTGATCACACCAAGACATGTACAAATATGCATCAGCAGTAGAAACAAAAAACCAAGCTGTGGGCTAATCAGATGGGTGACATTTGAATCTCTCTTGGGTGATTGCAAGATTACAGGAAACACTGTCCATGGCGCTGTTGGAGGCAAGCCAGGGCACTGCAGTGTGCTTGTTTTCTGCTGCACAGGTGCATAGTGGACATTCAGAGTGTGTCTACACAACAGGGCTTAATTTGAAATAAGCTACACAAACTGAGCAACGTCAATTGAGTAGCTTATTTCAAAATAGCTTATTTCAAAATTGGGAGCGTCTACAGCATTTATTTCAAAATAGAACTCTCTTTCTTTGACTTCTCTTACTCCTTGTACAATGAGGGTTACAGGAGTCAGAGTAAGAAGTCCTCCAGTTTAACAGTATTTTGATATTATTTCAAAATAACTGCCTGCTGGGTAGATGCGTACTATGTTATTTTGACATAATGTTGCTGTGTAGATGTACCCTGAGAAAGAGACATCTATTTTTCTACTTGCTCTGAGTGTATGAAGGATTGCAAAAATGAGTTAAAGCTACAGTAAGTACATCCTGTCCAAAGACCACAAGTGCAAGAACAAGGTTACTGAGAATCAGCCCCAAAAATTATAAAACAGAGAAAAAGAAAACCGGAAATCCTTGATTTCAGAGAGTGCCTGAGCAAAGAATGTGTTAAGAGACTGAAGGACCCAGGGAGGCTTGCACTGAAAAGTGGTTCTAAAGAAATCTCCAGTGTTGCAAGAGAGGGACCATCTGCTAATTAAGAAAACAGGTAAACCCAATTCTCCTTATTTAACACGTTACATGTTTTTAAGGAATTGGATGACATTTAGTCTGTCTTTCTGAGACATTTTTATAACCTAAAAAATAAGGGTTGGTGTCCCTAAAGGAAACTCAAACTGTATGCAGTTGCTACATCTCCTGCTCAGTTTAATGTTTAGAAAAGAAAACTTCTCATCTCAGGTGGATTTCTTCATTTGGAAAATGTGTTACCTGCCATATTAAAAGTATTACTCAGTGAAAACCCTACAGTGTTAAATATGCCATGGATTTTCCTAAAGACATTTACAACAGTGATAGCGACAAGTAGTCCTGTAGCACCTTATAGACTAACAGATGCATCTGACGAAGTGGGTCTTTGCCCACGAAAGCTTATGCTCCAATACATCTGTTAGTCTATAAGGTGCTGCAGGACTACTTGTCACTTTTGCAGATCCAGACTAACATGGCTACCCCTCTGATACTTGATACAATAGTGATAGTATTTCTCAAAGTATTGAACAAACAATACTCTAAGGACTTGTACCATAATATGCAATGTCACTGCTTTCAGCACAATATGGTTAAGTTACTTCAACATTAATTAAATATGGCATGTCTCTTCTTTAAATCTAAAATGTATTAGTCTTACCCATTTCACTTTTACTTGTAATGACTTCAAGACACATCCCCATATCAAATGGTAGAGAGGAGTTGAACAAAGAAGTAAAAGGGAATTTGGGGTTGTATTAGTGATACAAACATACTCAATTCAATTAGAATTTTGTCAGATTCATGTATATCAGGTTTAGAAGAAGCAATTTCTCTCACTGGGGAGTACTTGGTGCAGATGTAAGCAAAACCAATGCTCTGAATGCTTCTGTGTCCAAAGACAACACTATTTTTCAAACCCACTAAGCTAATCTCTGTTCCACAGTAGGTTACTCATTGCCTTCAGCAGCATCAATTATCTTTAGATGTAATTGAGAATTATGGTATGGTGATAGACTAGGACATATTTCTTACATTTCATTGAACTGATCCAGTCTCTTTTGCTAAGTAAAATACTGGAAATCTTGAAAGGTGCAATATGGGGTGAGAAAAGGACTGTGGGAATCTAGCAGACACAAGGGGATGAAAGTCATTCCTAATTCAGTAGTTCTTGCTACTTATTCTATGCAGACTACTCCCGATATTCAAGTTTCTAAGGGAAAGCAATGGTGTGTTTAATGGTGGATCAATAGTGATTCAACTTCAGGAGGAGAAATTGAGGGAGCCCAAATCAGAATAGCTTATTGTTTAATTCTTATAGTACTCAGAGAGTGAGACCCTTCTTCAAATCCTCTCTCACCCTATGTCAGAAAGGGGCTAACTGACCCTGAGTCTCTCACATCCCAGCAAGGGGTGGGGCTTAACACATACCTCTTTAATGAGCATCTCTCATTGTCTACTTTAGGTGACTTCCAACTGCATGCTAGTTTTTATGCATTGCATTCTTATGCACCTCTTTCTCTCTCTCTCTCTCTCTCTCTCTCTCTCTGCATAGGAATCAAGGCATCAAACCCAGCTTCATGGAATGCACAGTAGTTCCTAGAATTTTTCAGGCACCTACAAGTTAAGATACTGTCACAATTCCTAAATTATTTCATGAACCCCATCTAAAAGGACCAGAATTAGCAAATTAAAAAAGAAGAAATTAAAGACTTGAAAGGAGTAGAAAGCAGTAGGAGCAGAGTCACTAGAGACAAAAGAAATAGCTTAGCCACTGGAAAGGACAAAACATAGTGCCGAAAGACACGGAGAGCCTAAATCTGGTCTTCCCTATTGCAGTGAATATCAGGAGTACTTCCACTGAAGCTAACTAAGTCACACCCAGTACAAAGCCAGAACAAATGAGGTAAGAATCAGGCTGATGTGGTTGAAAGGAACATATGCAATATAAGATACAAAGATGAAAGAAGCAAACATACTGACAGCAGCGGAAAGGAATTATGTTAAGAACCTTCAGCAATATGCCACGCTGAGACTTTCCAATCTCATATGTACAGTTCTACAAATAGTAGACCTCTTTGCAACCACCAATATTTTATATCTGGAGCCAGATAAAGAATTCCCCTATATCTTCTATTTAGTTGGGAAAAACTAATTTAATTAAACAAGGGTTTGTGTTGCTAAAAACACACTGCTCTTTTCTCTGCTGATCTATTTGTGGGCAATTACAATGGCAATGAATCAGGTTTATCTGATAGGGAAAAAATTAATCAGTTTTATGTAGTCTACCCTGGGGAACTGTACTGTGATATGGTTAGAATGTTTTTGTGTTCCAGTGAGTGTGAGCGTGATGCTAATGGAAGTTGAACTCTTAATAGATCCACCTAATCCAGACAAGTCACAAGCTTTGTCTACACTTCTTCTGGGACCAAAGCAGCACCCAGGAGAGAAGTGTAAACCTCACATGTGCAGGAAATGCACCCTTGCTTGCCCTCACGAGTAAGATAGGAGTTTTAATGACCTCTGCTTGTGAGAAATAGGATTGATAATGTTGTCCCTAGTTGCCCACATGAATCATCTTAATGAAGCATCTAGTCCTTCTGCACTAACCTTTCAACACCCAACCCACACCTAGGCCAAACTCGTGATGTTTAGGGTAAAAACAAAAAGGTGACCTGTGACACCTTAAAGATTAATACATTTATTTGGGCATTAGCTTTTGTGGGCTGGAATCCACTTTATCAGATGTATGAAGCAGAAACTCCAGATTGACAACTATATATGCACCTGCACAGATGGGTGTGTTACATTACTATGTGGAAGAGCAGAGCTCACAAGGTCAGTTCAATCAGGGTGGATGGAGCTCAACAAAGAATACTGTTAATGTGATTACCAAAAGGGGCAACATTACTTTTTTGTAATTTTGTTCATGTATCTGATGAAGTGGGCTCTAGTCCATGAAAGCTTATGCCCAAATACATTTTTTAGTCTTCAAGGTGCCACTGGACTCCTTGTTGCTTTTACTTTTTGTAGTGAGCTAGACACTCAGAGTCTTTATTCAGACCCAGTCTGATAGTGTCAAGTTTGCATATGAATTCCAGTTCTACAGTATCATGTTAAAGTTTGTTTTTCAGGTTTTTATGCTGAGCAATGGCAAAATTCATTTATGTTACTGAGTGTCTAGAAAGACTGAAGTGCTCTACTACTGGTTTTTGAATGATATTGTTCTTGATGTCTGATTTATGTTGTTTTTTTTTTTTGCATAGACATAGTCTATGGCCAATGTACATGGGAGAAGGGCATTTCTGGCACATGATGGAATATATTAAATAACTAGATATACACGTGAACAAGTCCCTAATGGTATGGCTGATGTGATTCGATCCTATGATGGCGTCACTTGGGTAAATATGTGGACAGAGTTGGCAATGGGGTTTGTTGCCTGGACTGGTTCCTCAGTTAGTGTTTCTGTTGTGTGTTGTGTAGTTGGTATTTTCTTCAGGTTGGGGGGTTGTCTATAAGCAAGGACTAACCTGCATCCCAAGGTCTCTGAAAGTGAGGGATCATCTTCCAGATGGATTGTAGATCCTTCATCATGTGCTGGAGAGGGTTTAGCTGGGGCCTATAGGTGGTGGCTAGTGGCATTCTGTTTCTTTCCTTGCTGGACTTGTCCTGTAGTAGGTAAATTTTGGGTACCCACCCAGCTCTATCAATCTATTTCTTCACTTCCCCAGGGGAGTGTTTAGTTTAAGAATATTTGAGAGAGATCCTTTAGGATCTTTTGAGAGATATCTTTTGAGAGAGATCCTTTAGGTGTTTGTCTCTGTCTGAGCTCCAACCCCTCTCCAAAGGCCTGACTACATCATGGAGTAAAATGTGTATGGGGGTGAGACTGAACATTAATTGGTCTACATAGAACCTGTTAGTGTGCAATAAAGGTTTCCTAGTATGCTTTCACATAGTGCAGTTTGAAATAATACATTACTAAAGTGCACCAGCATGGTTAACACAGATCAATTAATGTGCAACACAGTGGTCTTTAGAAATCAGGATCCTCCCCTGCTACATACCTATAGTTTGCCTTATCCCACCATGAAGAGAAACCCTCAGAGATTCTCAACAGCTAGATAATCCAAGAAAAAAATGGAAGCAATATTTTAATTTCAGACAGCAAAATCCTAGAAACCTAGGGTCTAATATTTGATTTATATCAGTTTAAGCTTGAGATGGCTTCACTAATTATTAGCTGATCATTGCACATAATAATCCTAAATGTAACTTCATCTATATTGGGGTGGGGAACCTAAGGCCTGGGAACCAGATGCAGCCTCTGCCTGGATCAACTCCTCTCCTCCCCAAAGCTTAAAGCCTTCCCCAGCATTTGGGGAGTACTCCAGCCTGCTGCAAGCTCCCCAAAGCCCCGACTCCTGACTGTTTTTTCTGTGTGTCAGCAGCGCCTGACCCCATAAAGTTTCCTCTCCCTGATCTAGATCATAGGTCTTACACTTGGGTTGATTTTCTTTAACTGCTGAAGGTCAGAAATATGTTTTAATATATTTATAAATACCCTCAACTTCCTGGCTCTGGGTACATGTTCATAAACATTCAGAAGCATATGTGTGTGTGCACACACATATGCTTCTTTAATAAAAGTTAAAATAACTAAAAAAAAAACACCATAAAAACAACAACAACAACAAAAACCCTAAAAAATATGACTACACCCTCACTTTTTAATTAAACACATTAAGGAAATACTTAGAAACCCCAAAGTACATTCTTTCCAGACCTAGCAAGTTGGAAGATGAACTGGGGAAATCAAATTAGAAGGATGTGGTGTTAAATACTATAACATGCACAGTGCCATGCCCCTAGCACATATACTTGTGTTGTAGGGTAAATCAGGCAATGAGATCTACAAGGATTCCATGCTGATGTGTGTTGGGCTGTCTTTCATGCAAAGAAGGCACAAATCAGACAAAAATGCAATGTATCTTTAAGAGTAAATAGTATTACATCATAAATAAATTCCTCTGCTCCTGGAAAATAGAAAATTCCTCTGAGGACATTCTCCCTAGAAAATAATGGATAAAGAGATTGCAGTACCGTACTTGTATGAGGTGAATTGAAAAATACGATTTATTTGTTTATCATTTTACAGTGCAAATATTTGTAATAAAAATAATATAAAGTGAGCCCTGTACATTTTATATTCTGTGTTCAAATTGAAATCAATATATTTGAAAACGTAGAAAAACAACCAAAATATGTAATGCATTTCAACTGATATTCTAATTGTGATTCATTTTTAATTGCAATTAATTTGAGTTAATTGCATGAGTAATTTATTGACAGTATTTAAATAAAAATATATATTTTATGAGACTAAGTTTGAGACACATATATTGAGCCCTATTTTCAGAGGTACCTATCCAAACATCTCCCACTGACTTCAAATGGAATCCAGAAGTGCTAAATACTTTAGAAAATCACCCCATACTGTATTAGTCAATCAAAAACAATTATTCCCATATTATAAACAAAAGCCATTTTCATTAGCTGTGTTCAAGAACTGAAACTAAGTAGAAAGAAAATGATGGGGAGAAAAAAAATAGAGGATCAGAAAAAAGACACCATGTGGAGTCCTCATATAGCCCATGACAATTATTGGTTATCTCTCCTTTACAGTATTTTAATCATCTATGACTAGAAATACTGTTTCCTCAAAGGCAACAAAGCTCTGATTTACAAAGAAAAAGAAATTCTCCTGAGTTGCTGTATTATTCATCTTGCGCTCGATAAAAATTGCAGATTGTTCTTTCCATTTTTGCAAGATTTTTTTTTGATATTTTGGTACTCTGAATATATGTTTTATTTCCAAGGAGCTGATAGATCCCTTGTTTCCATTATAGCTATGGACAAAGAACAAAGGGTCATGAGATAAATTTGCATACAAATTCACCATGGCAAGAATGTACTGCCAGGAATTTAAAATAATCTGGCAATTCCAGAGCATTTCTCTGAGGGAACCTTCATTTCACTGTATTTCCTAAACATATTTACACTCAAGAACCCACATTTCCACATAGTTATGGGAGTGATATCTACCTAGAAAAAAATCTCAATCCAACTATACCCCACAAACCGTTTCAAGTTAAATTTCAGTAAATGCTGGTTTCCCAGAGGTCCAGAATCCTGATGGAAAAAAAAGAGCTAAATTTTGTTTTACACAATACTAATATAGGAGGAAGGGTGATGCAACTGTTACAGGATTGGACTGTGGCAGAACCAGGTTCAAATCCTTGTTCTATCATGTCCTGTATGACTCTGGAGAAGTCACATAGGGTACGTCTACACTACAGAATTTTGTCGGAAAACCAGGCATTTTTCCAACAAAACCTGCATTACGTCCACACTGCAATTGTGTGCTTCCAAAAGTAAATAAAAAACACAGTGGGGTTTTTCCAGCATTGGTAATCCTCTTTCTACAAGGAAGAAGTCTTTTTCCAAAAGAGATCTTTCGGAAAAAGGCATGTGTGGACGGGGAAGAGGGTTTTTTTTCAAAAGAAGAGGCCTCCAGGAAATAACACAGGTGCCCAGGTGGACACTCGGTCCAAATTAATCAGGACTCTATAGTTCCTGTCTCCTGGCCCCTCTTAAAGCTGCATGAACCCTGGACAAGCCTTGTGGCAGGAAGCCGGCCTGAGAGCAGTACCTCATCACGCTGCTTTCCCGGCCACAGGCCTTGCCACTCATGGCCCAGCCTCAAGCCCTCCTGGCCCTCACAGGGAGCATCCCGAGGGGGACCAAGAAGTGGGCACCCTTCTGGTCTGGAGTGGAGATCCTGTTCCTCCTCGAGCTGTGTGGTGAGGAGGGCAACTTGCAGGATCTTCACTCCAAACAGCACAATACCAAGATATTTGAGCACATGGCCAAGTCTCTGGTGGAGTGCAGACACCCACCCCAGACCTTGGAACAGGTCCAGAGTAAAGTCAAAGAGCTCCATCAGGGATGCGTCAGGCCAGAGAGTGAAGCTCGTGCTGAGGGACAGGACCCCACACCTGACCCTACTTTGACAAACAGCACCAGATTCTGGAAGGTGGGGAAGAGGTTTCTTATTGTGATAGACTCTGGCCTCCAGACCCTCATCATTGCCCGGCTGGAAGTCACGGTGGAGGAGGAGCAGGAGGACCAGGGCTAGCCGGAGGAGAAGGAGAAGGAAATGGAGACCATGATCCTGTCCCAGGAGCTGGTGCCTATGAGCCAGGATGTCTCCCAGACCTTGTTGGATGCTGGGGAGGGATCTTCAGGTGAGTGGTCTTAGTTTATCATACACACAGGGCAGGGGAGGCTGGTGCACTGGGGATAGGGGACGAGTGCCACTCAGGCTGCTCGGGCTGGACATGGTGCTGCAGTCTGCACACATGGAACCATGTGCAGCATTAGTGTGTGGCACGTGGACACAGCAGGAAGTCCCTGAGCACAGGTGGAATCCAGCTGCCAGGCTCAGGGGAGGCCACACACGTCCTGCCGTGAGGGGTTCCTACCATGGCTGGAAGCAGGCTAGCCACAAGGGTGCAGGCATGACCTCAGACACACTGAGGAGTGCCACACACAGTGCATGGGCATGCTTGCATGTGCAAGGCACCATCCACTCCTGTAGGCAGCTCTGCAAGCTACAGGTGTGTGTGCAGACACCAGGGAGGGCCAGGATGCTCCCAGATCTTCTGCCACCCATGAGGGGATCCCACTGTGTCGGACACTTCCCTTGCCTGCTTGTCCATGGGCCAGAGTGGTGGTGTTGGGAAACGGGAAGCATGGTCCCCTGGGCACCTTGGGGCCCCTGTGAGGCATGACTCACTGTGGAGGCCACACCTGGCCTTGCTCCCATGACATCCCCCTGCTCTGGCCTGAGGACTACTCACAGAGGAGGGCTTGGCTTCAGAGACAGTGTCTGCCTGGATGACTGATTGCCTCTCCCTCTTTGTGTTCTCCACAGCCAGACCAGCCAGGACTGATGACTGGGTCACACCACCAGAACCAGCCACCAGAGCCCGGGTAACCTGAAAGTGCACCAGGGTCCAGGAAGACCTCACGTGCCAGTATGTCAGCATCCTACGTGATATGCAGAACATCGTGGCACAGAAGATCTGTGACGATTCCGAGTGGTGGAACTGCGCATGGGACCACCTCATGCAGCGGTGTGATAACATGTGTGCCATCATGTCACGCATGATGGCACAACCACCTACAGTTGCTGCTCCTGCCTTCCACACTACTGCCCCCCTGCTGTGCCCATTCCCCCTCCACCTGTCCCACATGCAATGCCTCTGCTCCCTCCCCAGGTGATGCCCATGCCCCCTTCCCAAGTGATGCCCATGCCCCCTTTCGCTGCCCCCCTTCCATCCCTGACCCCGCTCCAGCCCCCCGTC
>JANRFK010001158.1:34688225-34701573 GCA_030068395.1 Apalone spinifera
GCCAGTGTAGACGTAGCCGCAGTGAAGATATGACAGCACAGACTCCTGTATATCCTACCCAGGGTTCCAGGCTGGTTTGTACAGCCTGGGCTGTATTTTTAGCAGAGTTAGCAAGATTAAAGCTACCTGGGAATGTCCACATATGCACCAATCACACTTCTGACAGCTGTTTAGTGATACTCTCAAATACAGCTATTAACTTTATACCTCATGACATAATCCAAGTTTCCACTAGTTTACCTTAGTCAACCTGATTATTGAAAAAGCACTATCCCATTTGGAAAAACAAAACAAAATAAACTCAGTGGCACCATCTCTATTTGATGTGTCTCATGCAAACAATGACCAAGCCTGACCTCCCCTCATTTGTGTGATAGCTAATCATAATATAAGGTAGTTTTGCACAGGCAAAGGATCTTCAGAAACAAAAGTGAGCTCCAATCTGAAGGGTCAGGAATCTATCAGAGAAGGAAATGAAAGATGTAGAAGTGAAATGACAGGAAGAGAGGAAGTAGTCTAGGATCAATAGATGGCCTCAGAAATGGATGCAAAGTGTTTGAATAGCGCAATTATCAGATCAGCACTTTGACTATTTATTTAAACCAAAAGAACAAAGCTTTTTAGGGTTACCTATCACAGGAAAGTGTGGACTGTATTTAGATTCAAATTCTACATTTCAGAAAGTTCTGGGTGAAGTGGAGTATATTCACATCTGGGATTTTTGGTCAGTGTGAAATAGAGATAAGACAAGCTGTGAAGTTTAGCTCAGAGTTCAGATCTAAATTTTCTCCAAGACCTAGCATGATTGCATTCAGGATGTTGGTTAGGGCCGATGATCTGTCACAGCATCCTTGATCTCAAATACTTTTCTAAAATTCCGATCTGAAACCTCTTGAAATACAACAAAATCTCAAAAATATTATTTGATTCCTGCCATCAAAATCTAAGGAAGATCAATAAAGTGTTAAGAATTGTTGCATCGTGCTTTTTGAACCCTAAACTGGTTTCATTAAAATAACTAGTTGAAAATCTTATAGAATCCTTTGTATTGACATTTGAAACTCCAAATTCACAAAAGGGCTTCTGAAGATTGTAGTTACTTTAATTTTCAAAATAGGAGCATTCTGGCTAATCAGCATCCATTTATCTATACATATATTTTAGAATGTGTCTGTCTAGCTGTATGTCTGTGAGAATCTTGTTCAAGAACTCCTCCTAAACGGTAAGAGCTACGGCCACAAAATTTGGCATGCGGTTTCCTCATCTCCAACTTAAAGCAAGGTCAGTGTTTGGTTGTGCCAGGAGAATCAGAAGCCCCAGGAAAAGGGAGGGTCTGCTGTTTGGATTGAGAGTGCCCAGTGGGGCAGTTAGCCTGCAGGGGAGAGCTATACTGCAGTTGTCCACTAGGGGCAGCCGTACCACCAAGGAAGTGGCTAGCAAGCCTGGGCCTCTGCCATCTTGACTGCCAGCACACAAGTAAGTAGACCCCTGCCACAAGCCCTTTTCCCTCTCTCAGCCCTTGGCTGCAGCACCGTTCAGGAAGTAGAGGGGGAAAAAAGGCCCCTTGTGGCCAGAAGGGCTGTGGGGAGAAAAAAAGACCTGGGCTAGACAGGGGTTGGAATCCCCCGTTCTGAGCCCCTCTGTAGCCCCTGACCCTCACTCTCATGCTCCCCCAGCCTCCTGCACTCCCCCTGCCACATCCCCAAGACCCTATCCAGACTCCTCTCAGCCCCCACACCGCCAGTCCTCTGAGCTGAAGGACCCAGGTAATGCTGTGTAAGTCCGCTAGTAATAAAATAAAAAAATGTTTCCCTTTTAATTTTCTTTCTTTTGCACATGTTCCTTTGTTGTTAGCTGCAGCCAGCTCCACTGGTAGGCTGCTAATAGAAGAGGAAAGTCATTTGGGTCTGCTTCCTCAGTCATAGGCATATTGTCATATTTCTGTGATTCATTTTTGCAGCTGACTATGGTTTTGGTGCAGATGCAAAGGATTTACCACAGCAACAAGCTATAGTTGTCTGCACTAGGCTATTGGTCTGGTCTGGCTAGCAGTTGTCTATTTGTCTCTGCAGTTCCTCTGAAGTGCAGACAATTGTGAAGCATAAGCTTTGGATGGACTGATTTCAAGTCAATTAAAAAGTAGAGATTTCCTCCCCGTTTTTCCAATTGCCCCATGAATTCTCCTCTAGTGGCAGCTTCCCATTGATGTGAATGGCACTTTCAAGGTTGACATCTTTGGTCAGTAATGCTAAACTGAGGCAGAGGTTATTTTACTGTGCTGTGCCTTGTTTAATAAATTGAAAACAGGAAGACAATTAAAAGAAACCATTTAACAAGGAGTAACTGCACTTGCATACATGTATACTATACTTATCAGAATCAATTCCCATCAAAGAAGCCAAGTTCAGCTCTGGTGTAAGATGGTGCAATCCACTGATTTCAAGTAGAGCGGACTTCTGCCTATTTATCCCGTACCTGATATACTTTGCTCACTTTCACAGGGAATCATTACAACACAGTAAAATGCCCAGGGCACTAAGAAGAGGGAAAGAGGAGAAACTTTTCTTGAAATATAAACATATCTTTTCCCAGAGCTGCTCCAAAGATACAATCTCCCCTGGTTGACTGTAACTGTCTCATTTTTGGAATTTACTGCTGAGATATACAATTGTTGACCATAAATAAAAGCCAGTGGAGATGAAAAGCAACCAGATACTATCTATAGCAAGTCTTAATGGAAGGTAACTGTTGACTTGTACAGTTCAACAATGATTATAGTTTGAGTTATGTGTCAATTGCTTACCCCAATAGAACATTTATGACTGGCATGTCCTCAATATCATATGTCATCTATTTGGGCCAATAAAGGATATTATACAATCTACCTTTTCTCTCTGATAGCTTGGGACCAACATGACTGCTACACACCCATATATAGGTCAGTTCTTCCTCTGTCTGTAACAAAAGACTTCAAGAGAGGAAGAGAATGGCTTTGACCTTGAGAAATCAGCTTTAATCTCTGTCACAAGTCATGTGTGTGCTCAACTAAATCACTTAGGGAAAGATTGTCAAAAGAACTCAAAGCCTGATATTCAAGTGCTCAACAGACATGAGAAGGGCCAGATTTTCCAAAGTTCATCCCAAATCAGATTCAGATTTTTAAAAGCATGCAGTCCCCAGAGCTCCCCATTGTGGCACTTGTGGCTAGTTTTAAAATGATAGCTCATCACTTTGGGTGCTACTGAAATATCTAGATGGGAGCTGAGTTGTGGTCCTCACTATGAGTGCTGAACCCTCATAAAAGTTCCATCCCTAATTTGTGAGGGTTTGTCTATACACAATCAGACCACCAGAAGCTGGAAAGGGCATTTACCCTACAGTAACTTTCTAGTGTGTAACTCTCTGTGTGCACCCTGCTGACTCATATGAACAGCTTGTTAGAACTGCTTTAGCCAGTCCTGTGATCAGACAAACTGCTAATGGACATCAGCAAGGTGCGCATGGACACTGAGGCCACAGACCGCTAGGATAAAATCACACTCCAGGAGTTGCAGTCTGCTTCTTCCTGTTGACATAGCCCCAGTTCCTCTGTTTTCTATCAGGGAAGTGGAGATATACAATGCTACTCCCCAGGGAGAGTGCTAGGTAAATGCTTAGGAGGTGCTTAGAGACTGCAATGAAGGAGGGGACACAGAGAGGAAGGGAGACAGAAAGAGCGAGTCTTATGTTTCATTACAAAGAAAAAGTTAAATTTCATCAAGCGATTCATCATAATACAATAGCTGAGCTGATGTCAGTTGAACAAGAGAGCAAAATGTAAATAATTAAACAAAAAACACAGTTATCCTCAAAGGACCTCCCAACATATGGTCTACCTAATTAGTATTTTAGAAATAATAGTTTTGAGGGTGTATTGAAATTGAAATTTCCAATGAAAATCAATCTTGTAATATTGTTTCAGAAAAGTATAAACATTGTGACTATACTAAAATTAAAGTAAAAATCTAAAGTTATATTTCATTTTGATAAAGTAAAAGAAAATCAATAAGCTTGAAGCATTTCATTTTGATATCATCTTGTCAATTAGATATTATTTAAAATGTAATTTAATATAAATCTAAATGTTTCATATCAAATATCATGTAATTCAACAGCTATGTCATGCCTTCATTAAATATATGCCATGTCATGGTCTAACAGTGACTTTCTGACATATCATAATTGTTTTATTTTGTAATAGATTACTTCTGTATTTAATAATTTAATTTTATATTTTACTAGAATTAAAATTATAATTATTGTGTTTAATTTATAAGAAAAAAGAAAAAAAGAAAAGATTGTGATTTTCGGTGCAATTAGTCCTTAAGTAGTATTGTAACAGGCAATTATTATTAAAATTGATATTTGGCGTGGCAATTGATACTTTGATAATTGACTTATTTAACTGGTCATTTCATTTGATATTTTAATTGATAATTTCTAGTTTCCTATTGTAACAGGCTTGGGAATTGGGAATTTTTTGTTGTAACTGGTATAATATAAAAAAATATGTGTGATCACATCTCAATTATATATTATGAATTATAATGCAAAATAAATACAAATGAAAAAGTTCACACAAAAATGTTTTACATAATTTTTATTCTGGAAAAAATCTATACATGTGTGAAAGGTTTTATTTAATTGAATCAATGTTTAAATTGATTGATATTGATAATTTAGCAATTAATACTAATTAATATGTTTGAATGGTCATTATATTAAAATTGCCCAATTGATATTTAATTAAGTTGCTTCATATTTAATCAATATTTAACTAAGCAATAATTGATAACAATTAATTAAATTAATATTTGAGCAGAAATTTATTCATTGGTGTCCCAAGTTCCAGCACAGGTGTCTCCCATTGTTCCCAGGTCTCTCATTGGTACCACCCAAATCCAGGGAGGACTCTCCCAGATCAGGATTGGGGTGATGGGAGGGCTATATACAGTGTGCTCAGTAAAACATATCACAGGTGAAAAAAGTTTGTGTAGAAGGAGTTGCTGCCACCCAATCCTAACAACAAGGCAGGCAACAAATTGCTGTTCCCCTCAGGCATGTGTACTGAATGAAGCTCCCTCCTTCACCCCCTGCCCCAAGTTGAGCGTGGGGAGTGTGTAGAGTCAAGATAAGTGGGGGAGACATGAGCTCACAATCAAATCTGTATGGGGTGAATAGAGACTCCCAAGAGCTGCTGAGCCACATGGAATTTCATCAAAATGGATAAGCTCCAATGTGGGAGGTTTCAGTATGAGTGAAACACATTCTTCTAATGAGTGAAACATTCCCTTCAAAACATGTCAACCTGCTTTCATGCTTCGCTTTGCAACTTTAATGTTCCTTTAATGTATTATTGTGGACAATTTCCTAGGTTTTAAAAAGCAAACTGAAAAAGCAGAAATTCCATCGTCTTGACTCCCACATGGGTCATCACCACAATTCGAACCTTTAGGTTCACCATACTGACCTCTGCTACTTGAGCTAATGAGGTAACTGATAGCAGCAGTAGATTATCTTCCTCTATGTCAGAGGTTCCCAACCTTTATCGGTCCCCGTATGCCCTTGGCTTTTAGTAAACCTTCCCGTGCCCCCTATTCAATATGAAAGGAAATAAATTCTAGACTCTAGAATCCACAACTTTTTTCACCAGTGTGGTATCCTGACAGGTATTTTGCTCTGTCCAATGATGATAACCATTCAGTCACATGTGCCCAGGAGGTATGCTGAGCTGGCTCTGCACAGATACCTGGTACAGCAAGACCCCCCCCCCTCCCAAAGACCACAAAATCAGACCAGGATTGAAGGCACCAGGTCAGGTTTATTGCAAACGAAGCATTATAATGGCATCTGGTAGTTTCTATGAGGACATTATGAATGTGTGCTTACTGTGACAACGTACACAGCTTACTCAGTGACAGGATTCTTCACTGCCCCCTCAGCTGGAAAAAGACAACTCCCTGAGAGTACATTTTTATACATCACTCCTAATGTGTATCAGGTTGCCACTCTCTGATGTTACCTAGATATAACTCATTTCCTTGTACATGGGGGTTCGCTCATTATCTATCATGCTGTCAGTTTAGACCCTGTCCTAAACCTGTTATTTGTGGAGAGTGTATTGGTGCCAAGATGTTTCTTCATCAGGTGTTCTGTTACAACTCCTCTGGAATGTGCTTCCAGCCTGGGTCTAGTACCAATTAGTGTTTTACACCATTAACCCTGTGTGTGCCAGCATCTGTGAGCAGGGCCTGCCTCTTGCTCACAATTTAACATTACTTTATATTAGCAAAGTTTTGACTATTGCTGTGTAAGCCTGAGGCCTTATACCAGTGATACTGGGGCTTCCATTTCAGGCCCTCATCTTACTACAGCTGGCTCCCATTCCTTCTTTCCCATTCCCTCATTAGTTTCCTTGCCAAGCCAAGTCTAGTCTGTCTTCCTTGGCTCCCAGTTCTGTTCTCTTCTGTCAGTCAATACCTGTCTCTCCCTCACCCAGTTCCCAGCCCCAATCTCCTATCACCCTCTGCAATCCCAAACTTTTCCTTTCCCAATTGGGACTCAATCCCAATCTTTTCCTTTCCAGGATCCTTGTCCAAGCTACCTCTGATCTGGCTCCAGCCCCTCATTAATTTGATTCAGGCCACCTCCTTCCTCAGGGTACCTCGAGCAAGCAAGGGACAGTCACTGAGAACACCAAAGGGGCAGGAGCCTTGATCTCATTTCCAGAGCCCAGGGACCTCACCCTGGTATGCAGCAGCCAGGAGCACAGAAAGTCCTGCTGAACCCTGGTAGCCCAGGATGGGAAGGACATGCTTAGTCACTCTGGGGATAGTACATGAACATTTCAGCCAGCAAATAGGAACTTTGAAGGGCGGGACCGTGCTTAATATCTTTGCTTAAGATATCTTGGCAATGGAAAAGAGATGACTAAGGGGGAATATAATAGACTTCTATATGACATGACATGACAGGTGTGCAAAAATGAATAAAGATGGGTTATATACTTCTTCCCATAACAGAAGAACTAGAGGTCAGCAAATGAAATTAATAGGTAGCAAGTTTAAAACAAACAAAATGAAGTACTTCCTCACACAACACACAGTCCACCTGTGAAACTCCTTACCAGAGGATATTGTGAAGTCCAAGAATATAACAGATAAAAAGTAGCTAGACAAATTCATGGAGGATAAGTCCATCAATGGCTATTAGCCATGATGGGTGGGGATGGCTAATGATGGGCAGGGATTTAGCCATTGTTTGTCATAAGCTGGGACTGGGTGACAGGAGATTGGGCTAAATGGACCTTTGGTCTGATTCAGTTGTCATTCTTATGTTCTTAATGTGTGTTTTTAAGGAATTTCCCTGCTAAAGTGTAAGGAGATTACTGTATGAGTCAGAAAGGAGTTTTTCAAAGTTGAGTCGACTTCCACGAGAAGAGTAAAAGGCACAAAATTCCTTGCAAAATTCTGAGTTCCTACTCCAAAGCGCACCATAGGGGCACTAGGACTTTTGAAAGGGAAAAAAAATCACCAGAATTTTCTAATATGCAATACACACACACACAAAATCAGCCTGAGGCAGACAACTGGCATGGGAATTTTCAGCACAACTAGTTAAATTGCAGCTGAGTTTATAAACAACTGAAAACAAGGTCTTGAATGGGTGGTGTCAGGAAATTTTGTACCAGGGTGATCTAACAGTTCTGCATATAGTATAACACATCAGTTCAGACATTAAGCCCTATACACAAGTAAGTGGAACATATTTTAGTGTTTACATCAATACCTATTTTGGTTTTGCATATTACTTTTAACTTCTAGGTATCAAATTATAGCAAGGGTCTGCAAAGAGAAGCAACTGTATATAAAAGGCAAATGTACCAATTGCTAAGCAACATTGGCAGAGAACAGATACAGAAGGATTTCTGGGCCAGATCTTACATTCTTATTCAAGCAAAATTCTTCAGGACAGGGCTGGTTTTAGGGAAAAAGTCCCCCTTGGGCTCCCTAAGCTTCCCTCCCTTCTCCCCCCCCCCAACCCTTGCACCTCCCTCTTCTTTCTTAACCCTTGCACTGCATCCCCTTCGATTTTACCCTGTCCACCTCCTGTGCTCCTTGCATCTCCCTCCTGTGCCTCTCACCCCTACACCAGTGATCACCAATCTGTAGATTGGGATCTACTGGTAGATCTTGGAACCTTTGACAAGTGCTCCTGACAGGTTTGGTAGGGGGCTATCAAGTGCCAGCCACTCATCCGCCCCGCTCAGCACTGCTGTTCTGCTCCTGCCCTTTGCCTTGGAGGTGCCCCCACCCTCAGGAGTCTCCTTGCTGCTGTGCAGAGCACAGGAAGAAGGGGAGGAGGTGCTGATGTCAGGGTGCCCCTCCTCCCACTCTGTACCCCATCTGCATCGTGCAGGGGGAGCAGGGATGGAGAGAGTTTGCTGGCTGCTTTGGGGACTGGTGCAGGTCCAGGGGAATGGTGAGCCTGCCTTAGTACCTGAACCACCACCCATAAGCCACCTGTGGTAAGCAGTGTCCAGCTGTAGCCCACATTCTGAACCCCTGCCCCTGAACCCTTCCTGCACCCTAAGCCCCTGTCCTAGCCCTGAGTCTCCCTGCACACAAATTGCCTCCCAGAGCCTGCACCCAGAATCCCCTTCTGCACCTCAACTCTGCCCCAGGCTCAGCTCAAAACCCCTCCCACACTCCAAATACTTTGGCCCAAGATCAGTGTCTGCATCTTCCTCTCCCCCCCCCCCCCCCCCCCCACTCCAACCCTCTGCCTAATAAAAGTGAGCGAGGATGGGGAAGGGAGGATGGAGTGAGCATGGGCAGGGCCTTGGAGAAGGGGTGGGAAAGAGGTGGGCTGAGGGTGTTTGGATTTGAGGTAGATCCTGGATTGCACTTAAAATAAAAAAGTGATCCCCTGCTTCAAAAGGTTGGAGACCACTGCTCTGCACTGTCCCCTTCACTTCTATCCTTTCCACCTCCTTTGCCCCTTCACTCCTACCTCTTGCTCTTCCCTCCTTCACCCCAACCTCTGCATGGTACCTCCTTCAATTTTACCCTCTCTACCTCCTGTGTCCCTTGCACCTCCCTCCTGTGCTCCTAACCCCTTCACTGTGCCCCTTTCATTCATACTCCCACACCTCCTGTGTTCTCTTCACTCCCACCTTCTGCATCTCCTGTGCTCCTGGCATCTATACTATGCCCCCTGCACCTCCCTCCTGTGCTCCTAACCCTTCCATCCTGTTCATGCACCCAAAGGGAGGAACTGACCCACTTGGATGCATAAAGCAGCTAGCACAGCTACTTGCTCCCATACTGGATTTCTGCTCTTTCACCTCAAGCAGGCAGGGACTGCACAAGGAAAGGGAGGAAAACACAGCTGCTGATGTCTCAACATAGCCCAGGTGGGGAAGTGACCTGAATGCAGGGAAACCTGGTGTTGTGTGTTGGGGAGAGAGAGGCACCACAGCGGTGAGTCTCGACCTTGTTCCAGGGGTCAGTTAGGTCAGCCTCCTTGTTGCTGAACCTCTGGTCCTAGCAATCTCAAGCAGGGCTAGCCTCAAGTGGCTGCCTCAGGTGCCAGATTCTGGGGGTGGGAGGGGGGCGCCATTAGGACCCAGAGTGTAGAAAATTGTGTCTGCTGCTGGTGCATATGTATTCTCTCTGCTCTAGATGCACAGAGATGGTGGAGTGCTGTGCTGGAGGAAGGAGGGCACAAGAGACATAACAGGCAGGCAGGAGAAAAGGTGAGAGGGAATAACAGAAAGCAGCAGGAGCTGCAGGGAGAGAGAGGAGGAGGAGCCTCTTATGTACCTCTCTAGCACACCCACGAGCCTGGATTGATTAACACCAGCTTCTCAGGGAGCTTCCTGTTTCCTGCTGCCTCCCTGAACCCACTTGAGGAGAACAGGCAGTCAACTGAAGGAGTAGGAGCCAGTTAGCCCCATAAGACACTGATATCTTCCCTCACTCAGGCCCTGCTACCAGCCTGCTTATTTGTCCCCTTCAACTGAGTGTTGAGAGCCACTATAGCTGGCACAGAACAGCAGTCACGAGTGAAAGAAGAAAACGCCCCTCTGGGGCAGCATTCAGAAAAAGCAAGCAAGCAAAGGAAGTTTTCCTATCTAAGCAGGAAGGCGCTCTCCGGAGATACATGGACACAAATGTTCACGGTGAACCTTCTGATCCCAGTGAGGATGTGCGTGGTGAGGAGATGTCTGATCTTCCAGTTAGTTAGAGCGCAGGTGATCTGGCAGCTACTGCAGCATCCATAGCTCCATCTCAAATGGATGTAACCAGGCACATTCCTGAAGAAAAGTGTAGATCAGAGAAGAGTGTGGTGGAGATGCAAGAAACAACTGCTGCTGAGTTTAGTTCCTTAAGTCTAGATGATCCAGGACTGTGGACCCACTTGAGCAGTAGCCTGAGGGACTTCCTTGTACTGCATGGGTCACAGCAAGTGAAAAACTTCATGTTCCCCAAAGACAATGAAAATAGAAGTTTCCATCCAACATATTACTGGTATGAAATCTCCAATGGTGACAAAGTGGAGAGGCCATGGCTTATGTACTCAAAAACCCAGAATGCTGCATACTGTTTTTGTTGCAAACTCTTCCAGTCTAATGTTCCAGTCACACTGGGTTCTACAGGAACAAAGGACTGGAAAAATCTGGCTAGAAATCTGGCATGCCACGAGAAGGCAGCAAATCACCAGAGAGCATTCCATCTGTGGAAAGAGCTTGAGATGAGACTAAGGTTAAAGGCCACCATAGATGATCAGTATCAAGAGAAGATTACATCAGAGTCTCTTTACTGGCAAAATGTTCTGAAAAGGCTCATTGCCATTGTGAGAATGCTTGCTACCCAAAAGCTAGCACTGTGTGGCACTTCAGATAAGCTGTATGTGCCAAACAATGGAAACTTCCTTAAAATTGTGGAGCTGATAGCTGAGTTTGAGGCTGTACTTCAGGAGCACCTAAGACGAGTCACCATCCAAGAAATGTACACACACCACTACCTTGGAAAAACAATTCAAAATGAGATCATACAGTTACTGGCAACAAAAGTCAAACAGAAGATTGTGGCAGATCTGAAGTCAGCAAGATATTACTCTGATATTCTGGACTGCACACCTGACATCAGCCATACGGAACAAACGACTGCTGCTGTTTATTTATAGTCCTTTGATCCAAATCCTACTAGTTTCTGCTGCCCCCACACATAGGCCTCCTTACCTCTGAGATGATGTTTCAAAGGAAAGGGGGGAAAGACTCACAGCCAGACCTCCTCACTAACAGGAGAAAGTGCCTGAGCTGCTGGACCTCTTTTATGCTATTTCTTTCCCCAATAGTATGCTCAGTGCATGGTCTGGTGGCCAGAACTTTCCTGACCCAAAATTGCTCCAGTTTTTCCCTGGCCTCAGTCTCACTGAGAGGTTTTTAAACCTCATCAGCCTGAAAGAAACACCTGAATTAATTCAGTGTTGGTCCCCAACACTTATCATGTGACTGGCTTGTTACTAAAAGAGCAAACAGTTCAGTATAGTCGATGAACATTTTCTTCTAGTTATGTTGTATCATCCACTGGAATGGACATGTTTTTACACTGTTTAATATATGGATGTTTTACTCATTGCAGGAGGAGTAACGGTAGTCCAAATTAGGAGCTTTAGTTCAAACTACCTAGCCCGTGCCGCGTGCAGCCGCGGGCAGGGAGTCCAAACTACCGTGCATTTGCAAGTTCGAATGACTACATTAGCCACCCTAGTTCGAACTAGGGTGGCTACTGTAGACATACTCTGAGGGACAGCAAATCTTTTGCAGTGTGTGCGCTGGTTACCCTGCTTTTGGACACCACAGCATACTCCTTGCCATGGAGCCGGAACTGCCTCTGGGAATGTGATAGCCCCACACTGCCATACTGAAGTTTCTTCAGGATGCCTTCATTGCCTTGCATGAGCTCAACACCGAGCTCATCACTGAGAACCTCTCCCTGTGTGTGGGAGCAAAGACCTTGCAACAGCATCCCACAGTGGAGAGACGATTTTGGAGGCTGGACATCAGTTCCGACTTGTGGGACTGGCTGGTCATGGAATGACCAGCAGTGGCTCCAAAGTTCCACATGCAGAAGGCCACCTTCATGGAGCTGTGTGCCTGGCTTGCCCCTATCTTCCATCGATGGGACACCCACCTGCGGCCTGCCACTCCCCTGGAGAAGCGGGTCGCTATTGTTAACCACCTGAGTCACCTACTGGCTGGTAGGCAATCACATAGGCATGAGAAATTCCACCGTCAGGGCCCTCCTCATGGAGGTAAGGCACTCTTGGGATGCAGTCCCTGCAGGGTTATTTCTCCATGGTTCTGCAGGCCCTGGTCGACCACGATGGACAATTCACAGAAATTTTTGTTGGGTGATCGGGCAGGGCACACAGTGCCTGCATTTTTAGTAACCTCTACCATTCTTCCCCCAGTGTGACTTTTGTGTGGGGGACGTGCAAATGACACTGTGCATTGTTGAGGTTGCGGCCTACCCACTAATGTCTCAGCTCATGAAGCCCTACACCAGCCACCAGGATCCGAGCAGGGTCCAATTCAATGCCCACCTCAGCTAGGCTCAAATCCAAGCTGAGTGTGCCTTCAGAAACCTCACCTGCCTTGAAGTGGGGGAGCACAACATCCCCGAGGTGGTGTTAGCATGTTGTGTTTTCCAGAACATCATGGAGAGGAAGAGGCCTTCCTACCAGGGTGGGGTGCAGAGGCAAGCCAAGAAGGAAGGACCTTTGATCAGCCACGGATAGCTGCCATCTGCCAGGCCCATCAGTTGGGGGTGCATGTCCGGGAGGTCCTGATGGAGAGTTTCTCTCAAGGACCCCAGTAACTCTCCCTAGGGCCTCCCCACGGAGAGCCTCTGCCTTGCTCCCCTATACCTTTCCCACCACAACCCCTCTCTTCCCCCCTTCCCTGTCTTTTCAATAAACACACCTGTTTTGAATTGAACAAAAAACTTTGTAGATTTTTTTATAATAAAAGTAACTGGGGAAGAGAGGGGCTGGGAATCTTGATGGGGGGGGGGGGCTCAGGGCTGGGAGTGGCACATTGTGCAGCTAGAAGTTTCACCTCCGGTCTGTGGACCTCGATGAACTTGGCGTTGGGTGGGGCCTTGGACAGGAGAGTGAGCAGGAGGGTTGGCTGGAGTGTGGATGTGGAAATGGGCATAACAGGGGGGCAAGAGGTGGGAGCATAAGAATATAAGAACATAAGAAAGGCCGTACTGGGTCAGACCAAAGGTCCATCTAGCCC
>JANRFK010001158.1:34710208-34738204 GCA_030068395.1 Apalone spinifera
TGCGGTTTTCCCAGGAGCAGCTGGCTGTGCCTCACAACCAGCCATGGGACAGTGTGCCATTCTGTGTTCTGCACCCTTGCAGAGGTTCGGGCTCTGGCCTGAACCCCTCGGGCCCTGGCTGGGTCCAGCCGACATCCACCCTTCCCCCCGCTCCTGCCGGATGTGTGTGAGCAGCATGGTCCCAGGTGTGCCCTGGAGCTGCCTGCCGCGGCCACATGGTTGCATGTGCTGCATACTGCCTAATGCTATACAGCCCATGCAGCTCATGTGGCCTGAGTGATGTGCTCTTCCCCTCCCTGCTCTGGGTACCTGGCTCCCCTCTCCCCGCCCTTGTGAGTGCAAAGTGCAACAGTCACTGGTGGATCCTTCCCCGGCCTCGGAGGACGAACGGGAGACATCGGGGCTGCCGGAGGGGGCCTGCAGGGTGGCAGTGCTGGCCTCGCACTTCGACCCGCTGCTGGTGTCTCCTTCCTCCATCTTGGTGGTCCTGGTGACGGAGGGGGTGGGGGGCGCATGCTGCTGTCCAGGGGGATGTCCTGTGCTTGCGGTGCTGGCTGGCCCAGGATGGCGAGGAGCCATTGGTAGTGGGGGCAGGTGTCGGCTCCTGCCCCCTGGCCCTCGCTGGCCCGGACGTAGCCCAGGTGCAATTCTTTAACTTTAGCCCGGCTTGCTCCAGGGTCCAGGCTGGATGGCCCTGCTGGGCGAGGGCCTGGGCCATGCGGGCAAAAATGTCCGCTTTCCGGTGCCAGAAGCGGGTGTCATGAAGGGTCTCCTCTTCCTGCCACAGGTCTATGAGGGCTTCCATCTCCGCCGATGACCAGGATGGGGCTCATCTTTCTCTGGCCCTGGGGGCCTCCTGTGCTGGGGGTGTGGGTGCCTGATACCCCCCTGGAGCTGACATTGTGGTCTGGGGTGGCTGTTGAGGACGGCAGAGGCTACGTGACAGACCTCTGGCCAGAGGTCCGATAAGGGCTTCTGCCTCATGACCTCAGCAGCCTGCGTCTGCTTTAAGGGGGCTCAGGTTACCAGGAAGTCTGGGAGCTGACTGTGGCTATGGAGTCTCCAAGCGGCCACTAGGGCTTTTTCCCGTTTAGCCTGCTTTTGCGCAAAACATCTTAGCTGCCTGTCTACACTGGCCCTTTTGCGCAAAAACATTTGCGCAAGAGGGCTTTTTCCCGAATGGGAGCGTCAGAGTATTTGCACAAGAAGCACTGATTTCGCACAGTAGAACGTCAGTACTCTTGCGCAAATTCTCGGAGCCAGTGTAGACAGTCTATACTGTCACCTGTACAGTTTTATTTTATTCCCCTCCCCCCAATGAATTGAGTTAAGGATCTGAGCAACGCCAGATACATCTTCTAGTATAAAATAAGAGCATTTTCATAAAGGATCCATTTATGTCTATAGTGTGCATATATACTGAAAATGTTTGGCACAGTAAAAATCCTTATAAAGTACCAGAAAATATTGCTATATATTTTCAAGCACTTATTCCTATATACAAAACTATATAGAACTACAGGCCCATAGAATATTTATACTGGAGCCAGGAATAATGTGTGCATTTACCTCCCACTTCCCATCGCAGCTGCTTCCCAGTCTGATTGTAAATAGAACTATGTGTAAGAATGACAGAGGAGAAAAACTTTACAGATTATGCCAAATAAACTTAGTCCCTCTAAAAAGAATAAAGTAATCCTCCCTTTTCTGAGACTGAAGGCTGACGTTTTCTAGGAATATTTCTTTATTTTTCTCCTGAATAGAACGACCTTCCAAAATTGGTCTTTTTATTGTGGAGATTCATTACATATATGCTTTCATCACTACATTCTTTTTAGTGTACTGGTAATAAAATGCTTTTAATTTCATATTGTTCTCCTATATCAGAGTTAACTTCATTATCATTGGAAAAGGCAGGTGAATAAGCCATTTGCTAGTCATAAAGCACTATGATTTGCTAATAATATTAAGTGCACTTAATATTAACACATACTACATAAAGAAGGTTCTGCATGTTAATTGTTTGTTATGCAATGATAACTTTGCCCTTTAAGAGCAACTGTGCATGTGTATAACCCTTCATGCAATTAGGATGACTTGTTTCTTCAGTGCAAAATATAAATTCCAGATATTCATTTTTAGATGTCTATTCTTCCTTACATGTGCACATAAATCACACTAACTTTAATGGAACCTAGACCATGTGCAATGTGGAGAGGAGAGAGATCTCTGCTAGCATGAGAAAATATCCCTATCCTTAAAATCTGGATGGGCTGTATGTTAATGACCTGGTAGGTGCAAACATTCATAAATGAAAAAAAAATTACAAAGAAAATCTGGGCAGTTGTGGTGGTGTAGAAAAAAATATATTCTTATCCAAAAGTGTCCAATTTCTTTGGAACTCAATTTTAATTTACATTGCATCCAGACACATATTTTACTTTGGCATACTTGCACTACCTTTAATCAAGCTTGCTCACTAAAAATAACAGGGAAGATGCAGCAGTATGGTCTTCAGTGCAAGGTGGAAATGTGAATGTATATTCAGAGCAAGATGGACTTCTCTAGCCCACGAAGAAACGACTTTTGCTGTATTCTCATTGTTGTTTTCAGTGAGCGAGCTAGATTCATACGGGCATTTCAACATGAATTTCAGATTACAGCATCAGTTGCACTTTAAATGTAGGCAGACCTAAAGCTCAGAAAATTATATCGGCTGGCAAGCCTGGGCTAACTCAAAGTTCTACTGGGTCCTATTACGATCCTTTTCATTTCTAGCACTGTGCCTTTGGTTTGGATGATTATCGAACTAAAGTAGGGCAGTCATAATCTGCTGCAAAATTCCTCAACTAAACAATGGCTATATAGCTATATAAAATATATAAAACTTCCCTGATTCGTTTTGTACTTATTGTGAGACAGTGAGTATTTACCCATCCATTGGTTTCCCCTCCGGTACATAGAATCATAGAATCATAGGGTTGGAAGAGACCTCAGGAGATCATTGAGTCCAAACCTCTTCCCAAAGAGGACTGACATTAAAAAGCTCTAGGGATGGAGATTCCACCTCCTCCACAGGTAACCCATTCCAGTGCCTCAACATCCTCCTAGTAAAATAGCTTTTTCTAATATCCAGCCTAGCCCTCCCCCACTGCAACTTGAGACCACTGCTCTTCGTTATGCCATTGATCACTGATGAGAACAGTCTCTCTCCATCCTCTTTGGAACCTCCCTTCAGGTACTTAAAGGCTGACATCAAATCCCCCTTCACTTCTATCTTCTGTAGATTAAACAAGCCCAAATTGCTCATCCTCTCCTCATAGGTCATGTGCTCCAGCCCTCTAATCATCATAGTTGCCCTCCACTGGATCCTCTCCAATGCGTCCACATCTTTTCTGTAATGGGAGGCCCCATATCAGATGCAGTATTCCAGATGTGGCCTCACCAGTGCTGAATAAAGCACTTCCTTAGATATGCTGGCAGTATTCCTCCTAATGCACCTTAATATGTCATTACCCTTCTTGGCTACCAGGACAGACTGTTGACACATATCCAGCTTCTCATATCCACTGTAATCCCAAGGTCCTTTTCTGCCAAACTGCAGCTTAGCCAGTCAGTCCCAGCCTGTAACAGTGCTTGGGATTCTTCTGTCCCAACTGCAGGACTCTGCAATTGCTGAATCTCATCAGATTTCTTTTGGCCAAATCCTCCAATTTGTCTAGGTCACTCTGGACTCTATCCCTGTACTCCAACATATCTACCTCTCCCCTTTAGCTTAGTGTAATCTGTGAACTTGCTGAGAATCATAGAATCATAGAACCATAGAGATGAAAGAGACCTTAGAAGGCCATCAAGTCCAGCCCCCTGCCCAAGGCAGGACCAATCTCAATTAAATCAACCCAGCCAGGGCTTTGTCAAGCCGAGACTTAAACACCTCTAGGGATGGAGACTCCACTATTTCCCTAGGTAACTCATTCCAGTGCTTCACCACACTCCTAGGGAAATAGTTTTTCCTAATATCCAACCTAGACCTCTCCCACTGCAACTTGAGACCCTGCTCCTTGTTCTGCCATCCATCACTATTATGAACAGCCTTTCTCCAGCCTCTTTGAAACTTCCCTTCAGGAAGTTGAAGGCTGCTATCAAATCCCCCCTTACTCTTCTCTTCTGCAGACTAAATAAACCCAACTCCCTCAGCCTCTCCTCGTAGGTCATATGCTCCAGCCCCCTAATCATTTTGGTTGCCCTCCGCTGGACCCTCTCCAATGCATCCACATCGTTCTTGTAATTGGGGGCCCAAACCGGACGCAATACTTCAGATGTGGCCTCACCAGAGCCAAGTAAAGAGGAATAATCACATCTCTGGATTGACTGGTAGTGCTCCTCTTAATGCAACCTAATATGTCATTAGTCTTCTTGGCTACAAGAGCACACCGTTGACTCATGTTCAGTTTCTCATCCACTGTAATCCCCAGGTCCTTTTCTACAGAACTGCTACTTAGCCAGTGGTCCTGTCAGGCGACGGTCAGGGCAGTGCGTGGTGTGTGTGTGTTATATACCCGAGTCTTCAACTGCTAGAACACAAGGTTCCTTCGCAGTGGGCGGCCTAGGGAAGGCTGACGGGTGCCCCAAAGTTTTTACATCCGTGTCTTTAGCTCTAGGACCGGGGTCCCTTCGCAGTGGGCAGCCTATGGAAGGCTGACGGATGCCCCTACGGATCTGCCCCCTGGAGGCGACATGATCCAAATGCCCAGCTCTGCCTCCGTCTGCCCCTATGACCGACTGGAGTTATTTTAAATTGTGCTTGGTTCTGTTACAGCAACTGAAGGAGTCAGATTAAAGCTTAAAAAGTTACAGGTTTATTAAAGAAGCTTATAAGTCATATGGTTACAATGGCTATTGCTCTATTTCTTAACTGCTAGCAAATATAAATCTTAAAAATGGTTACAAAAAAAATAAAGATAGAAAATAGAAATAATGGTACCAAATGACAGCTAAATCTTTAAAGAGCTCTAATTCTATATATATACTTAAACAAAGGACACATACAGGTACAATTTTTACCCCCTTCTGTGCCTCTCGACCCCAGCGTATCAGGCCAGAGCTGGTCCCTCAATTCCTAGGAAAGGTGAATACGAGGTGGGCATCCCCATGGAACCTTGGGAGGCCAATCACCTAACCCCACCAGCAGATAGATGGTAGATTGACGCTCAGAGTAAGTGTGCTGCTGGACCCATCTTTATACCCATAGGGGCACGTATTCTCTTTCTTATCTATGGTGCCAAATTGTGTTGGTCCGTCTTTGTGACACCAGTTCTTATAAGGGAGTTTCAACTTAATTTACACTTGCAAGAGAGATAACTAAATGGTGAGAACTGAACATTCTTTACTGGGTGGGAGATCCCTTCCCCCCGCGGATGAGTATGCGTTTGTATCAATATAGGTGCCAGACAAGGCAGTTTCTGCAGCCTCGAGGTCAGCAGTTAGCTTGATCACCCTCATATCTATGTTTACAGTCATCCAGGGTCACAGCAGCCAGTATATCCAGGCCTCCTGTCAAGGCTTCAAAGACTATGCTGATTTTACTGCTCTGTGTGTACCCTGTATGTTCCAGGCATCTCAGAGAGGGGCAAGCAAGATGGATGTTACGGGGGGAGGGAGGGGTTCCTGTCTGGCTACAGGTTCCCAGCTTGTAACAATGCTTGGGATCCTTCTGTCCCAAGTGCAGGACTCTGCACTTGTCCTTGCTGAACCTCATCAGATTCCTTGTGGTCCAATCCTCCAATTTGTCTAAGTCACTGTGGACTCTATCCCTGCCCTCCAACGTATCTACCTCTCCCCCTAGCTTAGTATCATCTGCAAACTTGCTGAGGGTGCAATCCACCACCTCATCCAGGTCATTAATAAAGATGTTGAACAAAACCAGTCCCAGAACCAAACCTTGGGGCACTCTGCTAGAAACTGACCGCCATCCTGACATCGAGCTGTTGATCACTACCCGCTGAGCCTGACCTTCCAGACAGCTTTCTATCCATCTTACTGTCCGTTTATCCAATCCACATTCCCTTAACTTGCTGGCAAGAATATTGTGGGAGACCGTATCAAAACCCTTGCTAAAGTCAAGGTATATCACATCCACTGACTTCCTCATATCCACAGAACCAGTTACCTTATCATAGAAGCTAATCAGATTGGTCAGGCATGACTTGCCCTTGGTGAATCCATGTTGACTATTCCTGATCACCTTCCCCTCTTCCAAGTGCTTCAAAATGGATTCCTTGAGAATCCCCGCCGTGATTTTTCCAGGGACTGACCGGCCTATAGTTCCCTGGGTTGTCCTTCTCCCCTTTCTTAAAGATGGGCACTACATTTGCCTTTTTCCGGTCATCTGGGATCTCTCCTGATCTGCACGATTTTCAAAGATAATGGCCAAAGGCTCCTCAATGACATTTGCCAACTCCCTCAGTAACCTCAGATGTATTAAGTCCAGACCCATGGATTTATGTACGTTTAGCTTTTCTAAATAGTTCCTAACCTGTTCTTTCCCCACCAGGGGCTGTCCACCTTTATCCCATAATGAGTCACTTAGCGCATTAGTCTGGGAGCTGACCTTGTCCAGGAAGACAGAGGCAAAGAAAGCATTAAGTACTTCAGCTTTCCCCACATCATCTGCCACTATTTTACCGCCCTCATCACTGGGTTACTGGATGAGGGGAGGGTGCAATCCATCCCCCCATCCAGGTCATTAAAAAAGACTTTGAACAAAACCGGCTTTAGAGCTAACCCTTCTGGTCCTCCACTTGATACCAATCACCAGCCAGACATCGAGCCGTCAATCACTATCCAATGAGCTTGACAATCTATCCAGCTTTCTATCCACTTTACAGTCTGTTTATCCATTTCATACTTCCTTAACTTACTGGCAAGAATATTGTAGGGGACCATATCAAAAGCTTTGCTAAAGTCAAGGTATACCATGTCCACCACCTTCCTCATGTCCACAGAGCTAGTTATCTTGTCATAGAAGGCAATCAGCTTGGTCAGGCATGAATTGCTCTTGGTGAATCCATGCTGACTATTCCTCATCACTTTCCTCTCTTCCAAGTACTTCAAAAATGGATTCATTCAGGATCCCCTCCATGATTTTTCCAGGGGCTACGTTGAGGCTGACTGGTCCGTAGTTCCCTGGATTGTCCATCTTCCCTTTTGTAAAGATAGGCACTACATTTGCCTTTCTCCTGTCACCCAGGACCTCCCCCCATCACCATGAGTTTTCATAGATAATAGCCACTGGCTCTGCAATCACATCAGCCAACTCCCACAGCACCCTTGGATGTAGTAGATCTCACCTGATGGATTTGTGTATGTCCATCTTTTCTGAATAGTTCTTTACATGTTCTTTCTCCACCATGGGCTACCCACCTCCTTCCTATACTGTGTTGTTTAGTGCAGTAGTCTGAAGTTGACCTTATCTGTGAATACAGAGACAAAAAAATACATACAAATACAAATGTTTTACTTCAAAAATTGATACAAATAAAAGGCGAGCTACATCCAAAGGCGAGCTACATTGGGTTATTCATTTATAACTTTATTGGGTTAGTTTCAGATAAGACTAAGAGCCCTATATACAAACTCAAAATTCAAGGTGAATGTATTTGACATAATCACTTATAGCTATTTTTGTCAGACAACAAACAATTGTTTTCTTTCATAAATATTATTTATATAACTGAGATGATCAACTGCCTACTACACATAAACAAGTACTATCTGAAAAGTTCTGCTTCTCTCCTCTCTTGTGCCAGTTTCAAACTGGTGAAAAGCAACTGAAATTAATTGAAGCTGCACTGTTCAATGCTGTTGAGTATAGAATTTTGAAGTCCCCATTTAGCAGCTTATTCCTATGGAGCAAAACTCTGAAGTACCATACTAACATAAACAAACGTAAGTATGTACCATTGACATAATTGATGTAAGCACATGCTTAAGTGGTTTGTTGAATAAAGCTCAACTTATCCAAGTTCTAATATGCTTGCTTTGGCTGGCTACCAGGCTAAAATAATGCAAGGTTCAGTTGAAGAAATGATCTGGTTCACCTGTCCTCAATTTCATCCACATAGCCAAATATATGTACATTGCTCTCACTAGAGTATACATGAAGCAGACACGTGCTCCTTCAGGGAAAGAAAAACTCTGGGTATCATTATAAATCCAAACAGAAAGAATAAGAGACAATAAGATTGTGAAAGAAGTAATTGCCAACCTTGTAATATCAATGAGCTGATATTCTAAACAATTGCCTTTTATTGACCTCCTCTGATGTCTAATGCATAGCAGAGAACCAACAAGATGACTGCCAGAAGAAAACAGTATGTAATGCAGCTTAGGCATTTTTTTTAAAGAAAAAATTGTTTTGTTTGTTTTTTTGCTTTCTATATCACTGTGTTTTTATTGAATACAAACTCCACAAAATGTCAGTAGCTCATTAATTCCCACAGTATACTTGTGCTTGCAATTATAGGTCACTTATGATTAATGTGCTTTTTTGAAATGGTACCTGTTCCACCGAGAATTATTAAAAAATGCGACCTTGAAAAGAAGAATTAAATATTTAACCTAAATCAGTATTTCCATATGTTCATAGAGTTTAAATGCCCAATTCCTAATTATTTGAAATTATACATAGTTTCTTGTACACTTATGTCACCTTATGACATGGAGTTCAAATACGAGAAAGATAAACGGAAAAAAATCAAGATATTACATTATAGCTAACAAATGTTTAAATCCTGTGGAGTAATTCTCCATGGAGCTAAATGCTGCATTAGGTGCCCTGCCACCTAAAGAGTACAGTAGTTCCAAGAGAATCACACACACTGTGCTCTGGCTCATTGGCGCATTATGTTGCTTTCTCTTTGTTTTTTTGTTTTTGTTTTTTTTTCTTTTAATTTAAATCAGAATAAGAGTGCTTTTACCCTTTCTATGGAACAAAAAACAATTCCCTTGTGGGGAGGAGGGGAAGGGAGAAGGAGGTTTGAAGAGAAATATTCCATTAGAACATGAATCTTTGTTATGAGATTTGTTTTCTTGTTACTACTTAAGTAAAATTATGATGGAGGTGGTCCTCGTCTTTCCCATCCCCCATCCATTTTTTGTGTAGCTCTGTCATAAGGCCTCACAAGTGCTTACCAGATCAGGCTCCACGGGCAAGTTAGATAGAGGAATCCATATTTTCTTTCCATTTTATGAATAGGCTGTCTAGGCACCTGGCATGGGGCTTCACTGTGCATGCTCAGACCAGAAACAAGCATCTAGGAAGCTTTTACTGCAAAAACATAAGCTGTGAGTGAATTATTTTAGAGGTCTGGGTTTGGTACCTAGTGAGCAAGAATTTTTGAATCCCAGTAGTAACTAAATCTGGGATTTAAATGCCTAAAATGGCAAATTGGACACCTTTGTCCCCTTGTGGATCCAAGCCATAATTTGTATATTGTGTTATGTCACTAAATTGTTGTATGACAGGGCTATTCAACTTTGGAAGCCCCAGGGGCCACAATGATACTCACAGCACATGCAGAGGGCTGCAACATAAGTGTGTTGCAAATACATGCAAATATATATTCAAATATATGCAAATAGCTTCATTCACACTGATGGGCATGAATACAAAGATTAAGGCAAGACTATACAACATACAGGTTCCATTTAAGTCAGTTCTGCTGATATTAATAAAATGCAATATTTCCCTGATTTCCACCCATATGACAGCACTTTTAATGAGCAATGACAGTCCAGGAATTTAACTACTAAAAAGCATATCAACAGAAGACCATTATATTGACTACTTTTTTGTTTTGGCTCCCACCCACAGGCTTCAGACAAACGGTCTGTGGGTTGCATGTGGCCCACGTGCTGCGTGTTGGGTAGCCCTGTTTTATGATAAAGTATGTTGGCAGCATTCTGAATGAAAGTGTATCATGTAACTTGTTACTGAGTGAAAGATTTTGGGAATCTTTGTAGAACATGCTCAACAAACATGGCCCTTATTATTGTCATCTAATTGGAATCTATTGTACCTTACAGATAATGGTAGAAATAAAGCAAAGAAGGCAGAACTATAACCCAAAGCCTACTCTGGTTGATTTCACCTTCAGCACATTATTACAAATGCAGCAGGGAACATTTTCAGTTTCCATTAAGCCACTAAATATCTGTAGAAGCACAGAGAGAATAGATTAACAATTTATTATATCCATTAAATGAGACTAACAAAAAGTCAGGCATTTGGCTCAGATAACTATTACAATATAGAAAAAAAAGTATCTTTTCTAAGCGAGCATAACTCCTGAATCTTATTATCAAGCAAAACCCATATGTACTCTGATATCGAAATAAATAAATAATCTAGACAGGTGTTTTGAAAATACCACAAAGAGAGCCTTGGGGATGCTTCTTTTGCACATTTTAGGAATGCTTCTTTTCATAGGAGCTGACAAGTTGCCTGGTATTCTGTACTTAGAGACTGAACTATGAAAGTCTCAGACAACTAAAAGGATAGGAGAACCAGATGAAAATGCAAAATCTTTCTTCTTAGTGCCATTCATCCTTTCAAAATGGTTGACATAAAAGTCTTTATTTGTTGTGCCTACCTATCCTCATGTGTTGTGTTGGTACATTCAACTTCTGTGTAAGATTTTACAATGGAAATACAGATCATTAAATTTACAGCTGGAAGGGATAAAAAACCTACTCAACAGAACTCAAAATAAGCAGTTCTCAACAGTCACAAGGTAAAATGGCAATGCCTGTTCCTTACACTGCCAACTAAAAATCATTTCAATATATTTAGAAATGACAAGAGACAAACAACATTTCTCCTGAAACTGGAACCTGTTGCCATGGCAAAAGTACAATTGATTTAAGCATTTTCCAACCCAGTACTACACCATATAGCAACTCTCTATGAGGGTGAAATTCACAGTTCAAGTGGACCACTTAAATACCACTTAAACTTGGTGGCTTAAACTAGGCATTTTCTCCTTGATGGCTTACTGCATAGGGATGACCCTCCTCCATTTTGGGGCCCTACTGTTAGAATAGAGCTGGATTTTTTACTTTATAGATGATACTGGTGAGAATGCAATAAACAAAAAATGGAGCAATTTCACCATTAATGGCAAATATTCATTTTACTGAGGTGATGCTATTGAAGTCACTGGGGCTACAAACACCAGTGATATTTGGATTTCCAGAATTGCTTACTTTATATGTATTATTGCTCACCCCTGGCCTATTATATGTATTGTATCACAATTTCTCAATTCAGCAATATCTCCTACAAGTTTTTCCGTTAAAAGTATTTCCGCAAAAGTATTTTGCGCAAAAGCGCCCGTGGCCAATCTAGACCAATTTTGCGCAAGAAAGCCCCGATCGCCATTTTAGCCATCGGGGCTTTTTTGCGCAAAATAGTTCTTACCTGTCTACACTGGCCCTCTTGCACAAGTATTCTTGTACAAGAGGGATTTTCCCCGAGCGGGAGCGTCAGAGTATTTGCACAAGAAGCACTGATTTTGTACATTACAAAGTCAGTGCTCTTGAGCAAATTCAAGTGGCTAGTGTAGACAGCTGGCAAGTTTTTGTGCAAAAGCAACTGCTTTTGCACAAAGTCTTGCCAGTCTATACGCACCCCTAGAGTAATTCAATAATTGTTTTTCTCTTTATTCTACTATCTATACAAGTGTTTATCAAAGTGGGCCAAGGGCCTGCTTTCAGAAAGCCATTGGTGGGTCTATTCCATTTTTATCTAAAGGATCCATAGCTATGGAACCTCGCAGCTCCCATTAGCTCCAGTTCGCCATTTCCAGTCAAGGGTAAACAAAGCAGTGAGAGCCCACTAGTGGCTTTCCCAAAGCAGCTCACAGAAAACTTTGAGAAACACTGGTCTGTACTATGGGAAATGGTGGTGTCTAAATAAAGAGGGTAAAGAGATGCTGTACAATTATTGTCCTGACCTTTGACTTGGGAGAGAGCTAATGATTCAGAAAGAGCCATTTGCTCCACAGAAAAAAAATAAATAGATCTAGACACAGGATTGTTCTATTTTATTCCTCATTTGTATAGTTCCTTCAAAGCATGGTTTTGCTATGAGTAGTTTGGTTCAAAACCAGCAAAACATAGACTTCTGTACTCACCAAATGCAAACAAAAACATGATAAAAAGATCTACATCAGCCCTTCTCAAGACAGCTTCCAGCACATTAGAGACAAAACAGTGATTCTGCATGATATGGGAAGGGATAACAGTAGTTAAAGGCAGCACTATGACTGTGAATGTGAGGGCCATCAGGAGTTCCAAGCAGTGGGCATTATTACACATGCAGGAAGTGTAACCTGGTCTCCACCCCCATAGTTCCCTGCTGGTGCATGCCAGTATGGAAAGAATCAGGTTAATATTCTCATGACTATTCTCCTACTTTCCAGCTGTGGAATATACAAATTATGGCTGACTCCTATCTAGGTGCTCTGAGGAAAGGACTCCTCGCCAGGGGTAAATGAACAAATCTGGGGATGATTTAGCAACAGAAAAAGTGTGTTTCCCTCTTTTATTCAAGGATTAACATTTTGGTGATTAACCTCACATTGCATTCAAATGCCTCACTTCTCCACAAAAAGTGACACATCCAAAATACCAACAAGGTGTAGAAAGTGTATTTTGCTCAATAATAGATCTGTTTTGATTTTAAATTAAGATGTGTAGTGTTTGGACTCTTCAGTGAGATATTCTTACATATAAAGAAACTTATTTAATTAAATCTATAATGTTTATGCCTTCACTACATCTTCTGCCACAATGCAACCAAAAAAGAAGCATTTGCACTGATGCACATACTTCACTAAAGGACAAGATTCTAAATAAATATTCATTGCCATCCTGGCCTTGCCTTCAACACCACTGATAATAGATTCAAAGTCTTTTTCTAAAAAAAAAAAAGCAAGGGCACTGAAGTGTCATGCATTCTTTATGTAAGTAATATGGAAAGTGGCTTTCAAAACTGAAAGCAAACCCTAATCTCTTGATAGTATCCATCACCTTCAGCACCTCGACAAATACTGTGTAGGTAAAGCATGACCTTGAAGGAATAAAACAAGCTATAGCCTCCCAATGGAGCTAGCATTGTAATATACATGCACACACATACAGGCTTTAAAAGAAATTACCGCCCATAACTCTTCAGGAGCTCTCTGGGTCACTTATAGAAATAAAAATGAAGATACAGATATTGAGACCAATGTAAAATGTCAGCCCAAGATTTCCCAAGACGGTCTTGTGAACCTGTTCAGAGAGAGAAAGGGGATCACTCAACCCAGAGCATTTGCCTGTATTACATCTGTCCAGCAAAGAGGTGCAGCAGCTGTTCACAAAAAAGAGATGTAAAGTGCTTACTAGGAGCAATATCCAATGTGAAGTCAGGAATTTGATCAGCCTGAAGTCCATCTAAGTGCCGTACCCTGTCTCTAACAGTTGCTAGTACAAGAAGTTTCAGAAAGTGGTGTACAAACCCCAAAGTAGGCCCCTTTAGGGTAATATGCTCCCCTCATAGGTCCTAGTAGAGACTGGTTTAAGTCTAACAGCTTTGGTTTACATTCCTCACAGCTCTGACTAATCTAGACATTTGCCATCTGCAAATTGTGCTTCTCTATGCACCCTTCTTTCCAGATCATTAATAAATATACTGCACAATATAGGAGCTTGCATAGAACCTTGAAGTCTCCACTGTTAAACTTTTACCATGAAACAAAGTGACCATTTAATCCTGCTTTTTGCTTTCTGTCTCTCTAAACAGTTTTTTTAATCAGTGCCAATATTTTGCCTTTGAGGCAAGACAATTTAGCTTCTTTAGCAGCTTCTTGTACAGCAACTTAAAAGCCTTCTGAAAGACTATATCAATTATGTCAATCATCTTTCTATGTACTACTTTACTGACAGGTTCAAAGAACTTTAGAAGAATAATGAAACATGACTTTTCTTTGCAGAAAACTCGCTTGTTTGACCCTATCATGCTATTTTCTTCCAGGTGTTTGTTACTCTGTTTTAAATTATTATTTTAATCAGTGTTCCAGGAAGAGATGTAAGGCTCACTGGTCTATAATTTTCAAAATCACCCCCAAAACCTTTTTTACATAGAGATATGTATTTGCTATCATCTGATGTTTGGAATAATATCTGGTTTTAATAAACAGAGGTATATTTCTATTAGCAGCTCAACCACTTCATACCTAAACTCCCTTAGAACCCATGGATATACCATTTGGGCCTTATGGTGTTTTTTAAATTACCAGTTTGCTCCAGCAACTCTTCTTGAAACACCTCAACTCAGAAAAACTGCAGGTCCAGGGTAGGATTCTCCCCAACATTTTCAGCAACGAAGACTGTAAACTGCAGTAATTTCTTTGCAGCTTACAGTGATGTTTTTATCTTTGTTAATTTTTTTCCTTTTAACCTCAATGATAGAGCAGATCCAATTCTTTTGTAAGCTTCCTGCATCTTATATGATCAATAAATCTATTGTTTCTTTTTACACTTTAAACTATTTACTCATAAAAGTCCATTTTGATTCAGGAACTGGGTTGGGATGAAATCCCTTTTTGGGATGGAATTTTGATGAAACACAAGGTGTTTAATATGGACCACATTTAGAGATAACATCTAGCAGGCAACTTCAAACAATCATAATAGGCCAGGGGTGAGCAATAATTTTAGATGGAGGGCCACTCCAAAAATTTATATTAATGGAGGCTGCATGATGAAGGAAGCTTGGGTAAGGTAATGGGATACAGGAGGGGGTGTGAGATGTGGGAGGGAGTTTGGGTGAAGGAGGCAGTTGTGTCCTAGGGCAGGAGAGTGGAGTGAAGGAAAGGGTGCAGGAGTTTGGGCTGTGACCTAGAGCAGCGGGCTGGGATGCAGGTTCTGGGAGAGGATATAGGTTCAGGAGTGCAAGCGGGGAAAGGCAATGGGTTGCAGGAGGAAGGGACTGGGATGCCAGAGGTAGGCTCTATCTTGGTGACTCCCTGCCAGTAGCCCAGCATGTTTCTTAGGCAGGGTCTCTGCCTGCCCTGCCTCCAGACTGGCTGCAGGAGCCATGTAGTCTGTGTATAGCTGTGAGCCTGAGGGGAGAAGGCAGATGATTTGAACAGGCAGCTCCCATTGGCCAGAAACTGACCAATAGGATTGTGCTGGAGGCAGGGGCAACACACAAAGCCTCTTCCCTTCACCTCCATGCTCGCAGTTGTTCAAAAACAAACAGCCCAGCAGCTGCTTTTCTATATGGGAGTGGAGCAGGTAGGGAGCCTTTCTGGGACTCCCCACTGCATCCACAGTCTGGATCTGGCAGCCTGGCAAGCCAAATATGGTCTGGTGGCCGTATTTTGCTCAGCCCAGTAATAAGCAAATTGCATCCTATTATGCAAACACAATTTCACTAAATTCAACATTTTTATTCTTGTTAATTAGAGATAACACTTGGAAAATAAATCTGCTTTACAAGACCACCCACCCAAATAGATGAATGACAACTTTAAAAAAAGTAATTAAAAAGACACAGGAAAATAAGGAATGTTCTGCAGAGGATTGATTACCTAATCGAAAACTCTGTTCCAATTCACAGAAATAAACAAACACTTTCTTTTTATATAATCATTCTAAATTGCAAAAATCTCAATGGATTCAAGCTATTTGAATACCACTGTTAACAGTATAATTTGTCTAGCTATCTATACCTGTATCTTCCTGTATTCTTTTCAAAAATAATCACCACCTTAATCTGGTTTCATTATTCTCAGGGGATGACACCTGGAGCAAACTATTTTGTTTGTATTTATTTTTATCAGGCTACTCAGCAGGAGGAGGCCCAGATGAGTAATTAACTAATCAGTGGTAAAGCAGGGCACTCCAGAGCACAGAGGAGATCCAGAAACATGCCAGTGTGCAATAAAGATAAATTCTTTCACAAGCCATAGTGCCCACAACTTGGAGCTTTAGAGATGAGGCAGTGTATGGGGAAGCTGCCTTACACTGGCTGGAAGAGGTTAAAACAGTCTGTAGGGAGCCTGCACAGAACCCTAGCCAATAAGAGAGAGGCTTATAAACAGACAATCAAAAGGCATCTTGCTGATATAAAGAGCGGCTCAGCAGAATGGAGGGCAGTTCTGTCTTGACTAGGATGGGTTCAGGATCAGCTCCTAGAGAGAGAGAAGCACCTGGAGAGAGCAGTGCTGGACAGGCTCAGAGGAGTGGGAGAGAGTCTCCAGCCCAATACCAGCCAAGGTGTAGGCCTTGATAGAAGAACCAGGCAAGTTTGGGGAAAGTGGCCCAGAGGGCAAGAGCAGCAAAGGGGGAGTGAAGCAGGGCAGAACAAGGCTGCTCCCAGAGAGTCCAGGGACCAATATCCAGAGTGGTGGATACTGAGTCTCCTCTTTCCCTTTACACCACACGTTGCCACGAGGGAGAGTGTCCTATACAGACTGTGGCTTGCACCCGAGGAAAGGGGCTAGACTTTGGGGCTGTACTTGGTCACAATGGCAGGTGAAACTGTGGACTGCTGACACTTCTGAGAGACTGCGCTAGTTGCAATGCCAGAGGGCAGTGTCCTGAAGAGGGTGCTGTGGTCAGGGAGTGACATGAGTCCAGAGGCAGACAATGGTGGAATCTCCATCCCTAGAGGTTTTTAAGTCCTGGCTGGACAAAGCCCTGGCTGGGATGATTTAGTTGGGATTGGTCTTGCCTTGGGCAGGGGGCCGGACTCGATGACCTCCTGAGGTCTCTTCCAGCCCTGGGATTCTCTGATTCTCTGAGTGGAGATGACACATAGGGCAGAAAGCGATGATGGGAGAGATGAGGGTCCCATACTAAAAGTTAGAGCTAATTTCCAGAGGGACCATCAGGAGGTGCTGTGGTGGTGAGTCAAACCACATTACGGGCAGTAAACAACTGCTGAATTCTAGATGAGAACTTATGTGCGGTGTTGGAATGCACCCCTGTATTCACACCTAACACACTATTGTACAAAATATGTGTCGTGAGATATCATTTGAAAAACTAGTAACTCACTGGTCAATAATATCCTTGTGAAATGTATGTACCAACATAATATGTAAGCGTATGAAGAATCCCTCACTGATGTTAGCAGACCATGTTCAAAACCATGTGGACCCAATTAGACAGAACTAGTCAAGCAGGTCTTGAAAAATGAGTTGTGTACCTCAACTTACATGCAAGCTGTAAACAGTGTCCTCAGTTAGATAGGGCAAGATAGGAGACAGAGGAAATCTACATTTTAGCAAGGATGAGAAGAAACAGCATGGAATTGATTTCACTGCCAGACATTATGTTGCCTACTTTACTGTTTGAATAAACTTACTTTGAGGAGAATGTTAGGAAAGTACATCTCAAAGGGGAATGGATTATAAAAGTGAAGGGCAAACATACTACAAATTCTCTCCTCCTCTTCAACTCTCTCTTTCCCACATGAGACTACAAAAGAAACATCCCATGGACCTTGGGAGCAGATCCTGGCATAAAACTTGGTCAGCAATGGTATTGGAAAATTCACCTTAAACCAAGGCTAGTTTGTTAGGTATATCTCCAAATATTATAACTTATGTCATAAAACTGGAAGTGACCTTGAGAGGTCATTGAATCTAGTCCCCTGCCTTCACAGCAGGAGATAGTACCATCCCTCACAGATTTGCCCCAGATCCCTAAATGCACCCCTATCCCCCCAAGGAGTGAGCTCACAAACCCAGGTTTAGCAGGCCAATGCTCAAACCACTGTGCTATCCCTCCCCCCTGTTTTTACAAAACCATTTCATTTTTATATCTCTTATAACCACTTTTGACTTATTTGTACTCACTTAAAACCTCTCTGTAGTTCTGTACATTTGTTTTATTCTTTCAACAAAATTTATCCAGTGTTGTGAACTGTGCAGGCAACTCTATTGGGGTAGCAACCTGTTTGTATATGGGACCCATTAGAGGGGCAATGAATCTGAACTCTCTGGACCATCCAGGAGAGATGGGTCTTTTTTTGTGGGTGGAGGCGGCAGGGGCAGATGACCATTTTGCGGGGCCCAGGGCAGCACAATTTTGCAGGGCCCCCCTTTGCCACGGGGCATGCGCGGTGGCACCATGCGCACGCGCGGTGGCACCACGGCGCATGCGCGGGGCTTTTTGAAGTGCGGGGGCCGCTCGCCCTGCCCTATATCCCCCCCTGGGAGGCGGAATCCAGAATTGGGATTTTTTTGGGGTCATTCCGAAAATGGTAAGCAAGGCTGAGGAAAGTCAGAGTGTGATTGGAGTATGTGAATCAGCTAATAGATTATTCTACATAAAATGCTTTAATTATTCTACATAAAATGCTTTGAAGCAGCAGAATATATGCACAGATGGACAGGCAAAAATTAATTTAAGATAAGGTATTACTTTACTATCTACATTGGTCCTCTTCAAACCAGCAGGAAGAGCTAGCCCAACACAAGGGGGTGCAGATGTCACACCCCTAAAATATGCAAATAGGCATGCTCTGTGATCCATGGAACCTTGGGAGATGTCTTGAAAGGCTGTTTATGGTCAGATTTTCTGCCAGATCTTAATTCAAAAAATTAGGAGCAAGGGTTATTTTGAAGGAAGGGTTTCTTTTTTAAATAACCCCTTTTTTTTCTTGAAATACTCTATTTCGGAAAAGCGGCTGGTGGCCATTATGCAAATGAAGCATGGGAAATTCAAATCCGTGTTTCATTTGCAATTTCGTTTGTCTGCATTTGCATTCCTCTCTCGAATGAGGAATGCAATGTAGATATACCCTCAGAGTATGTTTATACAGCAGCATTATTTTGGAATAATTGATGTTTTTTCAATAACTTAGTGTGTGTCTACACAGCAAGCCATTATTTTGAAATAATGTCAAGAGGGAGGACTTCTTACTCCAACACCTTTAACCCTTATTTCATGAGGAATAAGGGAAGTCAAAGGAAGGTGTTCCTTTGGCTTCTGCTGTGTAGACAGTGCCAAAAGCAGGAATAAGCTATTTCGACTTTAGCTGAAGTTATGTATCTTAATGCGATTTTTGCCCTACAATGTAGATGTGCCTCTAATGTAAAGCACAATATGTGTGCTCCTTAGTTATATTTTTATTTCATTTCTATAACATTTAATTTCTATAACTAAAAGCTACAGTCCTTAGTCCTTAGCCAATGGTATTTTTGCTGAGTAAGAACTACCGGATTGGACACACAGAATTGAAGGATGGCACTTAACTGAGAATTTCTGTATTCTGTTCCCCTGTGGAGGAATCACAGAGTTCCCTGGCACTTAATAGTTTGGATGCCAATGGCAGGGACTTACAGGCTTAGGACATTGCCTGTTTAGAGATTCTATTCCACAAGCAAGTCTTATATCTGTATCCTATCACTTCAGTAATTGCAGGAGTAACTACAGTGAATCATCTCATGCCAGTGGCTCTGCATAAACAATGTATCCCTTCTGTGCTGGGTGCTTCCATACTCTTCCTATAAAGAAAACATCAGGTAGCATGACTAAAAAAGTAACTAATCTTACAAGATGTCTTGCTCAAATGCAGTCAGTTTCACTTTCTTTAAAATGAACTCTTAACATCCCTGTGGAAGACAAATGAGATGAGAAGTTGGTTCGTCCATTTTCTCTTTACTGATGAATGGTCAGAGAACAGTGAACGTACAATTGCATCAGTAATAAAGTCAAACTAAAACTAATGATCTCCTGTATATTGAACATTGTGACTGCATGTACCAACTCCTCACTGGAGCTCAGAGGGTTAACCATGCTTACCTGGCTGAGGAGGCCCTGTCCCCATAGTTCTGCTGGGTGTGCTCCACCTGGAAGCCAGATATAAAGGCCTGTGGAGCTGCTCAGTCAGGGCTGACTGCCTCCAGGGAAGCAGGTGCCACTGGAGTTCCTGAGAAAGAATAGCTGACAGACCAAGACACAGAGAACCCCAGTCCAGAGGGAAGATCCCGAGGGGACTGAATAGAACAGGCTGGTAGGAGGTAGCCCAGTGTGGGGAATTGTACCCTGGGAGTTCAATGTGTTGCGGCTGTATTCCCCACCATGCTAGTGGTGGTCTATTCCACTGCTGATAGGCTAGGTCCCAGTGAAGAGAGTGGGCCTAAGTCCCCCTACTCCCTCCTCACCTGCCCCCATTGTTACAAATTCTGGCTGCTATGCCACACTGCCCTGAGAGAGGGGAGCATTGTATAGACTCTGGCGACTAGGCCACACTGCCCTGAGAGAGAGGTATTACTATTGACTCTGGCTGGTAGACCATGCTGCCCTGAGAGAGAGAGAGAGAGAGAGAGAGAGAGAGGCCAGGTTAGAAGCTTGGCCTAACAGCCCTGACAGTTGGCGAAGACCATGGGCAGAACTGACATATGCAGGGTTGAATGCTATTGGAGGAGTCACTGAGGCCCATTGCCCTCCCCCCTGGAAGGTTGGCCCCATGACATACAAGTTACACTCTTCACCTCAGAATTTGTGAAAACTGAACTTAAACACCTGAGAATCACACCAGGATGAAATACTGAGCCAGGATTCATCCTGTACTGAGGGGCCATTCCATTATATGTAATATACACAGTATTTGGAAAATTTTGAGAACTTGGTGAATATGACAGTAGTTATTCTACTGTTGTCAACATCCACATGCTTTACTTTTTTCACAGTATGAAAATAAATTAAAGCAGTCAAAATTGGCCACTAGGAGGGTATGTCTAGATGGCAGTGTTTTTCTAGGGTACCGGAGGTATCCCAGAAAAGTTCTGCCGTCTCCAAGGAACTCGTCTGCTTTTCTGAAAATTTTTTCCAAGAAGCAGACATTTTTTTTGGCATCCCTGTAAACCTTGTTCTACGAGGAAGAGGGGATGTTCCGAAAGAAACTTTTTTTCCGACATTTGGCCCACGAGCCAATTGTTGGAAAAGCCTCTTTCGGAAGAAAAGCAGAAAAAGATACACAAATTGCAGTTCTTAATTTGCATATCTTTTTCCAATAGAACTTTGTGGTCTAGACATAGCCGGAGAAAAACAATTTATTCCTAACACATGGAATCATAATCTAGTATTCTGACTAATGGGAAAGTCTATTGGTCATTATATGTCTGTTACAAAGATACTTGACTATTTGTTCTTTACAATGGTTGTAGATGGGATGCCTGCTTTTGTACTCTATAGAGTACAAAATTTAACGGAATGAAGCTGAGATAGATGCTCAGTGTAGTTACAAGCACATAATAAAAATCACTGTCTGCCTCAAAGCACTTACATTCCAATGTACGAAGACAGGTATGTGGAGAGAGTAGAAAATGAAGCCTCAAAAAAAAGGGACTTGTCCAACGTCACACAACAAGTCAGTGTTAGAGCCAGGAGTAGAAATCACATCTCCCTAGTCCCTATTCAGTTTCCTAGATCAGTGTTTCTCAACCAGTGGTGCAAGTATCATTGGGGTACTCGAGAGAAGTCTGGGGGGTATGTCAACACAACTGAAATTTGGAGAAAACAGAATTTTTAAATTTTACAGCACTTTATTATTTTTGTAATTTTTGCACCCAAAAATTTCATCGCCCACCTGGCTATGGTTAAGTTGATTAAACAAATGTGTTGCAATGGTAGAAAAAATTTTTGTGTGTCTGCAAACTAGGTACTGGGAGTACTTATAATTTATTTTAAAGGGGTACTTTATATAAAAAGGTTGAGAAACACTGTCCTAGATCACTGTTTAGACATTTGTTAATTAAATATTTTCCACTGAAGGCACATCAATAGATAATCAGACAAGTTCTGAGCTTCTGTAAATCGCTGTTGCATCATTGAAGTCATGGAGCTCCAGTGACTTCCACCAGTTCTTGATCTGATTCAAAATGTTTTTAAAAGGGGATGGGTGAGTGATCCACCCAGATATTCAGAGTAGACTGGGGTTATATCCCAGGGTAATAAATGTACTTAAAGAACATTCTGTAACTGCAGGGACTATCTCAGAGGTCTAAACACATGTGAACAGTAAAGATCGCATATCATTTTTCACAAGGGTAATAATGTTAATTCCATTGTCTTAGCCTATATCTTTGAAGCAATAGAGAAACATTTTGGATAAAGGGGCTATACACTATAAGGTATCTGATTGTTATTAATTACCATTCTGAGACAAACACACATTTTCTTCCTTGAAGTATATACATAGATTTCAAGATGTTTACTGCCTTTTCCCTTGCATCATTACATTCCATAGGACAAAGTATCAGTAAGTAAGCAGGGTACTTTTAGAGTTACTATATTATTGCACTATTAGAACTTTTAACAAATATGTTTCATTTACATCACATTATTTTTACCTTTTTTGTAATCTGGGTGAACTTTTAGAACTACTTGCTGCTATAGCTGACATGATATTAGGCAGACAAGCAAAGATGTCCATTAGCTTTATTCTAAAGTGCCATGGCTGTAATAAAAATAAAGTATTCGGTATTTAGTCTCATAAATTAGGATTCAGTGTTACAAAACTTAGAAAAATCAGCAGATTCTTTACACATCTATAAACCGGCAGCAATCCTTGTTTAATATTGTATTCTTTTTTCTTTGGTAGCATATATTGGTAGGTACCTTTTAGTGATTCTGAAGCATTGATATCTTGTTAGATATATTTTCAACTGTAGAAAAAGTGAAACTCAAAAGCTGGTTTCATTTTTAAATGTCTCAGAAGGGTAGCCATGTTAGTCTGTAACTTTAAGAACAACTTAAAAAACCCCAAAACAAGTAGTCATGTGGCACCTTCAGAGGAAGTGGATTTGCCTACAAAAGCTAATGATACTATGCTTATATTTTTGTTAGCCTCTTAGCCTTTGTCTACACTAGGGAGTTATTTGAAATAACTCCCCTTGTTTCAAAATAACAAGCAGAGTGTCCACACTGCCAAGCCTGTTATTTCGAAATAATAACTCCTGCTTGTTATGAGGAATAACACTGATTTTGAAATTGTTAGTTTGAAATAGAGTCATTATGGTCACTCAGCTGCTACTATTTCAAAGTATTTGGCCTCCAGAGGCCTCTCACAGCTGCACTTATGACCATGCTGGCCACACTCCTGACAACTCCACTGCTCCCCTTCTCCTGAAGACTTTAAAGCTACAGGCAGAAGGGAAAGGGCTTGTGGCACCAGGAGAGCCCTCCCAGGCATGGGCCACACAGCACACTTGAGTGGACTCGTGAGTGACGCCAGCGCTCCCTCTGCACCCCCCTCGGGCCAGACCATCTTTCTCAACACCTTCTTTTTAACCTGGAGTTTCAAAGATTAGATTTTTGGCTGGGATTTGTCTAAGTGACCTAAGCGAATTAGATGACCCATTGCTATTGAAATTCAGAGCAGGGCACTGTAAGCCCTTTGACTGAGCCCTATTATGTTTTTATTTTTTTCCTGGATTCCTTTCATACTTTAAGGAACAGAACCATGGCTAATGAAAGTCATTCACCCATACAGATTCACGTACAGGTCAAGCCCATTAGTTTTAAATAACAAGGCAAGCATCCACACTAACAAACCTGTTATTTTTAAATAACTCCTGCTCATGATGAGGAATAAGTTTATTTCAAAATAGTTATTTCGAGAGTTATTATTTTGAAATAGCTTCCTAGTGTAGACATAGCCTTAAAGATTATTCCAATGTGACTCTTAAATCTCTGTGTAGTTTCTATTCTGGTTAGCTGGGAAAGAAATGTTTGCATATGGAGTGGCCAGTTTTATTGGACTGATTTCTGCAGAGAGGATATGTGAGCAGAAAGGGAAATAACTCACTATTAATTAGTGGTTTCTGGTGAGTAAATAAGTTAATCTTGTTCAAGCTAAAGATTCCATTTGTGAAAGGGAAACTAAGCACTTTTCTACACCTAAACATTAGATCAGCCTAGCTACATTGCTCAGGGTTGTGACAAATCTGTGTAACACAGTTAGGTTAGTTAACCCCACTTTACATGCAAGGTGATGGAAGAATGCTTCTGCAAACCTAGGGTATGTCTACACTACAAACAATATCAAAGCTGCCGCTGTCCATCTTCCATGGTTTGAATTAGAGTGTCTAGTGAAGACATGCTAATTCAAACTGAGAGGGGACTGAGGAGACTAAGAGGGGATATGATACAGGTCTATAATATCATGACTGGTGTGGAAAAAATGAATAAGGAAAAGTTATTTACTTCCATAATATAAGTGACCAAATGAAATTAATGGGCAGCAGGTTTAAAACCAACCAACAAACAAACAAACAAACAGAAGTTTTTCTTCACTCAACACACGGTCAATCTTTGGAACTCCTTCCCAGAGGATGTGATGAAGGTTAGGACTTTAATAGGATTCAAAAAAGAGCCAGATGGATTTGTGGAGGTTAGGTCCATCATTGGCTAATAGCCAGGATGGGTAGGAATGGTGTCCGTCGCCTCTGTTTGTCTGGAAATGGATGACAGGAGAGGGATAACATGAGGATTACCTGTTGTGATCCTTCCCTCTGGGGCATGAGATATTGGCCACTGTCGGCAGACCGGATACTGGGCTAGATAGACCTTTTGTCTGACCCAGTATGGCCATTCTTATGTTCTTATATTCTTATGCTTCCATGAGGAGTAAGGGAAGTCAAAGGGAGAGTGTGCTCCCTTCGACTTCCTGCAATGTGGACAGTGCCAAAAGTTGAGTTGACAACAACTACGCAATTAATATAGCTGAAATTGCATTTCTTATTTTGATCTTATCCCGTAGTGTAGCCATATCCCTAGTTACCATCTCTTGGAGAGAAGGGTTACCTAAATTGATGGAAAAAACTTCTATTGTGTAAGAAGTGTCTACAATGTAGTGCTAAAGAGGTATAGCTGCAGTGTTGTCTCTGTGCTATTGTGGCATAAACACACTTTAACAGACAGAAACCTACATGCAATTTAGATCTGAAGACGTATCTATGTTTTATATGGCAAATTATGTGAGTTCCCAAATTTTGTGAACATCCTCAATAACTTCCAGGATTGGAGATTGACATAAGATATGCAAGCAACATATAGTTACTGTAGGTATGTTAATACTTTTGTTCTGTCCTGTGATAAGGCACCAGTTTGGCACCTGTCATTCCATGAGGCAGACTTTGCATCTGGGAATGTTTATGTGTAGGGACTCTGCAGCTCTAGGAAGCAATGCAATTCATGGGAAGTGGATGTATTACCTTCAGGAATGATGTTTAAACACAGTGTGCTTGTACATAGTTTTATAGTGCTCATGAGTAGACACATGCAGGATGCACAAAGCCTGCCTGTGTCTAAATGTAACCCACACACTTAGGCTACATCTACACTGCACAGTTATTTTGGAATAAGTTATTCAGGAATAGTTATTTCAAAATAGCGTATTTCAAAATAGCACATCTACACTGCAAGAAAGCCTCAAAATTAGTCTGAGGCAGGTTTTCCTAATGTAGTTGTGCTATATTTAATTAGAGCCCCAGGATGAATAACTTAGAATAGCCCTGGTGAGGGGCTATTTTGAAATAGCAGCGGTGGAGCATCTACACAGCCCCTACTCTGAAATAACTATTTCAGATTAGGCATTATTCTTCATAGAATGAAATTTCCAGAAGTCAGAATAAGCCTCTCGTTATTTCAAAATTATTTCAAAATAACACTATTGCTGTGTAGATGCTCGCATAGTTATTTTGGAATAACAGCCATTATTCTGAAATAACTTTGCTGTATAGACACACACTTAGGCTATGTCTACATTCTGTGCAAAAAAAATGCAAATGAGACAAAGTGTGGAATATTGCCATGCCTCATTTGCATAATTAATGAGGCTCCATTTTTGCACAAGAGGCTTTTGCACAAAAAGGATCTATCTACGCAGCTCCTTTTCCTGCAAAAAATCTCACCTTGTGCAAGAGCCATTCTTTCTGAAAAAAATGCGGAAGAATGGCTCTTGCACAAGAGGGGGGTTTTATGCAAAAGGTAGCTGTGTAGATGGCTCCTTTTTGCACAAAAACCTCTTACACAAAAATGGAGCCTCATTAATTATGCAAATCAGGTGTGGCAATAGTCCATGCTTTGCCTCATTTGCATATGTTTTGCTCAAAATGGGGGCAGTGTAGACAGAGCCACAGTATGGTTCACTGTCACATGCAGTGGCACCTAGACCACAGCAGCCAATAAGAACAAAAGACCTCAACAACCTAGGCTGGAAGTTGAGGTTCCTATACTGAGGTCCCAGGTTCAAATCCAACTGGTGTCAGTTTTACGTAAACAGAAGTGCGTATAATTTGTCATTTTAATATGACACCAGGGGATGATTTGAGATGAAAGATGTTATATTTTTCAAACCTAATTTACACTGTATTTTTAGCAATTTTTTTCTTATCCATTCATATAAACTGTTGTTCAGGGGTTTATTCTGACTTTCGTTTTACGAGTTTGTACATGTTTTGTCACCCTATTTTATTTCTCACCACAGGTATGTGCTGGGGAAAAGGAACACAGTCAGGAGTTCTCTAAATTCTAGCTATTTCCGGAATACAAAATGGACCAGTGGGGTCATTAAGAGTCAGAATCTATGCTTTTCTGTCTTCTGGCAGTGACTGAACTGTGTCCCCGTTCTTAGCCCATTCTAGTTCTCCCTCCTTTGGATCCTGTGCTAAGTAAATTAAGGAACAGCAATATTGGCTTCCTCAATGCTACTGCCTTAATTACCTTGTGTTCCATTATCACATTACAATAATCTTCACTTCAACTGACTTAGAAAACCACGTGTATTCTGATACTCATAGCTTTAACTACTGAAAAGGAAATCTTTGTGTTTGTAATAATTAAGTGCCAGATTCATAGAGTAATAATCGAAGTGTGTAGGCTCACTGGATCATTTGCAAGAAGGTGTAGGTACACAGAACTTATTCACCTCTAATTAGAATATGACTAGGATCTGGGCCTACAGCACAGTCTCCTGGCAACCCAGCAAGCACATCTGGCACACAGCTGACTACCTGGCTACCTGATTGACTGTACCACCTGACTGGTCAGGAAGGGCAGCTGTCTGGCTTTTAAGGCCAACAGCAGCTCTCTGACTGCACAATGAGCTGGGGAAAATCCTGGCTCTGGCTCTAGCTCTGACCCGGAACTCTGGCTCTGACCCGGAACACACATTCAAATTTGCCATTTATAAAACTAGAACCTTCTCATGACTCTGATCTTTATTCGAATATCTGCTAGCAACATTATGCCGATTCACTGCAAATATAACTTAAAACACCACTCTCCCAGTTACAATAATTGAGTGTTTAACTGAAGCATAGAAATATCCTTAATGCACAATGTGATAATATGAAACCTGAACTTATTAATGTGAAATCATTCTGTTACATTGGTTCAAGGCTTTGGACCAGATCTTCAGCTGATTTTAATAGAGCTAAAATAATTTACACCATCTGAGAAGCCAGTCTAGTTTAGTACAGAGACAATTGTACAAGAAACTTGAAGAGGTAACAGTGAGTTTGGGATGGTAACTGGAATCTGACATTTGCTTGAATCACTTCTGGAGATTAAAACTGTTCCACCACTACTAACAGATAAAGGTCATCATAACCTGAACATGCTGACCTATGTTGGCAGTGTTTACCCACATCTCCCTAAGGAGAGCTCCAGGAAGCATTAAGTTTCAGGCTAGGTCTACACTACAGAGTTTTTGCACAAAACTGTCTGGTTTTGTGCAAAAATGGCTGGTTTTGCACAAAAACTCGCAGAGCATCCATACCTCAAGCATGTTTTTGTGCAAGTAAAATGAAAGAACAGGGTTTTTTCTGGTGTAGGTACTCCTTCTTCTACAAGGAATAACTCCTTTCTGCGCAAGAGCTCTTGCACAAAAAGGGGAATGTGGATGGGAAACGGGGGGGGGGGGGGGGG
>JANRFK010001158.1:34738214-34754826 GCA_030068395.1 Apalone spinifera
GGGGGTTGTGCAAGAAGATGCAATCAGAAGAAGCACAGGTATCCTAGTGACCATTCTGTAAACAGCAATCACAGTTTCCTTTGTCCATGCAGTCTGAATGTTCTCTTGCACAAAAGCACATCATTTTTTCAATGTGCTTTTGCAGTGTGGACACGCTCTTGCGCAAGAAGTTTTTGCAGAAGATCTCTTGTGCAAGAAGCCTGTAGTATACACATGCCTCAATGCACCATGCAGAGATTCTGAGCAGTGTAGAAGTCCTGTCACCCTTTAAGGGAGTACAGTGTACACTTGCCTGCTTAACTGGCCAGGTCTCCTCTCCCCGTTGCAGTTTCAGACATTGTCCTGTTAATATCCCCTGGAGAGTCTTTGTTCTCCAAGGATAAGGGGAAACAATTTTAGGGATTATTACTTTTACCTTCTGCATCTCTCTCTCCAACTACACTGTACAGACCCATTCATAATCTGGTCCACACTATCCTAATTCTACAAAAGTTCCTGGTATCAGGGAAGTCTCTTAAAATTCGGTCTGCTATAAAACCTGCAGAAGTCTATGGAATTAATTGCAAAATCTTGCTAAGTATTGACTTTTTCTATTTTATAGTATAGTGTATTATATATTTTTTATGTTCATCAGTAAGATTTAGTGTAGTGATTTCAATTCCGATAGAAGTTACCTTTCTCCATTGTTACAAAGATGTAAAAATGCAATACAAACACTATTCTTAAATATCTTGCTATTTATTTGATTAGCTCCAGCACCACCATATTGCTATCCTTTACCTGAATTTTCTGCACTTCACATTTCACTGATAGCACATTCAGTATTCACCAGTAATTTAAAAAATCCAACACTCTGTGTGTGTTTACTATACTGTTTCCTGCTACTGGTCTATTCTGCAATATATACCACATGCTGGTTGTTTGACATTGGGTATTTTAGGAGAGGAAACCATTAAAGAGAGAAAATGAACAGTGCAATTAAAAACATTATTTTATTCTTCTCACTGAGCTCCCTTTTATTTCAACTCATTAGTCTGCTTTTGTGTTTTTCTCCCAATCCCAGTGCACTGAATGCTGATGAGATTATGATTGGGTCAGCTCCAGCCAACCAGGTAATTTAAAGGATCTGAATTCACCAACTCTTTTTACTTGAAATAAGTGAATACTGTGACTGTTAAAGTATTATTTGAGCGCCTAAAAGGATGTTTGCTGTTGGAAAAGAACAGGAGGACCTAGAGGTGGATGGAGTAGATGGGCTATTTTTATTGCAAATACTCATTCTGCCTTGAACCTTAAACTATTCGAGTGAGCACCAAGTTAACTACATCACTCTTTTATCTAAGTTAATATGTAAATACACGTTTGCTACAACTTCCTCCAAACCCTTATTTGATAGTATGAACACTCATATAATGAATAATAATAACAACCATATAATGAACCCCTGTTTACAGCGCTTCTAACTTAAGTTCCCGGAATCAGGAGCTCATGGGGAGGAGAGAGGAGGGCAGGGAAAAAGCTTTCTAGGCATCTGGGAAAGAAAAAGGGAGAAGGGTGATAACACAACTTTATACAGAGTATTCATTAGATAGTTACATCTTCAGCAAGCAGGAAGGGAGGGAAAGGGTAGCAAACTTTATCTATGAAGCAGAAGAAATTGTGCTTCCTTTACCATTCCTTTGTATACCATGTTAACAGTTGCCCAGGTTGTTACTTAACCCTTACATACACCAAGAATCCTCCACTCTCTTCCAAGAAGGACCCAGTATTGTCAGGATGCAGAGAAATTCCATGAATATCCTTGGATCACAGTTGGTCTTGGCTGATTACACTGTACATAAGGCTGCTTTGACTCTGTGTCATGGTATGAATTACCCTGAATGCGTCGTTCCAGATTCTCTCCTATAGAGGTACGTCTAGACTACACCTCTCTGTCAACAGAGAGATGTAGATTAGGAACATCGAAATTGCTAATGAAGCAGGGATTTAAATATCCCTGCATAAACATGGCCTCTGCTTTTTTTTGAAATGGAGCTTTTTCAGGGGAAAAAAACCCAGCAGTCAAATATAAACCCTTTTTCAAAGATCCTGTAAACCTCATTTTTTGAGGAATACAGGATCTGTCGAAAAAGGGTTTATTTTTGACAGATGCGCATCTACACTGCCTTTTTTTTTTGAAAAAGCTCCATTTCGAAAAAAAAAGCAGCAGCCATGTTTATGCTAATGAAGCACAGGATATTTAAATCCCTGCTTCATTAGCAATTTCGACGTGCCTAATCTACATCTCTCTGTTGACAGAGAGGTGTAGTCTAGACAAAGCTCTAGAGTTCAGCTCCTAGCATTTATTTAACTCAGAATGGAACTCGGTTCCCAGTGTTGGCAGTGTTTTAAGCCATAAAAATCCTGACTGCTCCCTTCAATGATAATGACATTCTGGGGGTTGAGTCTCCCCCCCCATCAGCCCTTTCAGGTTTCCACATGGTTACATTCACCTGGAGGATATTCAGTTGACTACTCTTTTGCTCCCAAATCCCAAGACATCTTACTGATAAAAGAAGCCTGGCCTTTTCTTTTCTGCCAATAGGAGAATAGCAACAAGGTGCAAGGAAAAACTACCTATCATTTGATTACTACTTTACACTCAGGAGCCTAGATACCTTTTATATTTTGATGAATTGACAAAGAAGGCTAGAGATGCTGTTCTACTTGCTGCTTTGGAGGAGTGTTGATAGGGTCAGGATGCTGCCTATGGCTCCTTCAACACAACATACCGAGTTGGTTTCCAAGTCTGGCCTATAAAACCTGATGCGCCTTCTGCCCAGATTACTGTGCTTAATTAAAATTAGGCATTATTTGTCTCTGTAACTAAGTGATCTGAGACATACACATTGAGGACAAGACCCTCAGCTCCTTTACAATGTTCATGTAGTGCAAATAAATAAGTCCTTGAAATGTTATGTTCTATGATTGCATTTCATAAGAACATAAGAATGGCCATACTGGGTCAAACGAACAGTCCATCTAGCCCAGTATCCTGTCTGCCAATAGTGGCCAATACCAGATACCCCAGAGAGAGGGAACACAATAGGTAATCCTCATGTGATCCCTCCCTTGTCACTCACTTCCAGAGAAACAGAGGCCAGGGATACCATTTCTACCCATCCTGGCTATTAGCCATTGATGGACCTAACCTCCATAAATCTATGTAGCTCTTTTTTGAACCCTGTTAAAGTTCTAGACTTCACCACATCCTCTGGCAAGGAATTCCACAGATTGACTGTGAGCTGAGAGAAGAAAAACTTTCTTTTATTTGTTTTAAACCTGTTGCCTATTAATTTCATTTGGTGACCACGAGTTCTTATATTGTGGGATTAAGTAAATAACTTTTCCTTATTTACTTTTTCCATACTAGTCATGATTTTATAGGCCTCTGTCATATCCCCCCTTAGTCTCCTCTTTTCTAAGCTTAAAAGTCCAAGTCGTTTTAATCTCTCTTCATATGGGACCCGTTCCAAACCCCTAATATTTTTGTTGCCTTTTTATGAACCTTTTCCAATACCAATATATCTTTTTAAAGATGAGTCATTCTTCATTGTGCTGTTTAGTATATTAATAAAATGCACCAAAGTTATTCATTAATAAAATGTAACAAGTAATGATGCGACCAGAAGGAACCAATTACAACTAAGTATGAACATTAATGCACTTATCTAGCCATCTGCACTCTCATATATAAACATTTTCAAAATAGCCATATGTTTAGATAAATCATATATATTGGGGTAATCTAAGAAAAGTATGTATGTAGGTAAATGGACAGGGCATTAAGGCAGTAAATGAGGACACTTTGAGCTATCATTCCCTTTTCACAGAACTCAAGCTGTAGAAATGTGGAAAAGTAATGTATTGTTCCATTGTGGAAACAGTAAAAGAGTTTTTCAGACTAACAGTCTCCTTCAATAAGAGGTACATTTAATTAAACTCCACCAAAGCCAAAAAAATCTGTTTAAATAAATTTACAGAAATATTTGTATTCACTTTGTTGCAGCAATATGCTGCCATCAACTACTTTTGTTTCCATGCCTGTGAAGATTCCACTGCTTTTGTGATTAAATTTAATGAGCTCTACAAAGCTTTTTTAAAATATATACTATCCTTATTTGAAAGGCTTGTACATTTCACTGGTGAAGAGTCTCTAGAGGACAAGATGGAACTTGCTATTGTTATGTCACTTCTCCTTAAATTGAGAAGTCAATGATGAAAGCCTGACATTCTTCCCACGATTCTGATCTACAGCAGCTTCTAAATCAGATGCATGGATGATAGCTCAGTTCAAGCCAAAAGTCAAGGTCTGCCAGGACTCCTGAGAATTGAGTGAACGAAGACTTCTATACTTCATCCGATCTTTAAAGATATATTACAAATAGTGAAATCCTGGAGGTTGTAGTCACAAAAGCAGCCAGACCTGGGTTATGGTTATGCCTCCAGCTCCAGCTTATGGCCTTTGGGGGCTTAGGGACACAGAGCATGGGGTTGTGCCCCTGACCATCTGGACTAATAGCCTCTGATGGACCAATCCTCTATGAATGTATCTAATGTCTTTTGGAATCCAGGTAATACTTTTGATCTTGGGCAACAAGTTGTACAGATAGATTGTGCATTGTGTAAAGTTATACTTCCTTTTGTTTGTTTTAAACCTGCTGAAAAAAATGCTTAAATTCAATCAGTTTGCAAAGTGCTTTGGGCCTAGACACTATGAAATGTGCTATGTACAGCTGTCATTTATTGATGTCTTAATATCGTGTATTAATGTTTACTTTATGTTGAGGCATTCCTATGGCACTCAATGCTGTGTCATGACAATATCAAATATATAAATTAATCCGTGTTCACAATACACCCAGGTTAACTGAGTGCAGTTGTCCCATTTTACAGATGGGAACTGAGGCACAGCCAGATTATAGGCCTACTCATTACATAGATGTGAAAGGAGCCCTACCCCCTGTTCAAAGGCTAGGCAATTTTAGAGAATCACAAGACCACTCCCTCCCTACTACTGCAGGGGGACATGACATAACAAAGGGATGGGGAAGGGAATTACTCATCATCTGCAGAACTGAAAAGCTACATGCAGGGAGAGGAAAGCAGCAGTCCATACAGGGCACTGGCATGTTGTCTCCTGGTGCTCCCCCAGGATATTGAGGTTCTGCATCTTTCCTCCCTGTGGGCTGGGCCTACATGGCATAAGGGGACTCAAAGGGCTGATTTTTCAGAGGTTCTGTGCAACCGTGACTGCCATTGATTTCAGGTGCAGGTATCGAGCACCTCTGAAAATCTGACACTCTGGACCAGAAATTTCAAAAGCACTCAGCATGCGCGCGCGTGCACACACACACACACACACACACACACACACACACACACACACACACACACACACACCCATATTTTCAAAAGAGCTCATCTCTCAGATAGTTGATTAAATAACTGGCTAGTCCTTAGAGGAAGCTATGACTATCCGAGCCCAATTGTACATGCTTGAGTCCTTAGAAAAGGCTGGCTGACCTGAATACTTTGGCCTGGGGCTTACAGGGGGTCTGTGGCATGGCTGATTACAGACCCTACATCTCTGTTCTAACCTCTTTGCCATAAAACATGCTTTCCCAAAATATGATAAAAGAGTCTAAATTATTACTTGAAAATGGAATTAGGAAGAGAAGTTGCAAGAAGAGGAAAGAAAAAAATGACAAAAGAATAAATGCAGCAGCTCTGGAAGCTGGCAAAAACTTATTTCCCTGTGAGCATTCTTCTGGTACAATGAGGATTACAAATACGGAAAAAATATTCAGCATTTACTTTATATCCTGGAAAACTGGCTAGCAGGAATCTTGGACTCTATGGCTGCATAGTGCTTTATTGGTCTGATGTGTCTGATATGTATTCCTAGGATACACCTCTGCTTCCCTTTGTGAGTTAACTGCGATAAAGGATATAATGGCTTAAGGAGCCCTTCCCACTAGGCATCATTTCAGTCACTGGACAGGATTAGGGAAAAAGATGGCTCTTTCACATTCAGATAACAAGGCGGAATAAATTAATGAGGTCACAAGCAGGAGGCAAAATCCAAACAAAGCTGTTAATTTTTGGCAATTCTTATTTAATAACATTTGGGGTGAAGTATGGACCAAGGAAGTTGAATGATATTGCTGATTTCCCTGTTGCCAAGGATACAATCTCCTTTTTTAAATCTTGAGGAAGACAAAGAAATACTCCTGTTTCTGATTTTTTATCCTGTGGTATTTTTGGCAAAAACCGGTACAAGACTTTTCAGGCTACTCATTCATTCTGGACATACCTGAGCATAAACAATTTGGTCTGGCTCCAAAGCAGAAATGTATTTTTAATATGGAGATAGATTTGGCAAGTGATGTAGGTTCATGCTGTTGCCAAGGTAAGCTAGAAGGTGTATGAGTATGGAAAGAAATTAGACATGAGATAGATTTTTTTGTAAATTTTAAGCATCCTATTTATAAAGTCAAGCTAGGAACCTGAAATCCACTCAGGCTTTGTCTACACTGCAAGGTTTTTGCACAAGAAGCTTTTTGTGGAAGAGATCTTCCGCAAAACACTTCTTGTGCAAAAGTACATCCACACCTCAAAAGCGCATCGCAAAAGCGATGTGCTTTTGCACAAGAGAGCATCCACACTTCATGGACACTCTTGCACAAGAAAGCTCTGATGGCCATTCACAGAATGGCCATCAGAGCATCTGTGTTTTTCTGATAGTCTCTTTTTGCATAAGAAAACCCTGCGGAGCGTCCACACATGCCTTTATGCACAAGAGCTGTAGCACAAAAGGGAGTTATTCCTCATGGGGACGGGAATAACTCTACCAGCAAAAGCCCTCTGTCCTGTCGATTTACTGTTGGTTTTTTTATGCAAAAACGCGCTTGAGTTGTAGACAGCCATCACTGTTGTCATGAAACCTTGCTAGTGTAGACATACTAGGCAGTAACTCACTACCTGGCTTTAAAGATTCTGCCTGTTCCTGTACTGTTTCCTGCTCCCTGGCTCCTTCAGATGCAACCTTTTGAGTTTATAGGCCTTCCTGGCTACCTTTACCCACCCAAACCTGTGTGGAGTGGACACCCAATTGCACACACATTTCACTTATTTGCATTGCAGTAGTAATTAAAGACCCAATTGTTCCCAGGATTGCCAGTGTTAGGTATTGCCTATACACATAGTAATATTGTGCCCTTGGCCAAAGACTAAGAAGAGAGAGAAAGACAGAGGTAGAGAGAGGAAATGACTTGCTTATGGTTAGATAGCATATAAGTGGAAGAGCAGAGAACAGAAAGGAGGTTTCAAAGGTTCTGACTCTGTGCCCTATCCCCTGGGATGAAAGTAAGTGCCCAAACAGACTGGTACACTGGTGTGCTGGACAAAGGGGGCAGGGCCGCCCCTGGGGAAGGAGAAGCACTAGGGATTGTGTACTGGCCAGTGCTGGTAGCTGCTTCTTACCGATATGCCATACCAGCACGTACTGGCCCACTTTTACCTCTAGCCTCTCACGGCTTGCCATTTCTGGAAAATCAAGGCAGAACTTAGTTTTTGTTTTGCCAATGAAAGTTGCCTGCTCTGTAACTGTACATAAAATGTTTGTGAATGGCCTTTGTATTTCATTTCAGTCCCATTTTCAGAAAAGCCTATTTAATTGTTTTCTTTGCTGTTTTAAAAGGTGGCTCCAAGAATGAATGGAATTGTGGGTGCATGATCCATCACCCTGTTTACTGGCAGAAAAACAAAGGCATCATTTTGGAAGCCAGAAGAAGTGGGGAAGAACTCTGCATTAGAACAGGAGGCCATCAGTCCTGAAATCATATTGTTAATTTGGCTCACTCCATCTTCTGAAGAAGCACACAATCTATGAATCAAAATGCAGAAGCCCCCTGCACTTTTCTACTCCTGTAACTTTGACTTTTTGATGAGATGAGAGAGGTGTTGGCAATACTTGCTTCTCTTTCTTGGATGAGCTCCTATTTGACAAGCACCTTTATTTCATTTTCCTAATTCTTGCTGGTCCATACCAACCTCCTCTTTGAAGATATGGATAGAATTTTTTTGCGGGGGAAGACCATTCCATAAATGATTATAAATGCATGTGCTTGTTCTGAACTACATCTGCAATGCTCTGGTAATTAGTTTGAAAAGAGTGATTAAGTCAGAACTAGCTCAACTGTCAAACAGAGCCTGATCAAAATTATATAAAAAGGTTGAAAGTTTCTGCTTTCTAAGTAAGAAAATGAGTTGGATTGCAGGGGAAAGTGACTTTTTATATTTGATAATAAAATAACCTTTCCTTTTTCATCATTACCCTTGGGTGCTGTATTGAGTCTCTTTTCTTAACATTTTTTATCCTTAAATTTTTTATGAAGAGTTCCCATAAATGTCAGGGAATTACAGCATTAGCTGGAGGCAGGTACAATGAGGAATGGGCATTATTGTGGAAGATTTCCCACCTAACTCCACAAATGCACCTCAAGCATGACTCTACAGCATCTCTCCTATTGAATTCTGGACTTCTCAAAAGAGACAACAAAAGCAAGTGTTATTTTCAATTTAAAATGTGCCTTCACAGCACTGATGACCAGTGCAAACACAGAAAGGGTGTTTGGTGACCTACGGATGTGTAGCAAAGTTAATCTGTCACAAGCAGAGATCAACAAAGCAATCAGGAAACTACAGCACAAAAATTATATCCTACACTGTGTACCCTGCTGCAGACACAATAGTGGCTGTCCTTAATAGAATCCGACTGCTGGGAGAGATCACCATTTGTTTCCTGATGGTGGTGGCTTCTTCCAAAAAAAAAAAAACCAGTAATAACAGAGGTGGAAGCTTTATTGCAGAAAAGTGTGCAAGGCTCTCAAGAGGAATTTGGGAATTAAGATGTGTTTAGAAGGGCTCCTGAAAACCTACGCGTTGTTAAATCCTCCAGTAGAATGTTTATATGGTAAGAACTCAGGGCTGATAGAAATACCCCACAGAAAACCTCAGCAAGATCAAAGACAAATTGCCATTTTCATGTTAACAGATTTAGAATGAGGAAATTTGCATTTGAGATGGTGGAAACAGAGCCTTAGCTTTGGTAAACTAGCATACTCAAAGTAACTTCTCATAGTTACCCCAGCTGAGGATTTGGTCCATTATGTTAATAATTATTCCAATGTGTGTGTAATGATTCCCTCTTACCTATACAGGAGCTCAGAAACTGTGACCCTGTTTGTTTGTTCAGAAATGCTATTTATTTTCAGATTTTTTATTTGTGGATGACTTCTCACAATTTATTCCCTGCATTAATATATAGCTATCACTGCATTTTACAGAATTGCTCACTGCATGAACCTCACCTTATCCTCTTTCACCCTTTACTTAAATATCTTCAAGCCATCACCTATAACTACAGTATTCAAGTTTATTCCACTAATCTATGTCTAACCTTCTGGCTAAAATCTAGCTTTAATTTTCCTTACCTACAACTATTATTCTGTCACTTTTTGAGACATGCAGGCTGAAGACTTTCTAAGCTGCTCAGTATTGGGCTAATTCTGCTTCAGGTGAAATCAGTGATAAAATGTCATTCAGCTCTTCAGATGCCTTCCTGTCTCAGACTCATTCTGGCCTAATTAAAGACATCCTCAGTCTACCCATATAGTTATTAGTCCCTATTTATTGTGGTTGCCCTTTGTATTCGTTTCTAGATTTTCTGGAAGGTAGAATTTGTCACATGTGAGCTGTATCTGGTTTAGATAGAGCAATACTGTACATTCTGTTTGCTACAAATCTTTCATAAAGAAGTGGAGATTAATTCTATTCTTAATTTTTTTCTTTCACCGACAGAGAAGAAGATTTTGGTAGATGGGGAATAGATTTCTGGGAAACCAACCATTGAGAATCAATTCTATTTCTAGCTCTGCCACTGAATTACTGAGACGCCATGGACAAGTGACTTAACATATCTGTGCATTAGTTCCTCATCTTTACAGTTAAGATAATTCATATTTTTCTTAAATCGCTATGACCTTTCAGCACTATCAAAGGCTGATATGTTGTAATATATATGAAACTTCTTACAAGAACACTTTATGAACTAGAGTAAAGTCAATAGTGAAATAAATGACTGCTAACATTCTTTTGACTTCAATCCAAAGATAATTTTGATTTATTATATTCTCTTTTTTTGTGGTTTACTTTTTTTAAAAGAGCATTTTAGCTCTACTAGTGTAAGTATTTGTGAAAAGTGATCCAAGGCTTGGCTCTTCCTTAAAAGTAAAATCTGAATTGTTTATGCAATTATATTATTTGTAATTCACAATGTGTCAGAAATTTTACTAATTAATTCAGGCAGCTTATGTCTACAAATCACGTTTATCTTGAAATAGCTTATAATAGTTTACACAGCACCAAATTTTGAAATAATGTGCTATTCCAAAATGCATCTTTACTGGGACATCGGAATAAGCCGCCCATCAATACCAAATGCTCATTACACTAATCAACATAGAATGAATTGCAAAGTATAAATATTATCAAGAAACTGCTTGTGAAATATCTGTAGCAGAAGAATGATCATTATAGACACTGGAATATTTTCAAATTAGAAATACATTGGAGAATTTTAAAATCAGTTTGTAAGTTTAGGAAAAGTGAAACAAACAAAATTCAATCTGAATAAATTCAATCTGAATTCTTTGCTTAGCTTTGGTATAAGCCACATTTCCATCCCTGGGGTATATTATTCTACTAAGATATAAAAACTGAAAATAGAAACTTTTGAACAAGCTGGTTGTTTATGGCTGGCCTTATTTCTTATCCAGTAGTACACTGAGCTCTCAAGTGGGGTGACAGCAGTTCAGGAATACACCTTGGGACTCTTACATGGATGGTGGAAGATATGTCATCGATTCATATGTATAATGCTTTTTCTGAGGCTGGATTATGTCACATCAGGAATATTGCTTGGCTGCTCTAGAAGTTTTCCACACCATTGTCAACTGGAGTGGCTACTGCATAATCAGGACAGTACAAACAACAAAATGATACATTTATAATGTTTGTCAGTCTGGCCTCCAGCTCACTTTCCTCTTGAGGGAAAGTGTCACATGAGTTCTGGTACTCTACTTGTTTCACTTTTCCAAAACATTAGACATTTGTTTGCAAAGCAGAACAGGGAGCTGAATGTATGGGACTTTCTCATTATGAAACTACAGCAAGAGAAAGCTCCATGATCTTGCAAACACACCTAAAGACAGAATGAAGAGGTTCACAAACTCTAAACAGAATGGGCAATCAAATGAGTTGTTTCTTTATTGACTTTTGATCATATGAACAGCCAGAGTTAAAACTACATTCTAAATAAATGCATCTTTTTGATCACTTGTACAGTACAAAATGGGATCTCTAGTTTAGCAGTTTCACTTTCTTAGAGTTATGCTTTGCTGCCTACAATATACTTGGAAAACATGTTGCCAGCATTGGAAAACTAACAGGTCTGTAGTTCCTAATTGTTTGATGAATTTATCAAGCGCAATGAACTGTCAGTCCTGCCTTCTATATACACAAAATCTCAACGGTGAAGCATCATTGTATGAACTCAGGATATCGGTTGATTAAGAAGTTTGTAGCAAAGAAAAGAACCTCAGTGGGCATCAATGTATTGAACATAGGTAGAGATGGACTGACAAAGAAAAGGAAAAGAAATTAAGGTTTTCATAAAGACAAGATGGATCACTATTCCCCACTAGAACATCTACCCTTTAATCCCTCTGGAGTACAGGCCACAATCTGCGGTGTGCTACAGAGTGCCAACAGTAGCAAACAGCATTACCAGACTGACATTTAGGGGACAAAAAGTCCTGCTCTCATTCTGTCTTCTACATCTCCCATTATAATGATATCTGAGCATTCCATAATCTTTACAATCTTTATCTTCATATCTTTGGGCACGTTATCCCTACTTGATAGATGGGGAACTAGTACAAAGAGGCTAAGTAACTTTCCCAAGATCACATAGGAAGTCAGTGGCATACCAGTGACTCACACTCAGGCTAATACACTACCCATTGGATCCTCTTATCCTTTGCCTGTGATTGGCAGGGTAACAGCACTGGAGAACAGGCATAATGAACACCATCTTCTCCTTGGCAAGAGCCAATAATAACAGCCACCAGGAGCTGCAATCTCTGCTGTGAGAGCAGTTTTGTTACAATCAACAATGGGGACTGCGTATCATGACAACATTCTTAGAAGCCATGGTTCCTTTGGGAAAATGGCCTGCATATTTACAGAAACTTGAAACACTGAGTAATTCCACCTGTTAATGGTGCAGTTGGCAGGAAAATGTCTGGGGAGATTTATCAAGTTCTTTAACCTCTATGCATGTTTTCCCCACATAGGGCAAACTATGGCTCTAAATTAGGACAATCAAATTAAGAAAAAAAGACATACAGCGTAAGACCTTCTGCTTTGAAACCACCAACTAGGCTCTGGACTTCAGTCTTTAAGTGTTTTTTTTCTTTTTCTAGTCACTTCATATAATGCTTTGTTTGAAAAAATAGCTATAGAAAAGATGAAAATAGGAAAAGAAGGGAAATCACTAAGGATCTTTCAAAGGGAAGTTAGATGAAGACTTTCTGCTCTCAACCATTAAGGATCTGATGGTTTTAAAACTATGCCTCCATTTTGTGAGGAGAATTTGGTACTCACCATAAATTATTCTGAGAATTTTACATCTGGCCTTTTTCCTATACGCATATGGTACTATCTCTGTCTATATAAAAAAAAGTTTTTTCCTGCCAGGTGACTGAATGATGTCATCATGCTCTCATGCTCTCCGGCCATGAAAGCAAAAGCAGCCAGAAAGAAGGAGTTGGTGAGTATAGAGAGCATGGGGCATAGCCCACTAGTAGTTATATAATAAAGGTTAATAGTGTCATGACTATTTGTTTAGAGTTCTATCAATGGAAACTAAAGGAAGCCTGACACCAGTGTAAAGGCTTGATTCTGTACCACTATACTTAAGGGAGTTTTTTCTGTTGATTTGAACAGGATTAAGATCAAGCTCCAAAGAGAGTCTGAATTGTAATCTCTGCATCTCCTGTGCAAAGAAAAGTCCAATCTCTATGATATTCAATGAGCTTTTTCGTTTCTGAGAGATAGCTATTTTAGTCTGGTTCAACAGACACAAGGAATCCAATGACACTTGAAAGACTAATAATTGTATTGTGCCAGTAGCTGGGGCTGGGGCCTGGGAGAATGACCGGCAGCAGGAGCTGGGGCTTGCAGCAGGGGCAGGGAGCACCCAAGGGAGCAAAGCCAACAGGCTGGCCAGGAGCATGGCTGGGAGCAGAGGCAGGGCTAGGAGCTCAGCCAGTGGCTGGAGCCAGAGCTGGGGCTGGGGCTGACGAGCATGGACAGTGGCAAGGGCTGAGCTAGCTGCAAGGCCCAGGGCTGGGGAGCACAGCCAGCAGCTGGGGCCAAGTCAGAATTGGTCACAATTTTATGACAACTTGCTTTGGCCAAGTCTCTTTTTTATGTTCATTTTCCATAAGTTTTTGTCCTTTCTAAATTTCCCAACAAAGCAGACTGCAGTGTCACATAGCAAACAAAACAACGTACAGTGAAGAGACACAGCAAAGAGAGGAATTTTGAAGGGAGTAACTGCAAACTGTGTTTGAGGTAGTGGGACATGGTGAATGGTGCTTCTACCTGTCTGTGGACTGTTTGGTTGGCTGCTTATACTCTGTGGGCAGGTTGCACAGCTGGGCAATGAAGCCCTGAGTAACCTGTGTGCCTTGTTAAAGTGTGTGAGACTGTAGCCCTTGGAATATTGGTCAGCCCAGCTGTTTGAAGTCTTTGAGGGCATGTCTACGCAGCAGAGAAAAACCCGTGACTGGCCCGTGGCAACCAACTCTGGCTTGCGAGGCATTGATTGTGAAACTGTTTCATTGCTGTGTAGACTTTCAGTCTTAGGCAGGAACCTAACCTATGAGACCTAGCCAGCCCACAGGGTCCTAAATTTCTGTGCTCCAGCCTGAGCCCAGATAGCAATGAAACAGCTCTGCAAGTTGGCTAGCATGGGCCTGTCACAAGTGTCTACATACTGTGTAGACATATTTGAGTGGTTAACCTCCCCCTGGCAGAGTGGGCTAGAGATGAGCTGTGCCAAGTAAAGAATATTTGCTATAACAAGTTTGCTAGGCAAGTTAGAGATTGACAAACAGAGGAAACTAACAGGAGTTTCAGAGGGAATGTGAGAGGTTCTCTTCCTAGATGCAGCACTACATGTGATATCAAGAATGGCTAGTAATTGGAACAGTGCTGATGACCTCCTGTGCCATGATTTCCTTCCTGATTAAAGACAGAATGGGTTTCATTTGCATGAAATGCAAGTATGTGGCTATGCTTAAGGAAAAATATGTGGATTGCAGGCACAAGTTAAGACATTACAGAAAACCATAGAAGCCAAAAAATTCCTAAGCAACCAGGTTTGGGAAATACCATTATCCCATGTTCAAGGAAGAATGGAGCTAACCATCAAGGAATCAGAAATAGAGGAAGTCAGAGAACAAACCAGGTGGTTCATAACCATCAGATGCTGCACCCTTCCATGTGGCTAGAGACAGATGAGGATGGACAGCTAGAAGTTTCAAATCAATACCCAGTCTGGAGTGTGGAAACTTCAGAAGCTATTTCTCATGATCCAGTGGGACTAAGGGAATGGAGAGATCTAAGAGACACATATGTGGATGGCAACTCAGCCCAATCAATAGAATGGAGGACTCTAAACTGGAAAAAAGTGACTCTGTCCACCACAACCCTCATATCTTTTGCAATCACTAAATCTGAGTTCCTAATGTGACACTGTGATCAAAAGAGCAAATGGGATCCTGAGATGTATGAACAGAGGAATCCTGAATTGAAGTAGAGCAGTGGTCTCCAACCTTTTTACACCCAAGATCACTTTTTAAATGACAGAACAAGCCAAGATCTACCACTCTGCCCCTTCCTTTAAGCCCCCCCCCTCCTTGAAGCCCTGCTGTCTCTATTCTCCTCCTCTCCATCACTTGATACCCCAACCCTTATACTGCTGCTTTTTTCCCCAATTCTTCTGTAGGAAGAGATTTTTCCAACATTTGGCCTATCTAGACTAGACCATATATCAGAAAAAACCCTTCTTTTGGAAGCCCCCTTATTCCTTGTGGATAGAGGAATATAGGGGTGACTGAAAGATCATGTTTGCTCTTCCACTAAAAGAAGTGGAAGAACAAATGCATCCCTGGATGCAGAAGAATTTTTCTGGGATATCTCCAGAATCCTGAAAAACTCCTGCAGTCTAGCCGTACCCGTGCTGGGTTGAGACAAGATGTGTAGGCTCTGGGGTGGGAATGTGTAGGATTTGGGTGTGGGAAGGGGTGAGAGGTGCAAGCTCTGGGAGGAAATCTGGATGCAGGAGGAGGTGGATAAGGTGATACTGGCTCGGGAAGTGGGCTCAGATGAAGGGCAGTGTTGGGATCAGATAAAGGGTTGGGGTACTAAGCAAGCCACAGACTTCTGGATATGAGGGTTCAGGAATTTGGGCTGGGGTATGTGAAGGGTTCAGAGCAAGGGGGTTCCAGTGTATGAGAGGCTCAGATGTAGGGTCTAGGGGAAAGGGGAGTGCAGGAGTGTTATGATGCTGTGGCCAGATGGGGGCTTGGCCCCAACTGGGGGTTTGTTGGCCAGACTTCATTTTTAAATAAAATACTATGTCAAACACAAAAAGTTTCTGCATTGTCTTTATTTCTGAGAAGGGCAGGGAACCTGCTTTGAGTCAGGGGTCACTGACCCACAGAAAAGTCAGTTGGGGCCACACAAGTGAGATGCAAAAAAACCCTCCTCCAATCCTCCAAGCTTCACTAATGTGGCCCCAACTATGTTAGTGGGAGCAGGGGACATAGTACTGGAGAAGGGTGCTACGGCAGGGGACAGGGTGCCAGTGGGGACAGGTTTCTGCAGCTGGGGACAGGGTGCCACAGGGACAGAGTTCTGTGTCTCAGGACAGTGGAGTGGGGACAGAGGTGTGGAGACAGAGTTCTGTGGCTGGGGAGTGGGAAGAGGGGGCAGGGGGCAGGGAAGAGGGAACAGGGGGAAGGGAAGGAAGAAGGAACAGGGGGCACAGGGAGGGCAGGGGGCAGGAGGCCAGGGGGCAGGGAGTTTCCTGCACCTGCCTCCTCCCAGTATCCCCCCCCCCCCATGAAGGAAGCTGGTGCGTGCCTCCTCTGGGCCCGACTCCCCCCTTCCATGGTGTGGGAAAACCCCTGTTTTTTCCATGCCCCTGAGCCGACTCACTCCTCTTGCAGGGCAGGGAAGCCACTGTGCTCCTTCTCCAGGGCCGACACCCCCTCCCGCAGCGCACCTGGTACGCCACAGATCTGTAGGAGGGGAGCAGTCAGTGCACTTCTGGAACTCCCGGAAGTGCTGCGAAGCTGCAGGATTTCCGTCCACCCCGCGGGAAGCTGGCACTTTCTCCATTGTCGCTGGAAGTAGGTAGAGGGGCTTCTCGGGGGGG
>JANRFK010001158.1:34759710-34783231 GCA_030068395.1 Apalone spinifera
TAATTTCATGGAGGTTAGGTCTATAAATGGCTATTAGCCAGGGGATGAAATGGGTCCTTGGCCGAAGCTGGAGAGGGATGGCAGGAGACAAATTCTTGAACATTGTCTTCGGTCCACCCCCTCCGGGGCACCTGGTGCTGGCCACTGTCGGCAGGCAGGATACTGGGCTAGATGGACCTTTGGTCTGACCCGGTACGGCCATTCTTATGTTCTTATGTTCTTATGTAACAAGAGGAGTGATGTGTGGTTGGTGTTTGCTATAGACCGCCGGATCAAGTGGATAAGATAGACGAGGCTTTCTTTAGACAACTGTGAGAAGCTTCCAGATCACAGGCCCTCATTCTCATGGGGGACTTTAATCACCCTGACATCTGTTGGGAGACCAATACAGCAGTGCCCATACAATCCAGGAAGTTTTTGAAGAATGTTGGGGATAACTTCCTGATATAAGTGCTGAAGGAACCGACCAGGGGCAATGCACAACTTGACCTGCTGCTCACAAACAGGGAGGAACTAGTAAGGGAAGTAAAGGTGGGTGACAACTTGGGAAGCAGTGATCATGACATGGTAGATTTCAGGATCCCGACCAAAGGAAGAAAGGAAAGTAACAAAATACACACCCTGGACTTCAGAAAAGCAGACTTTGACTCCCTCAGAGAACTGATGGGCAGGATTCCTTAGGATGCTCACATTAAGGCAAAAGGAGTTCAGGAGAGCTGGCAGTATTTTAAAGAAACCTTTTTGAAGGCATAGGAAGAAACCATCCTGACCCACAGCAAAAAAAAGCAAATATGGTAGGCGACCAGATTGACTTACCGGGGAAATCCGTGGTGAGCTTAAACACAAAAAGGAAGCTTACAAGAAGTGGCAACTTGGACAGATGACTAGGGAGGGGTATAAATGTATAGCTCGAGAATGCCAAAGTGTTATCAGAAAGGCGAAAGCGCTATTGGAACTGTGACTGGCAAAGGATGTGAAGGATAACAAGAGAGGTTTCTACAGGCATGTTAACAAGAAGGTGATCAGAGAGGGTGTGGGGCCCTCCTGGATGAAGGTGGTAACCTAGTGACAGATGATGTGGGAAAAGCTGAAGTACTCAATGTTTCTTTGCCTCTGTCTTCATGGACAAGGTCAGCTCCCAGACTAATGCACTAGACAATGCAGTAGGGGAAAGAGATGGACAGCCCTTGGTGGGGAAAGAACAATTCAGAAACTATTTAGGAAAGCTAGACATACACAAATCCATGGATCCGGATTTAATGCATCCAAGGGTACTGAGGGAGTTGGCAAATGTCATTGTGGAGCCCTTGGCCATTATCATTGAAAACTTGTGGAGATTGGGAGAAATCCCGGATGATTAGAAAAAGGCAAATATAGTGCCCATCTTTTAAAAAGGGAAGAAGGAAAATCCAGGGAACTACAGACTGTTGCATAAAAAAGCCTCCACCTGACCTTACTTGATTTATATACATGGATTTTCTGAAACTACACCAAACTGTAAGGTCTAAGGTTTTAAACTGCAACTCATTGTGATCTTTGTCAAATTTTGTAATCTGTGTAACTCTCAATCTTACTGTAAACTGCAACTTTGTAATCTTTGTAACTCTCAGCCACCTTGCTTGTAACTTTCCCTAAGCCTCATTCTCCCCTGAGTGAATGGAGAAAGAGTGTGAGAGTGTGTTTGAAGAAGGCTTGGAACAATGGAGCACATTTCAATGAGTTATCACAGTATGCGCATGCTCCCTGCTGAATAAAGGTAAGTCTGGGAATGATCTCTGCTGGATAAAGGGAAGTTTGTGCATGCTCCCTTATGACAAGGTGAATAAGTCACAGGAGCCATTCAGACACTATATAAAAAGAAGGAGCACATGTGAGACTCTCTTTTTTCCCTTTCCCTGCTCCTGAGAAGCTCCTCTCCAGTGTCTCTCCTCCTGACCAGCTTCCCCAGCCATGATGAGCAGACAGACCCTCCAGGATCCACATGCCTTGGCTCCTTCTGCAACCCATATGTCTGTGTAAGTGTGTGAGTGCCTGAGGGCAGGAATGAATGGGTGTGGATGAGTGAATGATGGAGGGGTGTGTGCTTGCTTGCTTGCTTGTCTGTGTGTGTGTGTGTGTGTGTGTTAGAGAGAGAGAGTTCTATCTTCTTTAGTTTAAACCTTTGGTGGCTGCTTTCTCCTCTTTAATTTTACCTAGTGGAAATAAACCCATAGTAGTGTAACCCTGGGTGGTCTCCAGTGAGAATATTTTTGGGGTAACACAGACCAGTCAGCCTTACCTCAGTCCCCGGAAAAATCATGGAGGGGATCCTCAAGGGATCCATTATGAAGCACTTGGAAGAGGGGAAAGTGATCAGGAATATTCAACATGAATTCACGAAGGGCAACTCATGCTTAACCAATCTGATTAGCTTCTATGATGAGATAACTGGCTCTGTGAATATGGGAAAATCAGTGGATGTGATATACCTTGAGTTTAGCAAAGCTTTTGATATGGTCTCCCACAATATTCTTGCCAGCAAGTTAAGGGAGGATGGATTGGATAAATGGATTGTAAGATGGATAGAAAACTGGCTAGACTGTCGGGCCCAATGGGTAGTGATCAACAGCTTGATGTCATGTTGGCGGTCAGGTTCTAGCAGAATACCCCAAAGATCTGTTCTAGGACTGGTTTTCTTCAACATTTTTATTAATGACCTGGATGAGGGGATGGATTGCACTATCAGCAAGTTTGCAGATGACACTATGTTAGGGGGAGAGGTAGATACACTGGAAGGTAGAATAGGATCCAGAGTGACCTAGACAGATTAGAGGATTGGGCCAAAAGAATTCTGATGTGGTTCAACAGCAGAGGGCGACCAAAATGATTAGGGGTCTGGAATGCATGACCTATGAGAGACTGAGGGATTTGGGTTTGTTTAGTCTGCAGAAAGGAAGAGTGAGGGGGGATTTGATAGCAGCCATCAATTTACTGACGGGAGGTTCCAAAGAGGATGGAGAAAAGCTGTTCACAGTAGTGATGGATGGCAAAACGAGGAGCAATGGTCTCAAGTTAAAGTGGGAGAGGTTGGATATTAGGAAAAACTATTTCACTAGGAGGGTGGTGAAGTACTGGAATGGGTTACCTAGGGAGGTGGTGGAATCTCCATCCCTAGAGGTTTTTAAGTCTCGACTTGACAAAGCCCTGGCTGCGTTGATTTAGTTGTGATTGGTCCTGCCTTGGGCAGGGGGCTGGACTTGATGACCTCCTGAGGTCTCTTCCAGCTCTATGATTCTATTTTTCTATGGTTTACACACACTTTGTGCCAGTGCAATGGCTACACAAAATGCAGAGCAGTGGAGAATCGGCCCTCTCCTCCCCTTCTAGCTCAGTTTTCAATAAGCTCTCACTCCTCTCTAGAGACTTGATTTTCCTCTCACAGGATACATACAACTACCACAGAGTTCAGTTGGAGTTATTTGTATACTTTGGGGAAAAGATCAGGACTCAAAATTCTTTGCCTATTATTGAAATACTATATTTTTTCTCACGCCTATTTTTTAATCATGAACCATGCATGATTAGGCTAGTGGATGCATTTTCCCAATCATTCTGGACAAGAAGTTCTTATGTCTTTCCTTAAAAAGCAGCTGTTCTCAAAACCGGTTGTCATACTCCTAACCTAGTACAAAATAATTGTAGAAAGCAACTTAAAAGATAAACTGGATCCCACCACCACTACTTGCAGATGAAAAAAAGAATATGTGCACCAACACTGGTGATGGAGAAACACACCTTTTTCAGACATACCTTTTTCAGAGGCACTAACAAAGGATGGCTTTGTAGTTAGAGCAGCTCCTTAAGACTTAGGAATTTTAGGTTCAATTCCTAACTGTGCTACAAATTACCTGTGTGCTATGCAAGGGGTGTTGCCAACTCCTATAATGTTAAAGTCTCACAAGCTCCTGGAATCATGTGAGACTTGGTTTTTAGTTAGGAGAAAGTATGTTTTTAAATCTCTTGAACACGGAGAAAAGCTTGAGAATGTAAACCCTATGGGCTCAAACCCAAAGGCAAATAAGAAAAATTGTACATTTATTATATTTTGTAATCCTGAATGCTAAATAATCTATTTTTGAAGATTTCTGAATTCCAGTGCTCCTCAGTCAATATAATCTGCCCTCCCTTACATCTGTAAAACAGTGATTATAATATTCTTCTTTTGCAGGAGGTTGCTGAAGATTGATATGTCTGATATGCTCAGGTACTGTGGTGATGGAGACCACCACCTAAATGGATGAACAGATCTTTTCTTGGAGTCCTTGCTTTATCTCACATATGCACGACTGAGGAACAAAAGCCATAAAATGAAAGAGGTGTACTATACCAAACCTCTAAATCTTGCATTGTAGTTTTTTTTCCTTACCTGTAACATAGCAGACTGAAATGTATTAAAAGAGCTCATATACCACAGTTTTCTTTCCTCTGCTTTCTTCTTTCCTTTCAGCTCCCATCAGAGACAACTAGGGCACAATTTATTCTCATGCTGATAAGATGATATACTAATATTTTGTTATAACTTCAATATAGAGTACACTTTATTTTCACGGTTCTTTTGTTCAGCACTATACTGTATATGGTTGTTTTTGTATGATTTCTGCCCAACACCTGGTTTTGTGTAGTTGAGCTGGCACCAGAGTGGGATGGAGTCAGGGGACCCTGCATCCCCCATCTACTCCCCAACCATAGATTGACCCTTCTCCAGTTGCCTGACACACAGCCCCCTTCTATGTTCCTCTTCTCGCATTTGTCTGGTTTCCTGGGCAAAAGGTATCACCTGGCTGCATCCCCTCCTGGGCTCAGGTTATGAAGGGCTTTAGTACATTCTGCTAGAAAAGACCTCTCTATTCACACAAACTCAATTTGTACAATAGCCTGAAACTGATTTTAAGTAATGAAGCTCAATTTGTTGGCTTTTTGACCTTAGCCTTTAGAATTTTTTATTGTCTAGTTACAAACCACATACTTTAGGAAGGATGTAAGAAACAGAGTAACTAGTATCTTAATTAATTCTCGCACGGAATGTCTGCCCAGAGAAGGTCATTTACTGTATGTGTATGAGTTTCCTGTAATGCAATGCAATGCAATGTAGTGAGTAATGTGTTGTCTCTTTTTCTGTTATATAAAAGAAATCAGGACATCACTCGCAGGGGGTGGGTCAGTGTGAGAAATAAATTTATAGACAGAATAAACACTGCATTATGCAATATGAATGGTTCTATTATTCATTTCTGTTTTAAAGGCCAAGTGTAACTGTCTTTCAGAAAATGATGTGGCATTTTATTTGTGACACACTGTTCACTGTTCTGACTTTTTTAATACTTTGACCTGTGTCACACTCTGCTTTCTCTTTTGTTAGAAAACATTGCCAAAATACGTATCTTTTTATAACCTATTGTAATTAATTTAATCAGTAGAGGTTTTGGAGAAGCAACATGACATTTTAAAGAAGATATTAATCAAAATTAAATTAACTACTATGCCTTCTAGCTGGAAATTCTGCATCATCTGGAGCTACCAATTGGTGTTTTAGTAACACTTTGAAGAGCAACTAATCAAAAACCCCAGAGCACTGAATGGTGCAAGGAGCCTGCCAGATGGGTTTAGGCTGCATCAAAAGCTGACAGAAGTGAGCATCAATGAACAGAATGGTCAGGGAATGAGGTCAGATTATTCTTTAGTACACATAATGTATTCCATATGCATAAATGCAATGGGAACTTTGAGTGTTCAGCACCTCTCAGGAGCAGAACAGTTCATCAAACGTGAGCTGAATAAGGCACCTAGCATACTGGAAAGTTCAGATAATTTTACTGATTTCTTTCAGTTTACTGTGAACTGTCATGGGTCATATGTGTGTCTCCCTGAAACAAAGCTAAAGGTGTTGCAAGTATTATTGTGAGTCTACGTGGGGCATTATACAAGTGTGTTTATGCTAGTTCTATTAAAAAGTTGTGACAACATCAGACTTTTGTATTGAAACTGATGGAGGAAATATTTTGTCCCCTCTCCCTTTCCAAGAAGAGGTGACAGGTTCTACATGTGGCTGATTTCTGCAGAACTGATGTACTTCCCAGCAAGAGGAAGCCTCCCAATTCAATGTGTACAATACTAAATAGGGCCCAGTGTAACCCGTTTACACCCACCTCACTCCTCAAGTTCCCCACCCTCAATCTTGTCTCCTACCCAATCTCCCTTTCCCTGCAGTTCCCCCAGAAGTCCCTTCCTGTCTCCCTGGTAGCTTTTCCTGAGGAGCCCCAGATCCTCGGCAGCAGCTAGAACAAAGACCTGATGAGGAAGACAGGCAACAAGATAGGCCCAAGCATGCAGCCTCTGCCTTGCTGTGTAATGTATTGCAGCCTCATCCCCTTTATACAAAGCTCCCACTTCTTAGAGGAAAGATGCAGGATACAGGGGCCATGCGGATTCCACTCATGCTCCTCTCTTCCCAAGGATCCAAGAGAAAGTCACGCACTGGCCTCCAAACTATGGTATTATTCAATTGCAATAAGTGTGCCAGTATTTGGCCCTTGTGGCTTTCATAATTTTTTAGTATTAATGAAAAAGGCTAGACAAGTAGTTCAAAGGTTTCTGAGAGGCATCAATTTGCATATTGATTCTGGCTTCCTCCGAACATGCTACTGCAATGAAAACCCTTTTCCCGCATAATGACTGCCATTTCCAGTCAGACAAGGGACTAATTTCTATCCGTATGCTTTGTCTTTTGGCAGAATTTAACATAATCTTCTGTAACATACAGTTCCTGTGTTGCCTGTTAGAATTTTCCTTGGGTTCCTTTCCTGTGACTCTCAATGCTCTCAATTAATGACCATAATAATGTTATTTTGATTATCTTTTATGTGCATTCTGGCATTCCCCAAGGCTTGGTTTTGAGTTCTAAGCTTTTGTGCATTTACATGCATCCCATGGGTATTATTTTCTATCAACTTCACTTCAGTTTTCATTGTCATGCAGATGATGTTCAAATTTATTTGACATTTCCTCTGATCACTCAAAAGCTATCTGTGCTTTCACTTATTGCTTTAGTGCTTTACCATCCTGGCATCATGTGAGGCAGTGGATTTTTGTAGTTGGTCTTGTCTGTTTGATTTACTTAAAATTGATAAACTGAAACCCACGTGATCATCTTTCCTCAGCTATTCAAATCTGTTTCCTTCTTTCCTATTTATATGTCTTATTGTTGATATAATATTTTATATTAACTCTCTCTATAAATGTGTGGTGTTTTACATTGCAGTCTACCACCTCAGGAACACTAACATCTCTTTGACACAAACAAATTAGATTATTTCAATTATTTTGATTTTCTTATTTTTTATATAATTACTACAAATCTTTAATATATTACTATATTATCAAATTTTTAATATATTACTACAAATATGTAATGAATTGTCTTAGTAATATAAAAGACAATCAAGTGATTTTCCTTATCTGATACCTCGGATTTCATCATCATATTCCCCTGACTGTTAAGTAAGGTTTAAAATGGGTTTATTATGAGGTTCTGGGTATTAGGATTTTCATAGAGAGTCTAACTTGTCATTATTTGTATTACTGACTAATGTCTGATCCTGGCAGTTTTGACTATGTAAAGAGTACAGAACCACACCATAAGGATCTTTTCATTTTTAATTACTAATTTAATTACTAACATCTTGCATCTTGATGTTACTCTTTGCCTGGACTGGGAGTATTCAAAACCTAATCTCATGAATATGTAAAACCTTTTATAGATTAGTAGTAAACTTCTCAGTGTTTGGAATTATCTTCCTGTTGGTAAAGGGCCAAAATGCTTAGCTACTGTAAATTAGCATAGCTCTATTGACATCAATGGGTTATATCAGTTAAGGGGCTGGCTTACACTATTTAGCTTGCATGTTCTATATCCCGCTAAATGTTAAAGGATACACAAGAAATCTCAAACCCAAAACCCAATAGGGGGGCAGAGATAGTCATGACAGATACTAAGATTCACCCTAGGTTACCAAGTACCACACAAAACAATAGAAGGCAGTAAAAGGCCTGTGTGCTTCAATTCAGCAGGGGATTGAGAGAAAATAATGATCAGGAGTCATACAGCATTGGCCTTTGAGCAATGAACTGATACCTGCCCTTATGCCTACTTCTCTGCCTAAGACTACATTAATTTGACTACAAAAGTGCTGTGATTGTGTATGCTGCACCATTAGCATTTCTGGGGATGAAGGGAACAGTGTGTTGACTTTTCCCTGGACATATTTGTCATTTTTGAGTAGAGCTGTCAATTGACCTGCATTAACGCCTGCAATTAATGCAGGACAGGATTAACATGTTAATCCTTTTAACACATTAATCACAGGCATTAATGCTGCACTGCCCCTTTGAAGTGCCATTTTGGCGCTTTAAAGGGGCAGTGCATTAGGAGCCTGGGATCAGCTGGGGACTCCAGCTGATCCCTGGCTCCGTGCATTACAAAGCCCCTTTGAAACACTGGAATGGCACTTCAAAGGGGCTTTGCAATGCATTGCTTTAAAGGGGCAGTGCTGCACCAAGCCGGGGTCAGCTGGGGACTCCAGCTGATCCCGGGCTTCTGCAGTGCTGACCCTTTGAAATGCCGCCACAGCGTTTCAAAGGAGCAGCACATGCGGTTAATCCCGCGATTAATTGTGATTAAATTGCCTATTTTGGGGGCAAGTTGCTCACTTTGCAAAACATAACTAGAAAACTGGAGCCCTGGATGCTTTATCTATCTTTCTTGCTGTAATTAACATTTTGTAGTCAGCTTAATATCTGAGATATATACAGTTCTCTGGAATTCTCGCATGTGTGAGAGTCTATTAACTGCAAAGGTACTTTCATTCCCTTGACTGCTTCCTACAACTCTTCTTTCTCTGGGTGTACCAGCTCCAAGAACCCTCCTCCTTCTTTAGAGGGAGTGACTGCTTACTTTCCCAGCTGCCATCAAACACTTCCCAGAGAGATAATGACTACCTTTACTCAGCAGCAGCCTGCTACCTAGCTTTATAGGTCCTGCCTATTCCTGCCCAAGTGGGTGTGTTTGCAATCACCTGATTGCCTGCTTCATGACTCCTCCAGAGGTAACTTGGGGAATTATTTGGCCTGCCGTTCCTTCCTAAGTCCTTTGCATCCTTTGTGGGGTGGATCCCAATAACAACATGAAAGGGACTGTCTGGATATCCAGTACGTGTTAACTCAATCAGAATTTTGGAAATAACTCATCTTAGTTAATTGCTTTATTTTTAAAGAGTGCTGTGATGATGATACTTGTCAGGTTAAGAACTCTTGAGTATGAGCTATGGCTGTATACAAATGACTGTGTACAAATGGCACCTTCTTACTTACAGATCCCTTTGGGAATTCAGAATCCCATCTCCTTACATTGCTGGATTAATAGATTTCTACTTCTGTTAGTACTGGAGAAGCAAGACATAATTGAGAGAGAGACCTAGATTTTATTTTGGCTCAGATGTCAACAAAATTATTAATTATGCTCTAACTACAGAATTTTCATCACTGATGAAATATTAGACAGAAAGCCCCCAGTCTGACTTCTATTTTACAGGAATACCAGTTAAAAATCTGACCTGGAAATCATCATGAGACAACCCCACTTGATTTTAGAGTAGAACCCCACTTGATTTATTTCTTTGCCCAGAAGGCGAACCAGGCACTGGGATGAGTAACCAATGCATCACATCAGAGAGCCTGCATCTTAGGCTGAGAGAATAATTCATTCCGTTTTAGGTTCTTTGCTGAGATAGAAAGTCATTTTAGTGTTGTAAACAATAACAAAATAAAGAATTAATATATAAAACTCTATAAGAATGTCACTGCAAGATTTTCTTCTCTCTTCTGATGCCATTCATATAAGTACCTTGTGGGAAAAAGAGAACAAGCCAGATTCTCAAGGGGCATAACATGATGTGGCACTCCTATAATCAGTGATGCTAAACTGATCCATACCCACTGAGAAATTGGCCCAACATATGTATGATTTACATGGACTACAAATGTTGTTTCGTAAACATTATTTTCTGTTTTTAAATCTAAATGTATATGATAGGTATGAACACATTGATTTCCACTGTATCCTTTTATGCTTTTTTTCCCATTCATTGAGAGATTTCAGTAATTATCATTAAGAGAATGACAGGGAAAATAAAGCACTCACTTCATTTTCTTCTGTCTATGGCACAATGTTTCAGTCTATCCATCAGCAAGAGTAGCATTAAGGATAAAAGAAAGGGCATAACACAATAGGAAAATAGAGCAGCTTCATCCAAGCTCTACATGGAGTTAAAGAAAGAACACAAAAGAGTAATTTGTAAATACATCTACTATAACAAATCTTTTTCACAGAAGAAAATTTTGTACCAGCAACAGTTATGAGGGATTTTCAGAGAAACAATATCATTTAACACACCAGGATATACCATTAAACATTCTATGGGAATAAATCCAGTAAAAATATGCAAAATAGCTAAGCAAAGCTGTCTGAGCAAAATGTAATCAATAATGTGATCTATGCCAGTTCAAATCCACACTGTTTTATACTCTCCTCCAAAATCTCTCCTTTTTCAGTTCAGTCACATCTCTGCTCTTTGGCTGGACTGAACAAATGACAAAATTCAACCATTTTTTAAACTCAAACATATAATATAAGGATTACTTTATTGCTTTTCTGTTTCCAGAAAGCTTGCACTTATGTGTGTACATAAGATTATTAATATTAGTTACTATCACAATATCTTTAGTGCATTCAATTGAAAAGTCTGTCCAGGTCACAAACATCTGAATTTTTTATTTTGCCTTTGATTTGTATTTAGTTGGGAAAATAGTTTAAGACCTAAAAAAGCCCAGACACTTTCCACCTGTAACTATGAATGAATTATTGCATATCATATCTAGATATTTCCATGTCATTTCATAGTACTCTAACATTTATTTTTATGTAATGTCTTCCAAGGCAATGTTATTATTCAGAGTCAATAATAAAAGCAAAATTTAAAATGTTTCTGTAAAGTTTTGAGAAGAAATCATTCAGTTACTCAAAACAGCAGAAATTATTAAAGATAATTAGGCAGAACAAGTAGAGTTCCGTATTTCACACTCAGACACCAATTTAAATCCGATTCTGGTCAACAGTGACCAGAAGTCATTATCATCTGAAGGCTTTGTGAAATGAATCATTAGTCTCAGTCAACATTTTCTAGTAGAGAAGTGTCAACACAGAGAAGTGATCACTAGAACTGGAATTATTGTCAGTCTCAGCTGAGAGAACAAAGATTTTCTTTTCAAATTTGGGCCCAGCTTCATTGTTTGCAAGTGCAGTTTGCAGCCCAGCATTTTGCACAGGCGAAATGAAATATGGATGTACCTCTAAACTACTTTAATTGCTTCCACAGTCTATGAGAGAAAAAGGGAGGCCATCCTACAGAAAGTTTTCATACCATGGAGACTTAATTACCCCCTCTGTCCTAGAGGCAATTCCTCCTGATTAGAATAGGGACTCACTGGAGGGGCACTGTAGGGAAAGCTGAACTGCTATTGACCAATATGTTCCTATTCTGTGGCTAAAACGTGAACTTCTATCTACAGGGTGAGCAAGCATGCATCTTTCACAAACAGCAAATTTACTTTACAAACATTTAAAAGCCTTACCCTTCTAAAGAAACATGAAGAAGTGAGAGAGGTGAGGGTCAGCATTGGTAAAATACTTGGAATGGAGGAGGTTAGGTAGAGTAGGAGAAAAACTAGGAGGATAGTTTTATAGTGATGGATAAGGAGTCAGAGAAGCTGACAGTAGTAGATGGTGGTTTTACTTCCTGATCCAAGAAAGCAGTCTGGCCACAAGAACATCCTGTAGCTTATGAACAGGAATTTAAGAAGACCATAAAAAAGGGAATTACAGTAATTGAGATGGGAAGTAATTAAGGAACAAAGAAAGATTTCAACAGAGGCACAGTGAAGTTAAGTACTATGTTGTCTTGGTTTTCTTTCAAATATATTAATGAGAAACTGAGTTATTTATAAAACACCCCAGTTTTATTTTAATTTCTTCCTTCTTATCTACATTTATTTATAGTTCTATCAAAGTTACTGCTGCAGTCTGTTAGTTTGGAACTGATTTCTGAAATACATTGCGCAATTTCCTTTTTCAGTTTTTGAAATTTTTGTGAATCTATAACTGAATATATTTTAAATGATAAAAAATTAAGCTGAGATAGACCTCCAATCTAGCTTTCATTTGCTGACTGAGTCTGAGTCCATCAAGATATTATCCAGAATGACAGTTCCAAGTGCCCATAAATCAGTTATAAGTGGAGCTCAGTTTCTGGATTTTTGTATGCTTTAGTCAATTTCTAGTATTTTCTTCGAAACTGTGCCTGCAGTTGTATGTATGCCACTCCTTTGACTCCAATGGAGTAAGGTAACTGAGGGCATTACTTGGGTCTGAGAATCTAATCTAATTTGAACTCATAGGTGTAAATTGGGGAAAGCAAGAAAAAAATCAGAGTGAAATTCACTTTTGAGGGTATCTGTGTTCTAAATAATATTGTTGAAAATATGTAAAATCATCTTCTTTTCTTGGACTATAACTAAATGTGCAAAGGAATGGCAGCTTTACCTGAATTTCTTTACATTACCTGTACATAGTTGGGCCTGACTTACCCTGTTGCAGAGAGACTCTGAGTGCTAAATGCCTACAGTTCCTGCTGTTATGAATAGCAGCTCTGCAGCAATAAACTCTTCTCAGCCTGTTTATTATGTGTGGCACATTTATAAGGCCTGCTGAAGAGGAAGTTGTGCATAGCTGAATGGCCTGGGAGTGTCTGTCTGCTGGGAGTCCCTGCTATGATGAATAAAATGCAATGTGAATCAGTAGCATGTGTGTGAGCATGAGAGCACTGAGAACAAGGACAAAAGTAATGTTAGAGAAAAAGAAGACACAGGCAGGAGACTTTAGAGAAACCAGGAATTTAGAATCCTTGATGTAGGGGGAAAGACACACATACTGGGAGACAGAAGACTCTTTTCTAAAGTATTGTACTGTGAGTGAAACAGTGCAAGGATAGCCAGTAAAGTCACAGAGGCAGAAATATTTGTGTTTATTATTTCTCCTCTTGGCTTTCAGCAACTCTCTTTGGGCCAGATATCAACCAGCCAGGAGTAATTCACAAGCTGAAAGCAGTGTGGGGAGGGAATAGGGTGATTATATGTCCCATTTTTAAAGGGACAGTCCTGTATTTAATTCCTCCTGCAGGTGTCCTGATTTTTTTTAAATGGGAAAATGTCCTGTATTTTCTTTATTTTCCCCGTTAGTACTGTAGTACAGGCAGGTTACTGCTTACCACCATCCTCCCACCACTGGTATGGCATGGGAGGCGGGGTGGGGGAGGGGGAGCAGAGGCCAACAATAGAGGTGAGTGTGCAAGGCTGGTGGTGGGATGAAGATACATCACGTGGGGCCAGCCACTCTCCCTGATGGTCCATTGGTGGGCCCCCACTGTGAGGCTTTTAGCCAGCAAAGGCCTTTCACCCTCCATCCCATTTCTACCTGGCACTCGCTGCAAACTACAGTATCTGGTGAGTGCAGGCAGGCACCAGGCAGTGGACAGTGTCACCTCTGTTGCATACCCAGTAGCCCTTCATGTGCTTCCTCTATCACCATCTTCTCCCTACATTGCTACTTTGCTCCACCCAGAGCTGCTACTCCCCTACACCCCCGCCCCAGGGAACGTCCTTTTCCCAGTGCTGTGCAGAGAACCATCCCCTGGTTGGAGTGTTCAGTTCACCAACAGCCTGACCAGCAGACTCCTTCCTTTCACCATTGCCTCTGTGGGTCAGCAACCCCAAAATCCTAAGACTCTCTCGCCTTGGGTATTGTGCAACAGGAAATAAGCCCTGCATGTTCCAGAGCCTTATACAGTGTTGATATGGGGATGTCTCTCTGTCCTTCAGCTAAACGCTGGCATGGCGGGATGGGGAGAAGAAGAAATTTCCAGCCTGTTAACAACTCGATCTTGCAGGCTCCACAGTAGCCCCCAAGACAGGGCTTAGAACCCCTTTTTAGCTCCCTACACTTGCCCTGGATCCTGCCCCGCTGGAGCAGGGAGCTGCTCTCTTCTCTAGACAGTCTCCCCTTCTGAGCAGCTTATGGGGCTTGGTTCACTAAAGTCCCTGCAATCAGGTTCCCTGGACCCTGGTACACAATGAATCCTGAGGGCTTAATCCCTTCCTGACTGTAGCCAGGGGACAGGAGGTAGCTAGGTTATGTCAGTGGCCAGAAGCAGCCTGGAGGTTTTAGCCACTTTTGATATTATGTGGGCAGGAAAGGACAAGCTTCCTCCAGACACATTATGGGCAGGCGAGGGAGCAGAAAGATGAGCTTTGCAAAGACATGGGCCAGGCCTTCCCTTCCGCTCCTCTTTCCCTCCCCTTGCAGATGGAAGCAGTTCCCCTCCATTCCCTCCATTCCCTCCAGCACAGTGCTGATGTGAACCGTGGTAGAAATTTGGAGGGCAAGTGACCCTGCATGCCCTCTCCCACATGTTGCCTCAGGAAGATGTGGCACCATCTACAAGAAAGGTGGATCAGCCCCAGCCAGGGATGGAAGGTGGAGAGCCCTGAATAGGGAGGGTAGAGTTGGTCAGTCAGGCTATGTCTATACAGCAGCATTATTTTGGAATAACTGATGTTATTCCAAAATAACATAGTCCGCATCTACACTACAAGCAGTTATTTTGACATAATGTCAAAATAATGTCGAGCTGAAAGACTTCCTATTCCGACTCCTATAACCCACATTTTGCGAGGAATAAGGGAAGGCAGAGGAAGAGTGCTCTCCTCGGACTTCCTCTTGTGTAGACAGCGCCAAAAACCGAAATAAGCTATTTCAACTTAAGGCAGGCACCAGGCAGTGGACAGTGTCACCTCTGTTGTGTAGTGTCACCTCGGTTGTGTAGCTTATTTCGCCTTTTGCCCTGCTGTGTAGACATACCCTAAAACTGGTCTCTTATTTTTATTTTTTTGCAGCATGAAATCCAGTCCTTTAAAATTCTGAACAAATCCTTGTTGTGTCCGGCTTTGTACTTTTAGCATACTTTTTTAGTGTTGTTCATCGATTCTATCACAGCAAGATAGCCTTGTGCATCTTGTAGCCCCTTAGGATTAAGAAAGTCTAAAATTTTCCAAATCAGCCACCTTCACCTATATGTCATGCCTAATGAAGGTTACATTTTCTCTGACTTTAATGCAATAAAGTGCTGCCTCTTCACCAGATATGGCTGCTCATGTTATAGCTCCAAGCTCTGAGGAGAACACAGCTATTACTTCCCCTGAGCAAATGGGCAGGAAGCAAGTAGAGAGCCTTGGTCCAGTTCTCTACACATGATTGTTACAGGAAGGGGAACACGGGTGCATGACTGGCACAGAAGGGGAAGATGGGTGCATAACTGGCTGTATAACCATTCTTAGAGAGTAGTTATTAACAGTTCACTTTCATGCTGGAAGGTCATAACAAGTGGAATTCCGCAGGGGTCTGTTTTGGGACTGGTTCTGTTCAATATCTTCATCAACGATTTAGATGATGGCATAGAGAGTACGCTTATTAAGTTTGCAGATGATACTAATCTGGGAGGGTTGCAACCGCTTTGGAGGATAGGATCATAATTCAAAATTATCTGGACAAACTAGAGAAATTGTCTGAGGTACATAGGATGAAATTTAATAAGGACAAATGCAAAGTGCTCCACTTAGGAAGGAACAATCCGTTTCACACATACAGAATGGGAAGTGACGGTCTAGGAAGGAGTACTGCAGAAAGGGATCTAGAGGTCATAGTGGACCACAAGCTAAATATGAGTCAATAGCCTGACACTGTTGCAAAAAAAGCAAACATGATTCTGGGATGCACTAACAGGAATGTTGTGAGCAAGATATGAGAAGTCATTATTCCGCTCTACTCTGCACTGATTAGGCCTCAACTGGAGTATTGTGTCCAGTTCTGGGCACCACATTTCAAGAAAGATTTGGAGAAACTGGAGAAGATCCAGAGAAGAGCAACAAAAATTATTAAATGATTTAATGATTTTCTAGAACAGTGTTTCTCAATCAGTGGTACGAGTACCCCTAGGGGTACTCAAGAGAAGTCGGGAGGTGGCGGGTTGGTACATCAACACAACTTTGGAGAAAACTGAATTTTTGTTTTAAGTTTAATAGCACTTGATTATTTTTGTACATTTTACACCCAAAGATTTCATCGCCCACCCGGCTATGATTAAGTTGTTTAAACAAATGTGTTGAATAGTAGAAACAAATGTTGTGTATCTGAAAACTGTAGGTACTGGGGATACATATAATTTTTTTAAGAGGGGTACTGGTCCAAAAAACATGACCTATGAGGGCAGACTGAAAGAACTGGGCTTCTTTAGATTGGAAAAGGGAAGACTCAGAAGGGACATGATAGTGGTTTTCAAGTATCTAAAGGTATGTCTACACTTGCACCCTAGTTCGAACTAGGGATGCAAATGCAGGCATTCAAAATAGTCAATGAAGCGGGGATTTAAATATCCTGCACTTCATTAGTATGATCTCGCCAGTGTGCTAGTTCGAATCACAGCTGATTCGAACCAGGAAGTGCACGCTGGGATGCATTAGTTCGAACCAAACCCCTTGGTTCGAACTAACATTACTTCTCATTTTTTGAGTTTGGTTCAAACTAACGCGTCCCGGCACACACTTCCTGGTTCAAATCAGCTGTGATTCAAACTAGCGCGCCGGCGAGATCATGCTAATGAAGCGCAGGATATTTAAATCCCCGCTTCATTGACTATTTCGAATGTCTGCATTTACATCCCTAGTTCGAACTAGAGTGCAAGTATATACATACCCTAAAAGAGTGTTGCAAGGAGGAGGGAGAAAAATCATTTTGCTTAGCTTCTGAAGACAGGACAAGAAGCAATGAGTTTAAACTGCAGCAAGGGAGGTTTTGGTTGGACATTCTGAAAAACTTCCTAACTGCAGGGTGGTTAAACACTGGAATAAATTGCCTAGGGAGGTTGTAGAATCTCCATCACTGGAGATATTTAAGAGCTGGCTAGATAGACATCTATCAGGGATGATTTAGACGGTGCTTGGTCCTGCCATGAAGGCAGGGGACTGGATTTGATGACCTCTCGAGGTTGCTTCCAGTTCTATGATTCTATAATCCTGTTATTCACGAAGCTCCCCCAGAGGTGGTGCAGCTGAGCAACCTCCTACTCAAGGCTGAAGTTAGTTATAATTGAGTCTTGTGTTTCTTGAAACTCCCATCGATTTCAGGACACCTTAATTTTTGTTGTCTGAGATGAATTTGGGCCCGATTGTCTATATAATCTGTACTGTGTAACACATAACTAAATTATCTGTTTGATAGCCATGGGGGGCTGAGGGGGATATAATGGTGGGAAGGGGTGGGTCTTGGGAGCTAGTAACATACAGGTCACTCCTGTCCTGCTGGGAGTCCCAGGCAGGGTTGTGCAATTGTACCGGTGCAGACTTGCCCACAGGCTAGGAGATTGAGACCTATGTCCTTCATATCATAATAAGATAGCACTGACATACTGCATATATTATGATGTATAATATGGAGGCAACACTGACTTCTTAAACCAGTCATCACAGCTTTTTAAAACTGGGTTTTCTACAAGATAAAAATATATTTAGTTTTCACTTACAATATTATGAGCCTCCAAAATAATGTGAAATTATACCAATATCCAGCACATAATGCAATTGTTTCTACTACACATCAATCATTAGAATTAGGTTAAAAAAAGTCATATTCAGACTTTATTTCCTTAATAAAATTTGGGCTGGCTTAATTTTTGTTTTTCATCATTTCAACTTATTAGAATTAAACTCCCTATCTGTTAAAAAAGATACTGTAAATTTAAGCAAAATGCTATTTTAAAACAATGTTCTCATTAAATGAGAACGAGTTCTTCTTTCTACATTTTTATTGCTTGATTTTTTAAAGATTATGCACCTTTTCATTACAGTTTTGATGTTTTGAATTTGAATATATTCAATACAGTTTTGAATATAAATTATATTCAACACAACTATTGCAGTTATGCTGATTTTTTAAGCACACACCTTTTTTCTTCCCTCCACAAAACAAAATTTAAAGGCTTTTGTATAAACTTGTTTTATGAACAAACTACCATATTAAAGATTTAAGTGAGGATGCTGTTAAGTTGCAAATCTAATATTCAGACAGCTTTGAAACAATTACCACCTAAATTTAAACCAAAAATACCTACCAGTAGCTAGATATGACATATAATCAAATCAATTATTTTAAAAATGAAGTGAATATTATTAACACTATATTGATAGCATCATATCTTACAATTACTAGATCATGGTGAATAGTCAGAAAAATTATTCAGGAATATTTTTGTTAATTTGACTTTTTTATTCAGTTATGATCATACCTATTTTTCACATATATTAAATATTCATGCCAACTCTTTTTTCACATGAAGTTGTAGAGAATAACTGTTCTGCATATGAATATTCATTTTAACATGACAGAACATTCAAAGGCTATTTGCATCAGAAGTGCCCATTTTCTGCCTATAAAGTGCCAGGTTTTCAATCAGGGAGCAATAACAATAGCATATAACTAAAGTGACCAGTCATACACCACAGATGACAAATAGTAAACCACTAAGTCAAATAGCTTGCAAACAATCAGTAGGCATGCAAATCTTCATTGCAACATTCACACAACATAATGCTGTATTTCTGTTTTTTTACTGGAGACAGCATCTTTATATTTCAGAAAATATTTTTAGTCAGAGATGGATTCCGGTAGTGCAAGTCCTTGCTGGTGATAAGCTCATCTTTTAAAAGGAATTATGTCATAATGAATACTTATTTTCCCAAGATCTGACTGCCTAGCTCATCAGTTAAACTGAACTTGTAAGGCTTACTATAATAGCATCATCTGTTGACTTCCAAATGTTTGTTGACAAATCCATAAAAAGCACCGTGTTTTCTCATTGCCTGAAAAAGGCTTAAGTATTTGTTTTAAAGTTTTCCAGCATTAACTATAACATTAACTTAATCTTTGGGGCCATTCTCCAAGTATATTTATCTTTTGGGATATAGTACATTTAGGGCATGTCTACACTAGGAAATTATTTTGAAATAATTATTTCAAAATAGTAACCCCCAAAATAATTATTTCGAATAGCATGACCAAACTACAGGGAAGGCTCAAAATTAATCTGAGGCAGCCTCCATTATGTGGACACACAACCTCAGTTTATAGCCCCAGGAAGCACTGAAGAGTAATTACTCTAAAGACTCTGGGGAGTACTTATTTCCAAATAGCAGCAGTGGAGCATCCACACTAATGCTATTTCAAAATAAACTATTTTGAACTAATTGTTATTCCTCATAGAAAGCAGGAGTTATTATTTCAAAATAACTAGTATCTTATTTTGAAATAACAGGCTTGGTAGTGTGGATGCTCCGCTTATTATTTTGAAATAAGGGGAGCTATTTAAAAATAACTCCCTAGTATAGACCAGGGCTCAGCTATGAGAATAAGGGTACATCTAGACAGCAACATTATTTCGAAATAACTAGCATTATTTCAAAATAGCTTAGTCCACATCTACACAGTAGGCACTTGTTTTGAAATAATGTCAAAATACTGTCAAGCTGGAGGACTTCTTACTCCAACTCCTATAACTTTCATAGTATGGGGAGTAAGGGAAGTCGTAGGAAGAGTACTCTATTTCCAAATAAGTGCTGTGTAGAAGCTCCCAATTTTGAAATAAGCTATTTTGAAACAAGCTAGGCAATTGATGTAGTTCAATTTGCATACCTCATTTCAAGTTAAGCCCTGCTGTGTAGACACCCCTAAGACTCATAACATATAAATATGCAGAACACTGAACCAAAATGTAAAATCAGAATTTGAATAATGTTTAGATGACTAGGAACATGAAGAATGAGAATCTCTTACTAGTAGTTGCAGCCAGAAAATTGTCAAATGATTGGCTTCCCAGAATTCAGGAAGTCATGATTTCTGTAACAGATTACTGTGTTCTCTTTGTATATTTAACCCTTTTGTGTCTGCTACTTGAAGAAGAAGCAATGCTACAATGCCACTTGAATGCTTGTCAAAAGTAATGTTTTCTGTGATAATCAAAGGATATAATATCATTGGTTGAGCTAAATGCATCTTGTACAGATGTAGTTTATTAATTATAATTAAATTGCATAAAATAACACATATACATTAAATTCAGCATAGCATATTGCCAGCATTGAGCATAATATTAGCTATGCACTGCTAGTAACAGATGCTAAGGATTACTCATTCACTCTCTCAACAGTGCATAGATTTGTGGTCATCACTGTCTTGATCATATCTTGCCCAGGGTAGGAAATAAAACAGAAGTATAATTACAAGTACTATGTAAGTACATAAGTAGAATTTCAGGAGCCATCTCTAATAACATTGTATTGATCTCTGCACTTAAAAGTCTTTTGTTAATAAATTCCCTTGTTTATTTCCTGATTGCTATCTTTTGATCTGTACTCTATAAAAAAACACAGGCTATATTCTGTTTATAATCTGATGGCACAATATGTTCCCAAGTGTGCAGTGAACACAACACTGTGTGAAAACAGTAGGATTTTTTTATCTAAACAGTATTTTTTTTGCTTATAAGCTTACTATACTCAAAACATTCCCACACAGAGTCCTTTCAAAGAATGCTCCTTGATTATCATCTTGTTATATGTACAGAGTTCATGTCAATTTACACATACCCCTTGCTTCATAAAAATGCCTAATATTTGCAGCTTTATTTATTTATTCCCATGCACTTTATTAGGCAGAATTTTTGGATAGCTGTTGTTCAGCCTGCTTCTTATCAACCTCATGCCATATTCCACATGTACTGGTTTCTCCATTATTTAAATGAAGTAGTCATTTTTAACTAGAGAATCCTGTATTTCAAAGAAAAGGAATCTGCTGCATTGTACACCAATCATTGTATACCGATTGTTGTGGATTTTATCTTTAAGAGACTCTGTAATGACACACATCAGGTGGCACAAGTGGCTACAACTAGGTTTGGCACATGATCTGTGAGGAAATTGCAAAAAACAATTTACCTTTTGGAACCTCCTATGCTGTACCTGTTAGTTATGACACCAATATTGCCAATCCCATAATTGCAAAAATAATGTGTCAGATCACCAAAAATTTATGATTTTGGCCCAAAATCTTGATATTAAAAATATTATTTTTGTTTTTCTATGATTTTTTAAACTTTACTCCATTCCTTCTCAAAATTTGACAGTTACAGTGTTGCCAACACTCACAAATGTATATCAAATAACTCAATATTGGCCTCCCCTGAAATCGCACTTGCCAGAGGACCCAAATGAGACAAGACCCTTATTGCATTAGGCACTACACACACATTGGCTGTGTCTAGACTGGCAAGATTTTGCGCAAAAGCAAAAGCTTTTGCGCAAAAACTTGCTAGCTATCTACACTGGCCACTTGAATTTGCACAAGAGCACTGACTTTGTAATGTACAAAATCAGTGCATCTTGCACAAATACCATGATGCTCCCGTTCGGGCAAAAGTCCTCTTGCGCAAATGTATTTGCTCAAGAGGGCCAGTGTAGCCAGCTAAAAAGTGTTTTGCGCAAAAAAGCCCCGATGGCGAAAACGGCGATCGGGGCTTTCTTGCACAAAACCGCGTCTAGATTGGCATGGACGCTTTTCTGCAAAAAGTGCTTTTCCGCAAAAGTATCTGTGCCAATCTAGATGCTCTTTTCCGCAAATACTTTTCCGTTAAAAGTATTTGTGGAAAATCATGCCAGTCTAGACGTAGTCATAAAGAGGGATAATCCCTGCTCTAAAGAATTTACAATACAGTTTTAAGTATGGTGTTGAATTTGTGACATGGGAGCTGGAACTTAGATTCATTTCCTGTAGGGGGTTACCAAACTTTCTTCAGATAAGAACAATCATTAATTTCTGCTGAGTTATGAAGGACCTATATTGGTGACCTACAATACCCTTTTGCTTCCAGTATTCAAGGTCTATATGTGACCTAAGGCATATTTAAACAGTGACTTCAGAAGATAAAAAGCCCTTGCATCCACTGAATAGATCACTGAAGTGCTTTTTTAAAGGCCTACTGGTGCATTAGCATAGTTTTAGCATCTTTCTGTCCTTAAAAAGAAAGAATCCTCAGTTCAAAATCCTTCAGAGATCATCACAATCTAAAGTATCATGACCAGACCACCTTTGTGGATTAAAGGGGAAAAAATCATCCTCTTCACTCAAATGCACTTTCCACCAATGCCTTATTCTAATGTTTACCAGTTACATTATGAACTCTACCCTTACACTAAAAATTGTATTATGGAGCTGAAAAGAAAGACTGCCATGTACTTCTCCATTATGATGACTATGCCAGTTTATAATCAAAAGGATAACTTAGTTGTACTGTATGTTGATTTATAATAGGAAAAAATAACAAGGGGGAACATACCATATGTATCAAAGAATTCTCCACATATGTTTCTTTTTTTTAATCCAAAAAGTAGCATATGTGAGGTGGATACTTGAAAAGTGATTTCTGTATATCTCATCTGGCTAATTTTTAATTGCACTAATATCAGATTTCCTATATTGCAATCTCTGCAACAAAGTGCTATTGCTCCAGTTAAGTGTTGTTATCTAGTTAAATGGCTACAAGCCATTTTCTGAAATTCAGGACATTTTAAGGTGCCCTATTGTAGGTTCTCTCAAAACCTGAGGTGCTCTAAGTCAAATCACACTTTAAAATCTTGCACATAATTTTTGGGATAATCTGTGCAATACTATATATTTAGTCATTGACAAGGACACTTAGGGCATGTCTAGACTAGGAAATAATTTCAAAATAAGAAAAATTGAAATAATAACTCCCCAAATAACAAAATTGAAATAGCGCATCCACACTACGGGGGAGCATTGAAATAGCTCAGAATTATTGTGAAATACCACGTCCACACTGATTGGAGCCTGCCTCAGATTTAGAGTCCCCAAAGCACTCTGTGGCCACTTCGTGTGGCTGCTTGGTCAGGCAATCTGAGACATGTGGTTTCAAGAGTTCCTCTCTACGACTGAATCTCACATGCCACTCCTCCACTGCCTAAGTCCTCATGGGTCACCAAATTGACACCACCCTCTACAGAAAACCCACTGACTCATACAGTTACCTACATGCTTCCAGCTCCCATCCAGCACACACCATATGATCCATCATCTATAGCCAAGCCCTTCGATACAACTGCATCTGCTCTAATCCCACTGACAGAGATCAGAAACTTCAGGATCTCTACCAAGTATTTATAAACCTCAACTACCCACCCAGAGAAATAAAAA
>JANRFK010001158.1:34783331-34793653 GCA_030068395.1 Apalone spinifera
CTTAATTACCTGCATCCTGCTTCAAAAGCCTTTTAAATCTGCACTTGAAAGGTATTCCTCTGAACTGTCATTCATGCTACAATTCGACAGTCTACGCATCGGTCTCAACAAAGACGCTAACTATCTTACCCATTACAAAGATAGCTTCCCCAGTTATCACCTCTAATACATTAGCTCACAGACATTTACCTTTCCCCACCTCTAATACCATTAGCTCACAGACATTTACCTTCCCCCCCTTCCCTGCGTCCCCCTTCTGTTCTGAAATGTGATTTGTCCTTTTCATATGTGTTCATTTTTTAAATTGTATCCTTTGGTATATATGATTGTGACTATTTTCTTCCACTATTTGATCTGAGGAAGTGGGTCTGGCCCACGAAAGCTCATCATCTAATAAACCATCTTGTTAGTTTTTAAAGTGCTACATAGTCCTGTATTTTGTTTCAAATTGACACAGTGTGCTCTGGTTGCCCTTACAGATGCCACAGCACTGACACCATTGAACTGGAGCTGCTGCAAAGCAGTGCCATGCTCATGGGCATTACTCATGGCACAGTTCATCTACACTGCCCACATGTTGCTTCAGCCCAAACTGGAGGATCCTTTCATGCAGGTCCTAGTGCTCCTGCTGCTGCAAATGCCCTTAAATCCCCTGGACACAATGGAATGCCACTTCTGGGGGAGGAAGACCAGTTCCAACTGGGACCACGTCATCCTGCAGTGATGGGACAACCAGCAGTGGCTCCACAATTTACGCATGTGGAAGGCCACCTTCCTCGAGCCCTGCCCTCAAAACCCTTACCCAACTACAATCCACTATCCCCCTGCAGAAGTGCATAACCATCACCCTGTGGAACCTTGTCATGCCAGACAGCTACTGCTCTGTTGGGAACCAGCTCAGCATGGGGAAATCTAGAGTCAGGCCTGTGATACTGGAGGTGGGGAGGAGGGAGCAGTTCTAGAATGAGGAGCAGGCCCTAGCTTTTGGAAATGGTTGTCTGGCTGGTGTGCTCCTCTTCCTCCTCCTCTTCCTCTTCATCCTCCAGAACCCAGCTCTCGTGGAGACTGATGCAGGGAATGTTCTGGCCAGACTCAATGATGATGGCCCCTCTCCCAGGATGGCATCGAGCTGGTGGTAGTAGCGGCAGCTATGCGGTGCCACTCCAGAGCATCCACGCAGTTTCCTGGCCTTATAGTAGGCCTGCTGGAGCTCCTTCATTTTCATGCGGACCTGGTCGAGGGTGCGTGTGTGTCCCTTCTCAGCCACGTTGGCAGCCATCCTAGACTAGTGTTGCACTTTCTAGTGTGAAGATCCTGGAGGTTGGTCTCCTCACCACAGAGCTCAAGGTCCAGGATCTCTGCACCAGTCCAGGTTGGTGCTTCTTTGCATCCCTAGTCATTTGCAGCACAAAGGTGCCCCAAGAGTGATGGTAGCCATGGGGGGGCTCAGAGGGAGCACTGGGGTTGGTCATGCCTCCTGTGCTTTTGTGGAGTGGCATCAGGCTGGCAAGGCTGTCCTCATGCCACAAGCCCTTTTCCTGAAGCCTGTACTTTTAAAAGCTCCTTAGGAGAAGAGGAGCAGGTGTGGCCAGAGCATCTACAAGTGCAGCTGGGAGAGTCCTCTTGGAGATCAATTTTTTAGAATTAGAAGCAGCAGAGCAGCCACACTAACACTATTTTGAAATAAGCGTTATTCCTTGAAGAAAGCAGGAGTACAGATTTTGAAATAAGCAGCCCATTATTTTGAAATAGCGGTGTTGGTATTGCGGCTGCTCCACTTTTTATATCTAAATAAGGGGAGACCAGGGCTTAATGTACACCTAAGATAAAGTTTGGATGGGATCGTACAATCCAGTTAAAATGCCTGAAGTTAAAAAAAAAAGGAAAAAAAAGCATGGTCTCAGTGAGGACAATAGCAAAACTCCCACTGACTTCAGAGGGACCAGATGTTCATCCACAGTGGAGCAGAACACAACAGAGAAACCCTATTTTTATTATGAAAATCAGCTAATCTCAAAGAAAATACCCACATAAAGTAAAACAGAAAAAACACTAAATTGAAAGGAAACAAAGGAAAACTGAGAGAAAAGTAGAGGCTAAAATATAAATAATATAAACTAAATAAATATGTAATTAGGGAATGCATATTCAGTAAGATAAACAGACAAACATTCATAAATAAAATAATTGAATGTGTGGTAGAATGTTTGTTATACACATTGTTAGATTATATATGTGCTTAACCCTTTAAGTATCATTCTCTTCCATCTTCCTTCTGTTCCATTCTCTTGTGTCTTTTCTAGTGGTACAGTGTGAGCTCGGGGGGGGAAGGAACTTCATTTCATTTTTTAAAAATCTCTATTTAGCCTAAATGAATGTTGGTGAAAAAAAATATTTTGGTCAAAATTCTCCAGTTTTTCACTGAAAAATAGAAACCAGGGATTGTTGTTTGTTTGATAAAATTCTATGAGGTGTAAGTATGGACAACAAAATATTTTGATGAACGTTTTTGTTTTCTGGGTATTCAAAAATCTGAACATTTTTACCAAAAACTGATCATTTATACTGCAATTTTTAAATTCAGTTATTCGGTTTTTCTTAGAAAACTGAAAGGTGTTCATAAGAAATAAAATAATCTGTCAATTTTTCTACCAGATCTAGTATGAGGTATTTATATAGTGCATAAAACACTGGGCATGATCTTCATTGGGCTTTCCCACAAGAACAACAACAGCAGGGAATATAAATGGGTGAGAACAGTCCATTTACCAAAGTGGCAGATGGATACTAACATTATAGAATCAAGAGGGCATATTATTACTTTAATTACATGTAGCTGTTGGATACTCAACAGTAAATTCTTGTGACCTATTCTGAAATGAATGGCAATGCTTCTCACTAAAGAACCTGCAAAGATTCCTTTAGGCCCATGTTTTGAAAGGTGAATGTTTATGTTGCATATATTTTTCGTGCATTCATATTTGGCTATAGCAAGCCTCATTATACATCTGCATGTGAAATTACTTGATTTCACATGCAAATAAATATGCTGTTGGCATACACAAATTTGGGATGCAGAGGTTTTTGTTAGGGACAAGCAGGACAGACTTTACTGACACTTATAACATTTAGCTATTAATCAGCTTGGAGAATTCCTTTACACAACAGTTTTGCCCACTAACTCTTATATGTCACCCACCTCCACTGTAGAGATTTGGGTGAATAAATACATGAAGAGATTCTGGAGGCACAACCAAGGTGCCTGCCTTTGGAAACCTGGCACATAAAGCCTTGAAATAAATTGAGTGTTGTGTGTTCTAGAGAAAGAAAAGATGACTTTTCAAACAAAATCAATCAGTCATTTGGTCTATACGCATGAGCTGAACAATACATGAAACGTTTAAAAAGACCCAAAGGCATGTACTAAAACAAACTAGCAGCAGCTGACACAGTGTTAAGGATAATGCCAAACTACTGCATAAACAGGGGCTGGTTTCTATGAGCAAAAATCCAGGCCAGTTCAGTTCCACTAATGTTTTTTCTCCATTATCTGAAAGCTGACATCTTTTCAGTAATTACTGTAGATGATACCACCTCTGGTGTAATTAAATAATGATTATTTAGAGTGAAGTGAGCCAATATCATTCTACTCTCTGTTTAGGCTAAAGCCAAAAATGGGCTTGTCAAATGTTTTGCATTAGAGAGCAAAAGGAGGTGTGATATAGGGAGTCGAGTAATTTGATGGGCGACACTGCAGTGGAATTAATTCAATATGTTCAATATGGTCAGTCCATGTGCCATAATATTGGCCAGATGGATACGACAGCTACGTACTTCCACGGCCTTTGCATTAGTGATTCAGTACTTACAAAGCGAACCTCCAATAGCTCCTGGCTCATTGCCCAGTGAGACTGGAAGCATAATACATTAAATGCTCCTACAAATCTACATACTCTGCAACACTTCTGAAATAAGTCTCTTTCAAAATGATCCGTTGGACACAAACAAAAAAAAAACAAAAATCACCATCGTCATAACACAAGCCCATAAACTTGTTGGCTTAATGGTTAAATAACAATGAGTGAAAACTAAAAGAATCAATTCACTTTGACAGAATTCTAATGAGGGAGTGTTTGGTGCATTTTTTGTTTTAACTGTTAACTAGGTATCAGAATTAATTATGTACCTTGCTTAAAATGCAACTATTTCAACAGAATAATAGGTTTACTGAATACACTCTTTAACCCAGCATGATAAAGGTCACAGCTGACCAAAAACCTACATGTCTTAATACACCAGATTTCTGAGATTATATGGCAAAGGTTATATTTAGCCAGTTAGAAATAACAGAAAAATTGTCTCTCCAAGAACTGAAGGAGAGACTTTTTCAAAGCATAAAGGGATTTACTTAGGCAGGTACAGCATTGCCCACTCATGTTTTCATGAGTATGCACGAGACTCCCACTGACATTAATTCACAGACTAATTAGGTCTGAATTCACCCATCTATCCTGAGAAGTGGCAATATGTCATCATCAACACTGAAAATATTGACAACAGGATAAAGTGATGCTGCCTAAAAACATCAGTGCTAACAGCCTGCTTCAAAGCACATCAAAGTCAATAGAAAGACCGATTTCTGTGGGATTTGGACCAGACCCTAATCCTTAGGTCTATAGCCTTATCCATATATGCATGGACCTGATGTATCCATCTGCTGACTATGGCAGCCATCCATCCATATAGCTAAACGAGGTTTACTGGAGCTGTCGACAAAGGCTTCCCTTGTCGACCGCACCGCGTCTAGACTGCCGCGCTGTGCCAGATCAGCTGATCGTCAGCACAGCGCGGCAGCCATTTTTATTTTAAGGAAGCGGGGATTATTTAAATCCCCGTTTCTTTGACTATGCCGAATAAACTATTTTACATGGCTCCGTTGACGGAGCCATGTAGTCTAGATGAACTCTTAGAGAGAAATTCGGATCTTTTCGCAAGTCATTCCAATCAACAAACATGCAAGCAAAGAGAAGGAACGCTCTCTGTGGTAGAGAACATGACAGGTTAAACTTTTAAAAGATGTCTCTGGGAACAGCTCTGAGATGAGGAAACTCCTTTTGAATTTACTGCGGTTTTCTCAATTGAAGTTTGGACTCCTGCATTAGGGATGAGCATCTGACAAACCATTAGCAGTTTTTTTCTTCACTGCCTCAGAGCTGCCCTTCTGCTGTCAATATGATCAGTAATTCCTAGTTACTAGTTTGCGTATACCCTGAGGCGCAGACTTGAAGGAGACGTGATGTTTATGAGAACTTCTGACTGAAGACAGCCAACAATAAGGTATCAATCATGGTATACATTTTCTGATTGATATCAATTTTTTAATCAAATTAAAATATAGTCTCAAACTATAAAATGCCATCACAGATGGCAGAGGTGTTCTAGATCAGCATTTTCAAACTTGGGACACTGGGCCACCAGGATAAGCCACTGGTGGGCCTATGCTGCTTTGTTTACTTAATGTGTCCATAGCCACAGAGCCTCGCAGCTCCCATTGGCTGCGGTTCGGCGTTTCCAGCCAAAAGGAGCTAAGCCCACAGTACCCCATGGCTGGAAACGGAGAACTGCAGGCAATGGGAGCTGCAAGGTTCCATGGCTATGGACACATTAAATAAACAAAGTGTCAGGGCCCACCAGTGACTTACCCTGGTGGCTCCACGACCCAAGTTTGAAAAAGGCTTCTCTAAATAATGCATTTCTAACCCTAGCGTTTGGGTTCTCTACATAATACAAGTAACTTGCACACTCTTTCAGGAATAGTATCCAACACAGTCTTCTAAAATACCTGATTTCTTTGTAATGAGTCATTCATTTTCACTTACCTTAAGAACAGCATCCTGTGCATGGAGTAGGGTGATTGCGAATAGAACCTCAGAGCAGTGATCAAAAGAATTCACTGCGTGTTTTGCAAACAATGCCTCAGGTTTAATTCTTTTTTCTTTTTTCAAAACAAAAAGTTTCTTATTCATGTTTTTTTCTGTGCTGAGAGAGAGAGATATTTTCAGTGCCCTAGACTGTAAAGGAGAGTTGGTTACATCAAACAGATGTAAGAGGTACACAGATTTTAGAGAACCGACAGCAGGGAGTGTTGTCATGCTCTCAGTGAAATCATATAGAAGAGTTCCCAGCAGACAGTTTTTACCTGAATGAAGGCCTTTGTAAAGGAGGCATGATCAAATGAAAGGAGTCTGCACTCCATTTCCTCTCTTGTATATGTATAATAAATAGGCCTAGGGCAATGAAATTCACAACTCAGTGATTCAGGAGCCAAATTAGCAATCAACATTATCCTAATGAGACACAATAGTGTGAATTCATTGTTTCATTTATTATAGTACTACACATCCAATTGCACAGTGTTTTAATATCATGTGCTGCAAAGTGCCATAGGGGAGACCCTAAAGAGACACTTGCAGTTTGAGATCCTCCGTCTGAATATCACTGGCCTATGATAAACACAAAGCAAAGCTGCCTTCAACTGATATAAATTGCATCTTTCAATATGCATCACTACACTCAAGCCAAAGGATAGCCATCCAGACAAGCAGTAGGACAACTGAAACAGTAGGATAACTGTGCTATTGTGGAGCAATGCCAACTATTTTGCTACCAACTGACCTGGGGATCATTGGCTATAACAGTAATGCAGTGTGTGACTATTACTTTCAAGCATTCCTTTCCAGTTGGTTGAGGTATATCTTATCAGGCATGATAAGATATACCTTGTCCCAGGGTCCACCTAATTACTCTGTTAGGGTACATCTGCACTGCAGCGCTATTTTGGGATACATCCACAAGGATTGATCTCAAGTGAAGTCTCCATCCCTAGAGGTGTTTACGTCTCGGCTTGACAAAGCCCTGGCCGGGTTGATTTAGTTGGGATTGGTCCTGCCTAGAGCAGGGGGCTGGACTTGATGACCTTCTGAGGTCTCTTCCAGCTCTATGGTTCTATGATTCTATGATTAAGATACATTCTGGAATAGTGGTTTATTCTGAAATTTGGCACTGTAGACAGCACCAAATTTCAAAAAATAAGCTATTTAAAATACACTTGAAATAAGCTACATAATTTGCATAGATCAAATTGCATAGCTTATTTCAACTTATTGGTGCAGTGTAGATGCACCCTTATTCCGCAGGTATTGTTTCTCAAATGTTTATAATGAAATCGAGTTTGCATTTTTCATTGTTGCATTCTGCAAAACCATCTTTCCCCAGCTTGAACAATTTATTCCACCTTTGCTGTCAAACATTTATTTAGCCTCTTGTTAAGCTAGGTTACACCATGGACATTTTGAGACTGGCAACTACTCCAGTATTTCAGAAGGCCTGCTAGTGATTGTGCTAGGACTCTTGCTTCATCCTCACTTTAAGTAGCAGCAGCTAGTCACTGCAACAGCCTTTGATCATTTTGCCTACTGAAAGGCCTACTGAGCTTGACTCGTTATGTTGCCTGTATTGCAGTAGATTGCAGGCCAAGAGGATATTGCAAACCATTATGGGTTGATCCAAACCATGGCCTGGTTACAACCTGAAATCACTTCTGCAGCTCAAGTAGCTGACAGAAGCAATAAAGAGACATGATTTTATTTACACTAGTATGACTTCTCTTTTGCCTTCTTTTGGCCTTGGATAGCATCTATTACCCACATACATTATTGCCTCTTCATCTAGGAAATGCACCCTCTTATATGGGAAAGTAAACTGGAAACTGCTTCCTTTTGCAGCACAGTTTTATCTCTGTCCAATTTTCTTTGACATGAGGAAGATCAAGATGACAATGTAGAAACTATGATGTTGCATTTTTGACAGAAAAAGCAATCTGATCCATTCCTCTGCAATCCCTAACGCACCTGAAAGTCTGTAGAAAAGGACAAAGGAGAAAAATAGCAAGCCCCAAAACAAAAACAAAACAAACAAACAAACAAAAGGAAAGTTCAAAATGCAGCTATCATAGTTTCATATGTAAAAAATAACAAAATCTGTGTTCAAGCCAAAATCTGAATTACAAGGAACAATAATGCAAGGGTCTGGATTTTGCAATTTGCTTCTTAAAAGAGATAGGTGGTCAGATGGGTTTAAACGGGGAAGAAAAAGATTTCTGTGGGGGTTTTGCTTTAATCCAAACTGAATCTTAAAAGATTCACCTATCTCTACCAAAAGCAAGGAAGAAGCAAAACAAAACCCATTTTAAAATATTCCTTTATCATCAAAATGACTGAGGAGAATTTTTAAACTGTGTTAAAATAAATTATTTCTGGACTGAAACATTTTTGGCAAGTTTTAACCCAAGGTGAATTTATCTGCCTGACGTACAATGGAGTCTATAATGGAAATGCTGACAGATACAGACTTTTAAATATAGTGATGCTAGAGGCACCAGCACAATTCTTTTTTGTCAGTTCTTTTTAATGTGTTACATTTGTTTTTTAGGAGAATCCATTATTTAAGCTGACAGTATTTTTTAAGCTTATGATAAGCCCTTGCACAATTTCATGCTCTTTGTATTTAAACTTGTGTTGGTCTAATATGTAGCTCAATCTTTTTATATATATATGGCAGATCATACCTGTTCTTTTCTGGAGGAATTCAGCTTGAATAAATTGTGCTTTCTGTCCGTGCTGCGTCCTAATTACTTATAGACAGGTATGAAAAGGTCGGAAGAGACAATGCAGTTTGAGTACACATTCACAATGTTAATGCTTTGGAGAAGGGTTATCAAGGATTTTGGATGATGCTTTCAAGTGTTGGTTGGAAATTTCATCATAAGTTCTTTCTCAAGGTTTCTGAGGATGCATTTCAGAACCTTCTCTTCCGGTTACCTCAAGGACAAGGAAATTAAAAAATGTCCAGAGTGGAGGACATTTTTTAAAAAATCACCAGAGTGATATCTTTAAAAATATTTGATTTGAATGAAGATTCAGTATTGTTAATTTATTTAAGTGGGTTTATTTCTTTATAATGAAACAAAGAAAGCTGAATGAATCCCCAAAATCCTGTAAAATTAGGCCCACACAAAAACAGAATTCACAAATGCAGCTTAGTCTGAGGTTCTATGGGAATGGGCACTCTAAGTCACTAATAACCAATGATTATTTTTTATAGAAATATAAATCTGTCAGGGACTAGTCACTAAAATGAAATATCATACTCTCATTTTGGGCAAGAATATAGCAAAATTGGCTTATACGGCAACAAGGGAGGTTTTAGATTGTACATCAGGAAACATTTCCTAACTGTCAGGGTGGTTGAACACTGGAATAAGTTGCCTAGGAAGGTTGTGGAATCTCCATCTCAGGAGATATTCAAGAGCAAGCTAAATAGACATCTATCAGGGATGGTGTAGAAGGTGCTTGATCCTGCTGTGAGGGCAGGAGACTGGACTCGATGACTTGTAAGGTCCCTTCTAGTTCTAGTATTCTATAATTCTATGAAAATTACAGGTTATAGCCCCCAATTCAGTCAATCGCTTGAGAATATGCTTAAAATTAAGCAATTGCTTATGTGTTTGCCAGAGAAAGGTGGAATTAAACATATGCTTAAAATAAAGCACTTGCTTAAGTCCTACTCAATGCTTTTTTTTTTTTGCCTCCTTCTTCACAGATTAGATCAGCCTCCCGACTGCAGCACAGTCTGATAAGGAGGTGGGTAGCCCTCAGTTAAAAAAAAATAGGTTAAGAACTATTTAGAAAAGCTGGACATACACAAATCCATGGAGCTGGATCTAATGTATATGAAGGCACTAAAGGTATGTCTACACTACAGCATTATTTTGAAACATCTTATTTTGAAACAGTTAATTCGAAATAAGTTATTTCAAAATAACGCGTCTACACACAAAATGCATTTCGAAAGAGTGTTTTGCTATTTTGAAATAGCACGGCCATGCTGAGTGGACGCTGAATCGCATTTAAGGCCGGATGGAACCAGGTCCATCAGATCAGGAGTTACTTTGTGTGTCTGCTGCCTGAAGCTATCTGAGGCCTGTGCTTAAAGGGACCTCCCTGGACAGCCAGTTCTCAGCTTTCCCTGCTTGCTTGCCTACCTTGATGAGGGATAGCAAAGCATTTTGTCTCTGCGTGCTCTGGTTGCCCTCACTCGTGACATCACAGCACTCTGCAACATGGAGCTGAAGCTCCCCGGGTACTCTGGTGCTTCTCTTGCTGTAAGCTTGGCTGCACTTTCTGCAGGCTGCCATCCAGGAGGTCCACTGGGGGGCTGTCAGTGTCCAGGAGGCCCTGTGGGAGAGCTTCCACCCTGAGGAG
>JANRFK010001158.1:34839001-34852492 GCA_030068395.1 Apalone spinifera
GCACTAAGTGGCAAAAGGCAGTGGTGTCCAAAAGGCAGAGGGCAACCACCAAAATTGCTATGGCTGTCAGTCCCTCCAAGAGGTCCTAAAGCACGGAGCAGGAGAGAAACGGCTGTTCAGGGAGATCCCTTTAAGCACGTGTCAAAAAGGAGCTCCAGACCTCATCCCCAGAAAGGGCTGGTGTCCTTTTGCCCTCTGCAAAATGGTTCCGAGCTTCTGCTTTTGCGCAGAAGCGCACCGCCAATATAGACATGCTTTTGCGCCAAAGCGCATCATTATAACGATAACTCTGTGCCAGTCTAGACGCGCTTTTGCGCAAATACTTTTAACGGAAAAACTTTTCCATTAAAAGCATTTGCGCAAAATCATGCCAGTCTAGGCGCAGCCTAGGATCTTAGTTTAATTCATTTTCAGAACTCAGCCACTTGCTTCGTAACTTTGCTTTCTTTATGTTGCAACGTGGCAGGGGCGTTGAAATGAAACTTTCCAGAGTTTGGGCTTGTCTACACTGTCAAGTTTTGGTGCCAAAACCCACTTTTTGGTGCCAAAACTCATAGGCTACGTGTACACTGCAGGCTTCTTGCACAAGAACTGTTTTGTGCAAGAGTTCTTGCACAAAAGCTATTTCTCAAGAGCGTGTCCACACTGCCATGTGCTTTTGCGCAAGAGTGTCCATGGCAGCGTGGACGCTCTCTTGTTCAAGAAAGCTCTGATAGCCATTTTAGCCATAGGGGTTTCTTGGGCAAGAAACCCCTGTTGCCCACCCACACTGCCTGCTTGCACAAGAGCTCTTGTGCAAGAGGGCTTATTCCTCATGGGGAGAGGAATAACTCTTGCACAAGAAGCCCTCTGTTCTGATGCTTTACTGTGAATTTACTTGCGCAAGAACACGTGTGCAGTGTATACGCTCCGCAAGTTTTTGCGCAAGAACAGCTGTTCTTGAGCAAGAAGCCTGCAGTGTAGACATAGCCATAGAGTGTTCACATTGTGCCATGACAAAAATTGAGAAAAATCCTTAGTGTCAGCAACAAAAAACTTCAACCACCCCAAGGGAATTTTGTCTCTCCTCCTCCCATTGCTGTTGACAATCAGTGTATATTACAATCTTTTTTTAAAATTTATTGACCGCCAAGATGCTTCCCACAATGCCCTATCAGCCATTTTGCTCAGCACTTTGAAATCTGTTGCTGTGTTCCCATGTCAACAGGTAAACAGATGCACCTCTCCTCCCCGCAAGTCCCAGGAACTTTAAAATCCATTTCCTGATGGCTGGCTCATCATATAGTGCTCCTCCTGGTGTCTTTCCAACAAAACAGTGGTGGCTATTCCTCAAGGCGCTTTCCTGCTTGGAGCACCACAGGGCGTTTTGAATCTTGTCAGTATGTGGGGGCAAGAATTGGTGCAATCATAACTGCAAGTGATCTGTGGGAATGGGGACATGTACAGTCTCATGTCTTGAGCACTTTGTGCAAAGGGATATGTGCAATGCAGAGCCAAGATAAAGGAACTCCAGCAGGCATACCAGAAAGTGATTGAAGGAAAATGGCTGGTCTGGTTCTGCATGCAAGACATGCCATTTTTATGAAGAACTGAACACAATCTGGGGTGAGGTTCCACGTCCACAGACAAAGATCCTGTGGGTACTTCCCATAGCTCAGAGTCAGAAGAAACAAGACATAACCTGGAGTCAGAAATGTCTTGATAAAGAGGTGGAAGTGCATGAGGAGGAGGAGCTTACTGCAGGGGCAACTGGTGCACCATGAACCAAGAGTTGTTCTCAAGACCCATGGATTATGAGGAGTCTCAGCAACTGGATGTGAAGCATGAAGCAAGGGAAGAGAAACAGGGTAAGTTGCTCTGTTACAGCAGGGTGGAGGTGGGACAGGTGGTGGCATGGGATGGTAAGTTACTGTATTGTGGCAGGGTGGAGGGTTGGGGGCAGCAGTGGAGAATGGCCAGAAGCTTTATTTCTGTGAGCTGGCTTAGCCCTGCCTGTGTGTGTATTATGCCCAAACAGGGGAATGATGTACACAAAGATATCAAAAGAATTTGCTGGGAGATGGTATCAAAGCTTTTCCTGGTATACTTACTAATTTTCTCTTGGAGATTCCATGGCAGGGCTGCTGTATCCCCACCACCATGGTATCACACTCCCACACCATTCTTCAATCTGTGCTGCTGAAATCAAGGTGGCTCAGCGTTTGGCTGCTTAAGGAGTGGGGCAGCCACCGCTTGCATCCAGAAGCAGAACAAGCGGGGGACGTAATGGCAGCCTGTGGACAAGTATAGCATTATTATAAATTGTTTCCATATACACCTGCTGCACAAGCACAGACTGTACTTTCTTGGGGACCCATGCCCAATCTTCCTTCTCTCCTTCTTTCCCCATCCTTGAAACTTCCTCTGATCAAAGTGTGTGGAAAGATCTGTGTTTGCCTCTAAGATAACAAGAAAAGTGGCTAGTTTTGTTCAGAGACATGCTTGTTAGTGAAATGTTGCAATCTTTATCAGAAACAGTACAGTTACTCCATTGTTAATGGTTCCTTTTCTAGACCAGAGCTTGAGAAATCAGGCATTCTCCCTCACAGACAGACTCCATCAAGTAAGGAAAAAAAACATGGAGGACAAAGGAGAACTGAGTCAAGGATGTTTTGCAACATTCAATGCTTCAAACTTAGAAAAGGGAGCAAAGAAAAGCTATGGAAATTCAAATGAGAACAACAAACCACTAAGGTCATGGAAGACCAAAATGAGATGCTGAAGTGTCTTATCAAGATACAGGACAAACAAAAGCAAGGGAGTCACTGTCAACACATGGAGAACTTTTTTCACAGCAACTGTCCCTCCACGCCCACATATCAGTTTCCGTGGCCACACATGCAAAATTCTGTATTAGGCACCCACACATTCATTTTCACAGTTTGGGAATGGGTTTTTTCCAGTATACACCACTCCCTGTCACAGTAGCTGTGACTTTGACAGCTGGACATTAGCACAATTGTGAGGATTTCCAATAACCTATTCTATGCCTTCCCTAAGATTCATCCTATGCATGTGACCATAGTTGAAGATGCTTAATAAAGACAACAGTGGGGCAGGTTTCTGTGAGTTTATGAAGAGGATGGTTTGATGAGATAACATGATCTTGGTAACTAATTGACCATTCATTATTAATGGTAAATAGGTCAATGGAGGGATGATAGGGGTTATTATAGAGAACTTTCTGGATGTCTGGCTGGTGAGTCTTTCCCACATGCTCAGGGTTTAGCTGATCGCCATATTTGGGGTTGGGAAGGAATTTTCCTCCAGGGTAGATTGGCAGATGCCCTGGAGGTTTTTTGCCTTCCTCTGTAGCATGGGGTAAAGATCACAGCTGGAGGATTCTCTGCATCTTGGGGTCTTCAAACTATTTGAAGGCTTCAATATCTGAGATATAGGTGAGAGGATTATTCTAGGAGAGGGTGGGTGAGATTGTGTGGCCTGCATTGTGCAGGGGGTCAGACTAGATGATCATAATGGTCCCTTCTGACCCTAAAGTCTATGAGTCTATGAGTTTATTTTGTGTGACACAACCCATACCAAATGCTCTGAAAGCCTGAAATATCCCTTGGTTTCATGGGAATATCTTGCTTAGGATGAAAATGGGGTGAGACTGGGAGCAACCCCAAAACAGAAATGGCAGTGCCCCTTTTTGTCAAAGTGGTTCCTCAGAGCCTCACAGATATTGATGGCTGCCCTATGGGCTCCTCTGGTAGCACGAGTGTCTGGTTGTTCCGACTGTGTGCCCAGGCTCTGTATCTCAGTGCTCCACCCCTCACTTTACCCTTAACTCTTACTCGAATAATGTAAACAACAGCATGCAGCTATCACCTAGGGGATATGATACTTCATAAAGTCCAACCAGCCTTAAAGACACCTCCATTTCCCTTTCAGTCTGCCAAAGGCACACTCAATAGCCATGCCGCATCAGTGTAGTCTATTGTTGAACCACTCCATACTGCTGTCTAGGTGCCCTGTGTAAGGCTTCATGAGCCAGAGCTGCTGCAGGGATACTCCAGGTCACCTATAATCATTATGGCCATTTCCACATCCCCCATTGTAATTTTCTGTTATGGAAAGAAAGTCCCAGGTTGCAGCTTTCTGTAACGGCCACTGTTCCTGAAGATGCATGTGTCATGCACCTTTGAAGATGCATGCACCACCCCATATTTATGTCTGTGGAATTCCCAGGGTGATCCACAAATGCCTGAAGCACCACGGAGAATGTCCCTGGTGACTGATGTACTCTGAGGCACAGTGGGGTGGTGCTACAATGGGAATACTTGTACCATCGATTGCGCCACCACAGTTTGGAAAGCCCATTTCTGCATGATTCGCATTTCCCAGAGTCACAGTCTTACACAGCAAAATGTGATTTATTGCCCTGCACACTGGCATAAGTACTACCCCAACCATAGACTTCCCACTCCAAACTGATTTGCAGCTGAAAAGTAGCAACTGGGAGTCTCCAGTTTCCACAAAACAATCACTGCACACTTCTCTATGGGGAGAGCAGCTCTCATTCAGGTGTCTTTGCACTGCAGTCTAGGGGCCAGCACAGTGCACTGCTCCAGGAAGATTCCCTTTATGCCTCCAAAAGTTCTGTAGCCACTGCTTTTCATCCCACACCTGCATGACAATGTGGTCCCACCACTCAGTGCTGGCATCCCTAGCACAAAGAGGATGCTCTACTCTGCTCAGTGACAGCCAAGTGCAATGTCACTTTGTTGCTGCCCCATCACTCACATTGACAACTGCATCTGAGTCTTCTTCCTCTCATACTAAGTGCATAAGTAGCTCTAGTGTGATGTGCTAGGCACATTGAACCCAGAAGAGGAGAAAAGTCTGGAACCCATGATTTTTCATAGCAGATGCTAACATGTGCAGCAAGGACTGTCAGTTTCAAATGGCACAAAGGTAAGCCAGAGGCTCCGGGAGGGCTGGGAAGCAAAGAGGTAGCTGACAGAATGTTTTTCAAGTTCCCAAAATGCCTAACACTGCATTCCACAGTCCCACAGTGCCTCGTGACTGAAGGTGATTCCAGGCTCTTTGGGATGCTTCCCCACATAGCTTTGTTTTTTCTTTCGATGGCGGAGTTAACAATGTGGCCATGATACGTCGACAGAGTGTGGCAGTGTAAACATGATTTGTCTGTAGGCCTGTTACGTAGTTGTAGTTGTAGTTATAGTTGTAGTTGTATAGTCTTCATTTTATAGCTTTGTTACAAGTAGTTACATAAGTTTTGTTTCAGAAGTTTTGTTTTATAGCAGCTGCTAGGTATTGTAACATATTCTGTTAGTAAGAAATTGTTTCTAGGTATTATAAGTTAGTAAGACTTTTTAAAAATGTCTTTTTAACTTTGAAAGTCTGTAAGAAATTCTTCCTTTTCCTTTGTAAGAGAAATTGTTTTCTCTGAAATGGACTTTTCTTTGTGTGAATGAGGAATATGGGAATGTGAGAAAACTAGAGATAGAAGACTCCAGCCCCAGAAGGTCAGCATGGTTAACAAAGAGGTGTGAACCCAGGTATCTATCAAATTCAGGATGGCTGAAGGGGTCAGAATTGACTAGACTAAGGCAAGGGCTGTGAACAAGATGTGTCAACGAGATATACTAGCTGCAGTCACTCCCAGGATATTCATCAAAGTACTGATCGAACATGACAATGGAAGCATCCTTGAGACAAAACAATTAGCTGACTTAAGTATAACACTGCAAAAAAACATAAACCAAAGTTGGAGATGTACAACCTTAAAAGTAGGGTGTGTAGACACAAAGCTTTAGGTTAGGCTTGTGAAGACAACTTTGGAGCATTGGATTGTGGCCAACAGAATCCGGCTCCTACCTCATGCCCAGCCTAACTGGCTACTATGCTGGTACGAGCACTAATAAGACTAGTAACTATAACACCAGCTGAAGGACATGTGCATGTATATGTCTGTGACTTTCTTTTTGGGGACTTAAGAATGTTGACATCATTTTCATCATCAAATCTTTCCAGTGTAGACATAGCCTTTGATCCTGTGGTGATGGGTGCAATAAAAATAGGCAGATTCTTCAAACTTTTTACCTTTCTTTGATATCATCAAGTAAAAAAAAAATTCCATGACTGACCTTCTGTTTGAACAGGTTCAGGCTTCCAAGGGGAGATAATCGAGGCTCTGCGATCAGCTGGCATGTATGCAAAGGTTCCTTTATCATTTATGCTAAAAAATTCCTGATTATTTCATTTTTGCTTTTTATTCCAGCATCATAGATGTCCAAAAATAAAATAAAAACATTGCTTAGTTCTTTGATCTTAAAGTGTAAAACAAACATGCTTTATAATAAAGTGCTTATTGTTAAAAATAATTACATTTTCTTTTAACAGACTATCAGGCAAAATGACATCTTTTTAATAATGTGTGGCAAACAAATACTATATTTTGAGGGATTAAAAGAATCAAAACAATTGACAATAACACAGCAAATCAATACAATACGTGTGAAATATTTGAAAAGGAAAATAACTATTCTGCTTAGACAAATCCTGAAATAGTACTATGAATAAGAAAAAATATAAATGGTAGAATAATAAAAATGTGTCTGTACTAATAAAAATTCAGTGCATCAATAACTGGAATAGGATCGTTACCCTAAATGACTTTCATATTTATATTTTCCTTTTGTTCTATAGAGGATATGTCTATACAAGTTTGTTTGCAACATAATCATTGGATTATGCTTGAGGGTCAGAATGTTAGCGTAAACTGAGTAAAGGCACATTGGTCAAAATGCATGAAAATAAATATATTTCATGGACATTAGATCCACCACTTACATAGATACTATGTAATGGATACATAATCACAGGCAATCATGGTTTATGGGCCTGATTTACAAAATCATGTGTGGTAATCACAAGCCTCATTTGTCTTCACAAATGCAAGCTGCTAAGTGCTCAGAAAACACTCCACACATTGTAGTTGAAGCTCCTCCTTGTATCCTTGAATGTGTAAACAAAGAGGAGGAAACATTTTCAGAAGTACCTAAAATGACCGAGAAACGTAGATTCCAATAACAGTAAATGGGACTTAGTTGCTTTAGAAAATGTCACCCAGGATCTAGTTTTCTTCAGTCTACCCCTCCTACTATTGGGGAATGTTTACACTACAGGACAAAGTCAAATTAAGATATCAACTTCATCTACATTAATTGCGTAGCTGAAACTAAGTAGCTTAACTCAAATTTTGGCACTGTCTACACTGCAGGAAGTCGAAGGAAAAACACTTTTCCTTCAACTTCCCTTACTCTTCATGCATGCAGGGTTACCAGCATCGACTGGAGCACCCCTCTCACTGCAAATTAGCTATCTTAACTAGACTGCTAATTTGAACCCTGGAAACTTGAGAGTGACAGCTTCAATCTTCCTCTTCAGTTTAGACATACCCCAGAAATCAGTAGTAGTTTTTCCAGTGACTTCAGTTCGCAACAGGAACAGGCATCAAAGGGGATCATTAGGAGGCTCATATAGTCAAGTGTTTATAAAGCTGCCCACATCTGGAGTTTGAAAATTAATATGGAGATTAAGATGCCCGGGATTGGTAACTGAGATGACCTCAGCTTTCCTGAAGCTAAGTACCATCTTGTTAGTCTTTAAAGTGCTGCATAGTCCTGTCTTTTGTTGCCACTGAGAGTTACTTCTGTTTCCAACCAACTGTGTAAATGCATTTTACAAGAAGTTAGAATCAGTTTTGCCTGGTGAAAAGTGACTTTTGTATGAATGAGCAAAACTTGCTTCATCAAAACATATTTTTTCTCCTCAAAAACCATCCCACAACAATATGCTCTGGTTTGACTATTACGTGCAAAACTTTTCATATAGGTCTATTTGAACAATTGTCTTCATTTCACTGAAGTGGCTTCTTGATATAAATAGCGGTTATAAGACATCTGCCAGACTTTTAGCAGATGTTGTCTGTTTCGCACTCTTCCTTTCTTTATTCAGCTGGCATGCATGCTGTTTGCATTCTTTTACTAATGGGTCCTTTAAAATATGACTTCACTGGACATCGCTCTAATTTCTGGCCAAAAATAAAACCCCTTCCAACAACTGCAAATGAACGTGTCAGTCTAAAATAGGATTAAGAGTTATATTTTTCATTATACCCGGATCTGAATAGTTCACGTATGAAGCAATAACCATTCTTTCTGTTGGCAAAATAAATAGACCTGGAGATACCAGACAACATTCCTAGAATAACTGAAGATTTTTTTCCCTTTTGAACATTTGTCAACAAGCAAAATTATTGAACAAAATAAGTTTTCTTGACAGAATGATTTCAGCTTTTGAGAAAATGTATTCTGTCAGCAAGACAAAGTAAGGACTTGACAAAATAATATGTTTCAACCACTGAAAGGTTTCAGCTTTCTTCTCAAGCATAAAAACTAAAATGGCGTGTGCAATGCTGAAGTAACTCTCCAACAGCATATGCTTAGATGGCAAAGCCAAAAGCTAACGTCTAGCAACCTTTCTAATGTCTTCATGTAATAAGTCATGACCCTTATGTGTAAACACCAGAGACATTAACAGGAACTGAACTCAGGACCGTCAGCATCAAAAGCATAAGCCTCTGCCAATGAACTATTGAACTCCCTTAGCTTTCTTAAAGTAGCAGTTATTCCTGGAGTTGCTCACTAGATGGAGACATGGTCCTATGCCCTGAACTAACATATTATGCTAAGACAGATTTTAAGCAAGGGGGTGCTGTTACAAAGGAGAATGGCACACAATAGAAAAGAATGCACCAGCAAATACTAAGGGCAGATCAAAGAATGGGTACATGAAGTGTAACCTTCTTACTTGTCTACAGATTTTATTATAAGAAGTTTCAATAGGTTTATCTTGGCAGTTTTGCTGTAACACAGAAGACTTACAGGCTGTGACCTGTATGTTGAGCTAAGACAAAGTTAGCATTTTTGTCTGGGACCTTTCACCCAGTTAGCAAAGTTAGCTCACATATGTTCAGGACCTTTCAGCTAGACAGATGGTGATAAGATAGAGGGACTTTCCAAGGTATAGGTGTTTCCAAGAATACCCTCAAACTTAGTAGGTACATCATTATTTAGAAAAACCCAAAATAACTGGTTGAGACCAGACTGAATAACTGGGTAGAACAGAAATAATAAATGTGATAGACAAACACAAAAGGCCCATGGTAATAAATTGACACAAATGATAATAAGTTGAGAGAAATGATATCTTGACCTATTGGTGAAAGACATTTACCATTAGTAAAATGAGGAAATACAAATACGGAGAAAAGGAAACATCTTTTATTGAATATGCATCAACATAACAACGTTATGGCCACTGGTGTTGATGGTGAAGGTGAAGATGATGGGAAGGTGATATGGACTGTGATGGCTAACACCTTAGGTTGTTCTAGAAGGAATGGTGGGAGTACATGTTATAGAAATATATATGTACATTCCCTATTTATGTTATGAAATTGGGGTTTTGTGACTGTACTAAATATATTAATAAACTATATTTACAAATATACAAGAGCTCTTACAGTGTGAGTGTTGTGTCTGTGCACATCAGGGTTCCGAAACATAGAATGATTGAATGCTGGGCCTCATCCTGAGACAAAGAACCTGTCAATCCTAAAAGAGGTAACTGGGAATTTATAAGCAATCTTAGATCAGGCAACAAAAAGCCTATTGGAAATATCACAGCATTATCTAGCAAGATTTTTATAGCAAGGAAATTTACTAAGGTCCTGATCCCAGAAGTTGTTTCATGCTGGTTGACCCTATACCCTATACTCCCATGCCTAATAGAGCCAAAGTCCTATTACCTATTACACAAAATTACTTACAAGATTGGGACCTAACAATCCTCCACACCATCTAAGCTACCTGACTCAATCTGTAGTGTTGTTGATCTAATAATCCTTTGCTGGAACAAATCAAGAAAACAAGGAAACAAACAAACAAAAAGGTCCAGAGTCAGTCTCCAGCTGCAGCAAGTTTCTAGTCTCAGCAGTTTTATTGAAAGCATTTTCCCAATCAGTGAATTCTGATACTAACACCAACCAGCAGACACCTCGAAAACAATGATGAGATTTAAATATTTTCTTCTTATCATCACTGTTGGATCAATGTTAGACAAGGATAAGTTATAGACACCATACAGTAGGGCTAGAATCAACCCTATAAGGGAGCTAACAAAAAGGAAAAATAAAAATAAAGTGCATTCTTTACCATGCTATTTCTTTGCACTGAGCAACACCGTTCACCAATATTTTGGCTATTATTTGTGATGTCAAATCTCCTATATGGCTTGGAAAGGGCCCCCAAATGGAGTGACATCGTGACACAATATCACCACGGTTTAGTTTTTGTTCAAGGTGTAAGTTCTTCAATAGGCTCAATAGGTTCTGCACAGACTTGATCCAAATCCCAAATGATGTCAATGGGTGTCTTTCCACTCATTTTATGGCTCTGGAATAGACTTCATTATGCCATCTTGTTCTCATCTGGAGCGTATTAAGATATCCAGGGCCTAGTGCTTTTCTATTATATTTTGGTTTAATTAATTTATAGAATCCTGTTGATTAATAACATAAACATGTACTTCTGACACTACTTTCAAAGGCTAACAAACGTATAAGGCCATAAGCTGTGCATTCAGGTGCTGTATCTCATTCTTCTACCCGTGGCCAAACACTTCACTCTTACTCACATATAAATTATATAAACAACAGCATGCGGCCATCACCCTGGAGATATGATCCTTCATGTGGTCCAGCCTGCTATAGCGATACCTCCAACTCGCTTTCCATCAGCCAAAGGCACGTTCAACAACCATGAGGCATTGGCTTAGCCTGCTGTTAAACAGCTCCTTCCTGCTGTCCAGGCACCCTATGTAATGCTTCATGACACAGGGCTTCATATCACTTGGGCTTTTCCACAACCTCCACTTTAATTTTTCAGTCTGGAAAGAAAATCCCAGCCTGCAGCTTTCTGCACAGGCCACTGTTCCTGAAGATACATGCATCATGCACCTTTTCAGATCACTCCTCATTTATGTCTGTGAAACACCCATGGTGATCCACAACTGCCTGAAGAACCATGGAGAAGTACCCCTTACGACTGATGTACTCTGAGGCAAGTTGAGGTGGTGCTACAATGGGAATAAGCGTGCCATCCATTTTCCCACCACAGTTTTGAAAACCCATATCAGCAAAGCCAGGCACTAGGTCATACTCATTTCCCGTATTCATAATCCTACGCCGCAAAAGGTGATTAATGGCTCTGCACACATATTTAAGTGCTGTCCTGATGGTACACTTCCCCAATGCAAACTGATTTGCAGTTGAACGATAGTAATTGGGAGCTGCCAGCTTCCACAAAGCAATGGCAACACACTTCTCTACTGAGAGAGCTGCTCTCCTTTGGGTATACTTGAACTGCAGTTCACTGGCCAGCTCATTACACAGCTCTTGATGGCTGCTTTATGCATCCAAAAGTTCTGAAGTCACTGCTCCTCATCCCACACCTGCATGACGTGCAATCCCATCACTCAGTGCTGGTTTCCCTAGCCCAAAAGCAATACTCCACACAGCTGTTCTGTGGCAGCCCAATGCAATGCCACTTCACTGTTGTCCCTGTCACTCATTTTGTCATCTGCATCCGAGTCGTCATAGTCTGCTATTAATTGCATAAGTTGCTCTGCTGCAATGCGTGATGTCCTAACCACATTGAACACCACATGCGAGAGAATTGTGGGATCCATGATTTCTCACAGCAGATGCTGGAAGTCTCAGCAAGTACTGTCATTCAAGTGGCGTGAAAGTAAGCTGGAAACCCCGGGAGGGAAGCAAAGAGGTGGCTGATGGGATGTTTTACAAGTTTCCAAAATGCATAGCTCTATGTTGCACATTCCCAGAGCGCTTAATGACTGAAGGTGCTTGCAGGCACTATGGGAAACTTACTCACATTGCTTTGCTTTTCTGTCCATGAGGGAACTAACATGTGGCCATGAAATGTCAACAATGGGTGGCCAAAAAATAGGTTTGACAAGTTTTCAGTTTTTGGTGACTTTTGCATGTCAACAACACTTTCATTTGCCAAACCTTTGCAGTGTAGACATAGCCTTGGTCTTCCTTTTAGTGATTTTGCTGGTCACGTGACAGAAAATATGGCTGGCTCTTAGGCCACACTTTTTTAGTGTCAATATCATGGATGGTCTGTCTGGTCTTTGGGGAAAAAGAAGGCGTGAATGCAGAAAAATAAAGGAAAAACTCATCAAGGAACAACACTGGTTGATTACTAACATGATCAATATTGTTCCACTGTCTCATACTGATGTGCACAATAATATTGCACATGCAGTAATTGTGCAATTATTTGCAACTGCTCTGAGAGTAGAGAACATGCAACCATAAGTAGAACTTCAGGTGTGCAAGACTTGTTCATTAAATGTATATCATCCTACAGGAATAATGAGATCACATGATACTACAAGAGATCAGACTATGTTAGCAGCATGCAGACAGTACACAATATACAGACAGTATGTAATAAATAAAGTGCGGGTGGTTTCTGATATTATTACAAATGAATCCATTATAGATGGGACGAGTGTTGCCATTAGAATGTTTTTACTGCAGAACTTTTCAGTAACACAAAATATTACCTTTTTAAAAGTCTGTTAGGTATTTATGTACTGTTTTTCTATGTACTTGCTATGGCATATTGAAAAGCCTCTCCCTTAATCTAAGCAGTTTCATTATCACTCAACTCTTCAACACGAACCTCTGTGCAGGTCACAGGTTCAGGGAAAAAACACCATATGGATTAGATTTTGACATGTGACAAGATGGCAGTGATCAAACTTTAAGGAAACTCAGCCTGAAACAACAGGAGTAGCATCATCTTGAAAAAAATAAATGAAAATTTCATCTATGTTACTCCTCAGCCAACTACAAGCCTCATTAAAGTCAGCAGAGAAACTAAAGATGGGAATAAACAAAGGCTACCGAAACCTAAACAAACCCTGCTGAGTAGGGAAAGGAGAAGCAGTTGGGTTTATTATTTAAAATGCAAACTTGTGGGCTGATTTTAAGCCCCATCAGTAAACTGTTTGTAAAGTCAAGCAATTTACAAAAGGCCTAGCATTCAGGCTCATATGTAGACATGGGGTAGGACACTAGCAGCAGGGCGAGGAGGGGAGAACTTGGAAAGAATTTGATCCCAGGGATACCCTACTGAAGCACAATTGCTTTGGAATGAATCTTTTCTGTAGGTGCAGAAGAGTTGAATTCTGCATAAAATCCTTATAAGCCACGTGTGCTTTCTAGTACATAACAGAGGTAGAACCACAGCTAAATAAACTCCTCTTCTCTATGGATATGTCTAGACTACATGGCTCCGTCGACGGAGCCATGTAGATGTGTTTACTAGA
>JANRFK010001158.1:34852592-34868654 GCA_030068395.1 Apalone spinifera
TCTGTCCCAAGTGCAGGACTCTACACTTGTCTTTGTTGAACCTCATCAGATTTCCTTTGGCCCAAACCTCTAATCTGTCTCGGTCACTCTGGACCTAATCCCTGCCCTCCAGTGTATCTACCTCTCCCCCTAGTTTAGTGTAATCTGCAAACTTGCTGAGGGTGCAATCCATCCCCTCATCCAGGTTATAGAATTATCTAGAATAGATCCTTGGGGACTCCACTAGAAACCGACCACCAACCTGACATCAAGTCGTTGATCACTACCCTTTGGGCCCGACAGTCTAGCCAGCTTTCTATCCATCTTATAGTCCATTTATTCAATCCATACTCCCTTAACTTGCTATCAAAAATATTGTGGAAGACTGAATCAAAATCTTTGCTAAAGTCAAGGTATATAACATGCACTGACTTTCCCATATCCGCAGAGCCAGTTACCTCACCATAGATGCTAATCAGATTGGTCAGGCATGACTTGCCCTTTGTGAATCCATGTTGACTATTCCTGATCACTTTCCCCTCTTCGAAGTGCTTCAAAATTGATTCCTTGAGGATACCCTCCATGATTTTTCTAGGGACTGAGGTAAGGCTGATCGATCTGTAGTTCCCTGGATTGTCCTTCTTCCCTTTTTTGAAGATGGGAACTGCATTTGCCTTTCTCTGATCATCAGGGATCTTTCCCGATCTCTACGAGTTTTCAAAGATAATGGCCAAAGGGTCTGCAATGACATTTGCCAACTCCCTCAGTACCTTTGGATGCATTAAATCTGGACCCGTGGATTTGTGTATGTCTAGTTTTTCTAAATAGTTCCTAACTTGTTCTTTCCCCACCAAAGACTGCCCACCTCCTTCCCATACTGCATTGCCTAGTGCAGTAGTCTGGGTGCCTCCATAAAGACAGAGGCAAATAAAGCACTGAGTACTTCAGCTTTTCCCACATCATCTGTCACTAGGTTACCTCCCTCATCCAGTAAGGGCCCCACACCCTCTCTGATCACCCTTTTATTTATTGCTAACATGCCTATAGAACCCTTTCTTGTTACTCTTCACATCCCTTGCTAGCTGAAATTCCAACTGAGCTTTCGCCTTCCTGATAACTTCCCTGCATTCTCAAGCAATATATTTATACTCTTCCCTAGTCATCTGTCCAAGTTTCCACTTCTTATAAGCTTTCTTTTTGTGTTTAATCTCATCAAGGATTTCTCTGGTACGCCAATCTGGTTTGCTTTTCTTACTGTGCATCGGAATGGTTTCTTCCTGTGCCTTCAATAAGGCTTCTTTAAAATACTACCAGCTCTCCTGGACTCCTTTCCTCTTCATGTGAGCATCCCAGGGAATACTGCTCATCAGTTCTCTGAGGGCGTCAAAGTCTGCTTTTCGGAAGTCCAGGGTGTGTGTTTTGCTACTCTCCTTTCTTCCTTTGGTCAGGATCCTGAAATCTACCATGTCATGATCACTGCTTCCCAAGTTGTCACCCACCTCTACTTCCCCTACTAGTTCCTCCCTGTTTATGAGCAGCAGGTCAAGCTGTGCATGTCCCCTGGTCGGTTCCTTCTGCACTGGTACCAAGAAGTTATCCTGAACATTCTCCAAAAACTTCCTGGATTCAACTTCAACCCGGTCCTGAACCTAGGCTGGTATGTACATTAGTTTTTGGGGTATCATTGGTACCAAGACATTTCTTATTAAGATGTTCCGTTACTCCTCTCTTGCTTACAATCTGTATCCGGTGCCTCCCTATGTCCTTCCATACTTGATCTAACTTACAAAATCACACAATTTTAATAGGGCCTCTTTCTTGGCTGCCGTGTTACTGAACTATAGTCTTGCTCACTAGATTCCAGGCCTATTGCTGTTTTTATGTTACAGGCCTTTATTCAGGCTGTTGACTCCATCTTTCCTACCCTCAGCTTACTACACCTACCTGCAACTCTATTCCTCCTCTTCTCTGACTGCCTTCCAAAGATTAACTTTCAAAAAATCATCATTCGCTATTTTGCGAACGAGCCAACTATTTTCCAATTTATTTTCTACTCACGCGGACTCTGTCACACATGCACATGCACACACACACACTCACCCCCCTTCCACCCAGAATTTTTGTGTTGTGCACAGATGCTTGCAGAGAGTCAGCTCCAGAAATCATACTGTAGCAAACACAGCTCATCCTTTCAGTGTCAGGCAGAATTTACATCTTCACTCAGAGCAAAGCCAGTAAAACTGTCTTACAATGAAAAGTGGTTCCTCCCTTCCACAACAAAACAAAACAAAACAAAACAAAACAAAACAAAACAAAACAAAACCTTTGGTGGTACTGTCAAAAATGAAAAGTGGCTGCTTTTGTGTGAAATTTCTTGCACAGATTTATTCTATACAAGACAGTGAATTCTAGGGCAGGCAAACCCTTGGTAGAATATGACAGACAAAGAAAGTGCATATAATAAAACTTAATAATTACTATTTTTTCTGTTTTCCAATCATATTTTACTTAGGAAGCCTGCTCTCAGTCCCTATGAATATAATCAAAGCAAGATCGCATTTTTTTTTTTTTTTTTGCTAGCTGCTCTTTTGTAACTATTAATTTTACGGTAAACCTCCCTCTTTATTATTGATTAGGGATGGTATATTTAAAGAAACTCCAGATAGTTCGGTACAGAAATTTTCATGAAATATAATAAGTTTGGTGCCTAATTCCCCTAGCCTCTGTTTACAATTCCAGTCTCTAACCTTATAATCTGTCACTGATTTTGGTTACTCAGTTATTGTCTTCAGTGGAGCTACTCTGGATTCACAAAATAACAAAATCTATCCCATCATTTGTAATACCTAAGTTATGTCATGAACACTTTTCTGATGTTGCCGAGTGTCCATTTTATAAAGGTTGCTTGAATAAATGGATACCAAACTAACATGAAGAGATCTGCACTAGCCAGAGAAATCCACTCCTAAAACCATATCTCTTTTTAGCCTCTGTGCTGCAGGGCAAATTCATTCAACTGCTAACCATGCTATAAGGTTTTTTTTTAATAGGCTGCAATATGTATATACTGTATTTTATGCATCCAAAAAGCCCTTTTCATGACTTTCTGATTCCTTTTGAAGTTGCTCATCCTATGTATACATTGTTCATTTGCTTAAAGGCAAAACAATGTGATGAATTGCAAATGCAATAAAAGCATGTTTTACACTTTTCCTGCATACAGCCAATGCGATTTGGGCAGAAGTAAGAGTTGTGTGAGTTTAGGGGTTGGTTTTGGGTTCTTATGAATAGATTTATGACATTGTTATCAAAATATTTTGAAACATGCTAAAATATTAAAGAAATACATGCTGAAGTTGAGTACTGGGCTTCTGTGCCAATTTTCATTGTTTGTAAAATTCCCTTGAGGGACCATAAGTGGCACTTCAACAGTCAGTGTTTTTAAAAGCCCCAAGGATCCAAGAATCTCAGATCAAAAGACCTTTTAAAGAATAGCAGGTGCTAGAAGCTTTTAATATATAAGATGTTAGAGACATAAAAAAGAAACACTTTACTAGCTGCTCTTTTTCTATCTACATCTGCGTATCTCATGAATCCCGTGAGTAGGTTAATCTTTAACACCACCTACAGCTACTTTTAATGTAAGAAGTTAAGCAAAGAATGGTGTAAAACCTGCCACATACGAATCTAGGCTGTAGTGTGGGTTAGATTACAGCAAGCTGCAGTGCACATTAGGATCTCTATTAAAAATAAATAAAGGCTTCTCAACATTTTTTTTTTCCTTCTGAGAAAACAACAAAGGATGCAGGCACAAAAGCGAATATTAATCTTTCATTTTAGCTGTGTACTAGGATATGCCATAGAGCAAAGGAAAATCATGTGTGCAAGTGCAACCAAGTTAATTTATATTGGAGCATGGATGGTCTCTTATCAGTCAGAATCAAAGGATGTCCCTTACCAGATCAGAGCATTGATTCAGATAGTCCAGCAATCTGATTTTCCAAAGACAGCTGATATTCCCATATAATATGCATCTAACCAATCATGTGATGTTGTACAGAAGCCCTTTGAAAAGTTCAATAAAGTAGCACTTGTTTCCTTTTATTTGTTCTAAACATAATTTCATTTTCCTTGTTTTCAAATTATGTCATAAGGCTCTCTGCTACTGATCGTTTTCTGCTAACCTTATTGAGCAATCTCAGAGTAGCTGTGTTAATCTGTAACTTTAAAAACTATGAATGGTCCTGTGGCACTAACCAAAATATATAGAATCATGAGCTTCTGTGGGCAAAACCCACTTCATCAGATGAATTGAAGTGGCAATTACAGAACCAATATATATATATATATATATATATAAAACAGCAGAAGTACCTGTCAATTGCAGGCTAATTAAGTGGGCTGTATATGTCCCATACATAGCTTTTGATGTGGAAATGTGTTGTTAATGGCAGGAGAAATTGTTTTTGTAATGCACCAACCCATTAGTATCTTTATTTAAGCCCAGGCTAATGGTGTTAAATCTATATATAAATTCCAGTTCTGCAGACTCTCTATGTAAGGGTATGTCTACACTGCACACTTATTTTGAAATAAGCTATTCCGGAAGAAATACTCCAAAATAGCTTATTTTGAAATAGTGTGTCTATACTATAGGGAAGCCTCAAAATTAGCTCGAAGCAGGTTTCCCTAATGTGGACATGCTACCTCGATTTAGAGCCCCAGGAGGCACTGGGGAGGAATTACTTTGAATGGCCCTGACGAGGAGCTATTTCCAAATAGCAGCAGTGCAGTTTCCACACTACTGGTATTCCAAAATAGCTAATTCGGAATAGGTATTATTCCTCAAGGACTGTCATTTACAGAAGTTGGAATAACCCATCCATTATTTTGAATTTATTTCAAAATAATGGAATTGCTGTGTAGATGCCCGTATTGGTATTTCGAAATAAGGTCAGCATAACTGTGCTGTGTAGATGCACCCCAATTATTGACATTTATTGAACAATATTAGCTGCACTTTCAAAAAAGTCAGCAAGTTATTGTGTATTTTGTGCAATGGATTAGACTTCCAATCAGATTGATTGTTGACCTATAGAACTCCATAATACTTTTCAGATGGATAAAAACATTGGCATGGACATGACATTCAGTCTCTAGCTATGCGAGAACTTGGCCAGATTAATACATTATCAGATTGGAAGGTATCTCTAACCAGATCCTGTGATGTACTAGCAGCACAGATTTAATCCTTGTTCTGCTAAATGCTATTTTTTATTTTTTTGCTCCAAAGGATATTTAGTAAACATTTCATGATTGTTTAGTGCATTTCCAATGTTGGAAAACATCTAGCAAAGTGGAGCAGAGCTTCATGAATATTTTCATTATGTCTACAGAATAAAATATCCAAAACATTATTATTAACTAGAATAATTTAATTCTTGCAAATTAGTACTAATCCAGAGCTATTCCTCAACACTAACAACAAAATTTCAACTGGGGAAGCATTCATTCATCCCACCTGCCAAAATATTCATCTGTCATGAATGGAAGAAAATCTTCAAACTTTTTACAGGCAGGAAAGCCTGTTCCTTTCACCATATTGACAAGGCATACACATGTGATGAGAGGATTTTTTTTTAATCTAACATGCTAAAACCCAACAAGATTTGGTACCCGGAAGTACAAGTCATCACATTTCAGACTGCATACAATGGGAGAGGAGTAGCTGACCATTAGAACACATTGCCAAACCATTAGCTAGAGATGGAAGCAGAGGTGGCACAGCTGCTTGGGTCTACCCACCGCCAACCTTTGACCCAAAGACCACATCATCCCCTATATATCAGGGGTGGGAAAACAACAGCCCATGGCCTGCATCTGGCTCAAAACCAGCAGCAGGAAATGCAGATCCTGAAGTTATGAATCAATTGTGAAAGTGCTTATAAAATCCACATAATCCCTAAACAGGGGAAGAAATATTTCTGTTACTTGACTGCACTTAAAGAAGACAGCAGTTGCTGCAGCAGGTGCTATAAGGAAGATATAACATGGAGCTACTTCTTCAAGAAAAGCTCCCCATTTCCCTCAGTCGTGGGGTACAGAAGCACCACAGTGCCCCCACTGCATTGTGAGATGAACATTTATTTGACAGGGTGTAAAAAATCTAAAGACAATATATTTTCTTTCAGTCTTTCTATTTGACAGCTTTTCTGAGATGGCCATCTGCATTAGTTCTGCATGTCTGCCATCTGACAAGTTCTATTTGTTGTGCAGATAATTGTAGCTGTTTTATTTTCCCAGTAACACACTACCATAAAACACAAGAGTGTTCAACTTACTTTAGATATGTTCTTCAATATGCAAAGGGCAGTGAATAATAGTGAAAGCTGTTTTGCCTGACAACCAAAACATAAATGTGTCATGTCAAATATTTTCTCTTTCCTACAGAACAGATACCATTTAGCCTGCATACTTCACAAGCAAATCTAGGTAAGACAGATAGTGTTACTGTATTCTAGTTAGAATTTCTTAACGGTTTTCTGATTCTTTCCCTTTTGATATCCTTAGCTGCTAGATTCAAACTGTACACCTACATGCTGAACTGATATACCATCTACATACTCGGGTTTGTATACCACGTGCTGTGTAATAACATGAAGACTCCATGCATGTAAAATGAAACTAAACTTTATTAACATTACACAGGTGCTACCACTGCAGATAGCATCCAAGCCAATACATACAGAATGGCTTCCTGTTATCTCCTTCAAACACTCCTCTATGTGTTCTTCCCACCAAGTTCCTTCCATCCTCTTGGGGCACATCAGTGAAATGCACAGCCATGTTATACAACTCTTGGCGCAAGGAAGTGACCTTGAAAATTAGAGCCATTATTTTAAATTCTAGCCAAGTAATGCTAGCATGCTTATAAATATTGCTCTTTTGTAAGTCCTTCTTTATTTTTATGAGTTACTTAAACTAATGTGTATCTGCCTCGGTAAGAACTTATCTGTCTTGGTAAGAACTTTACTTATCTTATGCTTAAGTTATATGAGCTTCCAGAAGATTTTGTCCTGCCACATGATAGGTAATGGGTGAAATTATGACAAGTTCACAATTTGGATTCAATGAGAAGAAAAAGGTTACTTGAACTATTCAAATCACTTCCTCTTAGAAAATTAGGCAGAAATCTCACATAAAAGATGGCTCTTGCCTGCTGCCTAGTCAGGTAATTGGGAGAACAGTATTTCTGGGAGTATTTTTCCAGTTCTGATAATGGAGTTAAGACTGATAATGGAGGAGTACCGGATCTTTCAAAAAAGGTGGGGTTTTTTCGAAAGAACCGTGTTTAGACAGCGGTTTTACTTTCAAAAAGCCCTTTTTCGAAAGACTGCGCAACCACCATTATGCAAATGAAGCATGGGAAATTCAAATCCTGGCTTCATTTGCAATTTTGATCTGTCTAATTTACATCCCTCTTTTGAAAGAGGGGTGTAGTTTAGACATGCCCTTACAGTTTGTTTCCAGAAATGGACAAAGACTGTTTTTAATTCTGTGACAGCTGGGGAGCAGGAAAGGAGTAAGTTTTTTATTATTTGAAAAATATTTCACCTATTCCAATTTAAGACATTCAAAATAAATCCTCTTTTCTGTAGTGTTGGAACACCTCTACTTACTGTGAACCTATGGACCCGATCCTCAGTAGGGGTAAATTTATACCAGCTGAGGCTCTGACTCAACATCTCATTCATTAAAGTCATAACCCTGATCTGTACATCATAACAGAAGTGGGCAGATACATTTCACAGAACAGAGCAGAAGGAACTGTCTCGGTACAGTGTGATCATACAGATGATCTCTTCCACTGCTCCATACGAAGATGCTCCCCTACCCTTTGTGTTGGCTCCATGGGGCACTCCCACGGGTGACTGGTCAAGGGGCACATTCTGAATTTTCAAATGCTAAGACAAGAAAAATCAATTTCACCCACCGCCCCCCAAAGATATGGCTGCTGGTGTAGAAGGTCATTAAAAACAAGTGATTGCTTTTTGGCATTTAAGCCTCAAAGGAAAGGAAAGAAATATATTTTGCTAGCCCAACATGGGTTTCCATCAAAATCCTGTGTTCAGTGAAACTTTACTTATAAGATAGAGTCAAAGTCACCTGATTTGCCATCCTATTTCACTCCACTGTGATTCTAGCTATGTCACTGCCTCAGTCATCTACTATACCAGGTAACTGTTTACTTAAATTGAGTTTACCCCAGTATACATAGGAAGGGACCAAAACCATACATGTTTAACATTTGTATTGTATTTTCTCTCCCCACTGCGCTCCCACCTTTTTTAAATCAATCATGAAATTCATCCACATTCCATTTTGTCTGCAACTGCTACCTACACATGAAGCAGCAGACCGCCCTCAGAGAATACACTACAATAATTCTTCATGCTTTAATAAAAATATATTTCTTCATAAATCTGCAGTTCCTTATTTTTTTCTTTGTTAATCAGACAATCATTTACACATCAGTGGGGTGCTTTTATAATGCTATTATTTCCTCTCCACTGATTAGCTCAGGAAAGTTCTGCTCCAGCTATAAAGAATCATTACTGGATCCCATCATGTAAAACTTTTGTATATAATTTAGATTTGATTTTTTTTCGCCAAACCTGCCATTATATTCTGTTTACTAGCATTTTTTCTATTAAGGCCACAAAAGAAAAAAAATCTTAGATACAATGTGCATAGAGTAATAACCTACATTGACAGAATACAGAATTGCTACTCAAGCAAGGGAAACGAGGTAAATCTTCCTGATATTCTCCTTCTGCCTTTCAGGTCTAAGGGTACGTCTACATTGCAAGGCTATTTCCCTTAAAGCTGGTCAAAAATTAAGTGTCCTTCAGAACACTGAATCTCTTTGCCAGTCAAAATGGAGTCAGTTTCTGAGATGGCAGATTTCCTTGGCTACTAATTAAAGGACTGAGATGTCTTGAAATCTGAGTGTAATTGTCTATTAAAATCCCTTTCCCCATTATTCTGTTGTAATGTGGGTCTTTAAAATTTGAGAGATCAATAAAAAAATTCTTGGCAGAAAATGTTGCTGATGTTGAACTAGTTTGATCCACACTGCCAGTTTATATAAAGTTATCTACATACAAGAAGGCAGTCGTAATTCCAGACTGCACAATGGTTGATTTGTTAATGTATATGCCTTACGTTCCGTTTCTGAAGGACACTTAATTTTTTACGAACTTTAAGGGAAATAACCATATTACCTTTAAAAGGCTTTTGCTGCTAAGTCCCATAAATCTCAGGGTGGGTCTACACTGCACCGTTATTCCAGAATAACAATGTGAGCATATACACTGCAATTCTGCTATTTCTAAATAAATTTGAAATAATGGATGGCTTATTCCAGCCTTTGTAAACCTCATTCTGTGAGGAATAATGCCTCTTCCGAAATAGCTATCTCGGAAGAGGGTGTGTGTGGACGCGGCATAGGGAGCTGTTTCAAAATAAGGGGCCTCCAGTAAATCCCACAGGTGCCCTGCTGACCACTCTGGCCACACTCATCAGGACTCTATAGCTCCTCTTCCCCTGCAGCCCTTAAAATTGCACACACAGGGGACAGGACTTGTGACAGAAAGCTGTCCCTGGGTTTGTCTACACTACAAAGTTAATTCGAAAGAAAAGCAGTTGTTTCGAATTAACTTTAATAGTGTCTACACAGGCAAACTGCTATTTCAAAATAAATTCGAAATAGTGGAGCCCTTATTTTGAATTTGGTAAACCTCATTCTACGAGGAGTAACCCCAAATTCAAAATAGCTATTTTGAATTAAGTGCTTTGTAGACACTTAATTCGAAATAGGGGGCCTCCAGCCCTTCCCAGGAAGCCCTGGTGGCCACTCTGGGCACAACCAGGAAAACTTACTCTCCTCTCCCCCAGCCTCGGAGATATTCAAGGGATAGACCCTGGCCACAGTGCCTGTGCCAGCTCCAAGCCTACCAGCCCAGAGCCAGCAGTGGCCACCAGGGCCCCTGACCCAGTGGCCCCAAAACATGAGCCAGCAAGCCACTGGCAGCCAGCCCTCCACCGATCCCCAGAAGCAGTCTGCCAGCTCCCAGGAGCCTGACAGGAGCTGGAGAAGGTGGGTGCCTTCCTGGTCCAGGGTGGAGATCATGGACTTAATTCAGGTTTGAGGGGGATGCCCCCAACGTCCATGATCTCCGCACTAGACAGAGGAATGTGGCTGTCTATAGCAGGATAGCTGTCAGCCTGGCCACCAAAGGCCACATGGGAACCCGGAGCAGGTTAGCATGAAAGTCAAGTTGGTCTGGTGAGACCCCAACCCTGAGCCCTGAGCTTCCCCTTCCCCTTCTTCCCCTTGCTTCCCCCTTCCAGCTCCCTCCTCCCAGGTTTTGGAATAGCTTATTCCAAAGTAAGCATGCAGTATAGACATAACCTCATAGAAAAATTAAGCATTTGAGTTCCTTGGTATCACAGGTAGATTTTTCTACCCAGATTATATTTCTGTTCACTTCTATCATTAATGATTGGCTGCTTTCCTTCAAACATACCTTCCTGGGGATCTCACATAGACCTTTTGTTGTCTAGAGTTGGCTAGTTCTCTGATTTAATAATTGCCTCTGTATCTCCTAAAGCAGTAGTTTGGATAGAGGAAGACATAATATTGCAGGTCGAAAACAATCCCAGTCTCCAAACTTTTACTTTCTTTATTTGATTCCCTGTCTACCTGCTCTGGGGATCTTTCCTTTTTCCAAGAAGTTAGTTACCTTTCCATCCCTATGTGTTTCTTTGAGATAGGCAGCCTAGAGGCTAGATTGCTGAGACCTTTCAGTCTGTATGGTCCAAGTGGGGAGTGATAAAAAAGGACCTGGAACCTACTTCTCTAACAGATCCCAACCCAGTGCTTTATGTAGATCAAGCCCTATGCAAAATAGATGGAGCATAAGAGATGAGTCTCCCTCCTGGCAGGGAGTCAAGATCCACTTCCCTAAACTACTACCTACAAGTCTCTTCAGTTTGGGACATGACCCTACTGATCCATGAGTGCTCGGGTTTATTTGCAAGTTTATTTGCAGTGGAGCCCTTTCTTGCCTCAAATGACTGCACTGGCTGGCAGGTCCCTTATTCATCCTTCTGGACAGAAGACAAAGATCTTCTGCCACCTCTCTAGTCAGCCCCTGACTGAGTCATACTCCCTGCTTTTTAATCCCTTCCAAGTCTAGTCTGGAAGCACTTCCCCCATACCCTACTGTTGGTTAGTAATCCTTTTGACTCTCTGTTGAAATTTTCATTGAAACTGTTATTTACATTATGAGAAAACCTTCCCTATTTTCCTTGTACAATTGTGTAGATTTATTTTTGTGTTTATAGTGTCCATAACATGGTGGGCACCTTAATAGATAAAATGAAAAACTGACTGAAGGACCAGTAGGATGTACAAGGGCAATGGAGCCAGGTAGAGGAGGAAAGCCTATTAGGATATGCTACACAGCAGGGCAAAACTCAAATTAAGCTAAGCAACTTCAGTTATGTCAATTGTGTAGCTGAAGTCAAAATAGTTTAATTCAGCTTTTGGTGCTGTCTGCTGGTAGATCTTGGAGCCTTTGACCGGTGATCCTAACTGGTTTGGCCAAAAGGCTATTATCAAGTGCAGGCACTTCAGCTGCCCGTCCCCCCCACTGCTGTGCATCTCCTGCTCTTTGTCTTAGAGCTGTTCCTCAGAAGCTTGCTGGGCAGGGCAGGGGAAGGAGAAGAGGGGCGCTGATGTCAAGGTGCCTCTTCTCCTACTTTGTATCATATCTCCACAGAGCAGAGCGGGAACAAAACAGGACTTGGGAGGGAGTTTACTGGCTGCTTTTGGGAGTGGTGCAGGGCCAGAACAGGAATGAGCCAGCCTTAGCCCCACTGCACCACCAACCAGGAGCCATCTGAAGCAAATATTGCCCAGCTGGAGCCCACATCCCAAAACCCTAGCACAGTCATGAACCCCCTCCTGCACGCCTAGCCCCGACCACCCCTGCATCCAAATGCACTCTCAGAGCCTGCACCTATAACCCCCTCCGACACCCCAACTGCCTGCAGCTCTGAGCCCCTCTCACACTCCAAATCCCTTAATTCAAGGCCAGAGCCTGCACCCAAAATCTCTGCCCCAGCCTAGTGAAAGAGAGGAATGGAGGATGGAGTGAGCAGGAGCAGGTCTCACGGAAGGGGCACGAAGGAGGTGGGGCAAGGATATTTGGGTTTTAGGTAGATCTTCGATTGCACTTAAATTCAAAAAGTTATCTCAAGTATAAAAAGGTTGGAGACCACTAACGTACACTATGGTATTTCGGAATAACGTCAGTAACTGAAATAACGCTGCTGTGTAGACATAGCCATAGAGGAGGACTGGGACAACGGAGCAAGCAGGAACTCCTAGAAAAGATGGTCTCCTTTGGTAATAGAGGTTTTTATAATGGTTAAGGGTAGATCTGAATCAATTCTGATAAGACTGTCTATTACATTGTCCAAGGCACAGTTTGACATGAGAATAATTTTAGCTTGGGAAAACTAAAACATATGGATTAAACAGATTTACTCATATTTATTTATACTTCTAAGCTTGTTTCTCAAACACAGAGCAAATAAGCAGATGACCTTTCTATGTAACCAAAACGTTTCCAGCTAATTGCAAGTACACACAGATAAGGATGATACATTCGAGATGTGCTTGAAAATTACCATGTATGATTTAATATATGTCTTCATTTCATTCAAAAACAGCTCATGAAAACAGAGATCTCTGATAAAATGTGTGAGCAAGTAGAATGTTCAAAAGTACCATATCAGAAGGAATCTGAAAGCGACATCGAACATTTAGAGCAATGACTCAGTGCAAGTTTTTTCCCAGCTTTGGGAAAAAGAAAGGGAACATGCAATACTAGAAAGAGCTTCCCTCTAATGCCGTAGCAAGACATAGTACAGCTTCTATGTGCCTGCAGTGCAGCATTGTATAAAGTTAGTGTTGTCACTGATACTAGCCTTTCCAAGAAGGGTGAGGTCTAGATGAGGGGGGTCAACTCACAAAATGTGCAGAGAAGTTCTGCCCTACACAGTAGGTCTGGCTGAACTCAGAGGAGAGAAAATGCAACAATTTCTCAAGGCTAAAATAGTGCTGAGTACCTCTGGTGTTTCCCTAGAGATCGTGTGTCTTCATATTGCATCCAACCACAGTTGCAGAGTCGTTAGTTTTTATCAGAGGAGAAATGGAGCTCTTGCAAGAAGAAAAATGGATAAAGGGCTAAGGTTCAGAGACAGAGATGTTGTGGTAGCAATCAGCATGCAAATTTTATGCAATTATGAAAATTGTATGCAAACCAGACATCGGGCTTTTAAATTAGGCCTAGGTAGGCAATTCAGCCCCCATCACAGGGTTGTGCTTTAAAGGGCTCTCAGAACTTAAAAATTCCATTGTCATTGAATGAATACTCAGAAAGTAAATCTGCTTAAAATAAAAAAGAGAGCAGTACAAATACATTGTAAAATGACATGCTGGGTAAACTAGCATTTTTATTGGACCAACACATGTTGGTTGGAAGGGGCAAGCTCTCAAGCTTCATAAACCTCATCTGGGTCTGGGGAAGGTAAGCAGTGTCCAAACTAAATACAAGGTGGGACAGATTGTTATGCATAAAGAGTTCTCACCCGTTGCAGGAGACACTTAAAATGAAGTGGGCAAGTAATACAAATGCAGTAATAGCACAGAGGAGCATTAGTAGATAGTGGGCTGTGTTACAAACATAGATGCTAGAACTAGGGGCCTGAAGTTGTCACCATCATATTAGACATACAGAAATCCATGGGGCCGGATGTAATGCATCCAAGGGTGCTGAGGGAATTGGCAGATATCATTGCAGAGCTTTTGGTCATCATCTTTGAAAACTTGTGGAGATTGGGGGAGGTCCTGAACAATTGGAAAAAGTCAAATGTAGTGCCCATCTTTTAAAAAGAGAAGAAGGACAATCCAGGGAACTACAGACCAGTCAGTCTCTCCTCATTCCCCAGAAAAATCATGAAGGGGATCCTCAAGGAATCCATTTTGAAGCACTTGGAAGAGAGGAAAGTTATCAGGAATAGTCAACATGGATTCACCAAGGGCAAGTCATGCCTGAACAGTCAGATTGCCTTCTATGATAAGGTAACTGGCTCTGTGGATATGAGGAAGTTGGTGAATATGATATACTTTATGGTACTGTATACTGTATACTAGTATAGTGTAGTATACTGTACTTTAGCAAAGCTTTTGATACTATCTCTCACAATATTCTTGCCAGCAGGTTAAGTATGGATTGGATAAAAGGACAGTGAGGTGGATAGAAAGCTGGCTAGATTGTTGACTCAATGAGTAGTGATCAATAGCTCGATGTCTGGCTGGCAGTTGGTTTCAAGTGGAATGCCCCAAGAATCAGTTCTAGGGCCAGTTTTGTTCAACACCTTTATTAATGACCTGGATGAGGGGATGGATTACACCCTAAGCAAGTTTGCAGATGACATTAAGCTAGGGGGAGAGGTAGATACATTGGAGGGTTAGGATAGGATCCAGAGTGACCTAGACAAATTGAAAGATTGGGCCAAAAGAAATCCTATAAGGTTCAACAAGGACAAGTGGAGAGTCCTGCACTAGGGACGGAAGAATCCCAAGCACTGTTACAGGCTGGAGACCAACTGGATAAGCAGCAGTTCTGCAGAAAAGGACCTGAGGATTACAGTGGATAAGAATCTGGATATGAGTCAATAGTGTGCCCCTGTAGCCAAGAAGGCTAATTGCACATTAATTGCATATTAGGATGTATTAGGAGGAGCATTACCAGCAGATCTAGAGAAGTGATTATTCCCATTCATTCGGCGCTGCATCCAATTCTGGTCCCCACCCCCACTACAGAAAGCATTTGGACTCATTGGAGAGGGTACAGCAGAAGACTGCAAAAATTATTAGGGGTCTGGAGTACATGACTTATGAGGAGAGGCTGAGGGATTTGGGCTTATCTAGTCTACAGAAGAGAAGAGTGAGGGGGGATTTGATAGCATCCTTTAGCTACCTGAAGGGAGTTTCCAAAGAGGATGGAGAGTGGCAGATGGCAGAACAAGGAGCAATGATCTCAAGTTACAGTGGGGGAGGTTTAGGTTGGATATTAGGAAAAACTATTTCCCTAGGAGGGTGGTGAAGCACTGGAATAGGTTATCTAGGGAAGTGATAAGTCCTGAGGTTTTTAAGTCCTGGCTTGACAAAGTCCTGGCTGGGATGATTTAGTTAGGGTTGGTCCTGCTTTAGGCAGGGGGCTGGACTCGATGACCTCCTGAGGTCTCTTCCTACCATATGATTTCATGATTCTATGATTCATCGACAGAATTTATGATTTGGTTCAATGGCTCTCAGGAAACCCACAATATAAATTGTTCCAGCTCCCTTGGTTACAAACTGTTATAATAATCCATAAAATAGGCATGTCCATGGTTTTTAGTGTCCAGTAGAGTTATGAATTTAAGCTCCAGCCCATCTTGTGAAGGTGTAATGCAGGTTTCCCTGAGGACAAAGTCTGAGAGGTGAGACTCAGAGTGATCATTTTGTAAAAGGTTTTCAACAAAAGGTGGGATGCTGGCTTTTGTCTTTTATCATTTTTCTGTGGGAGTTCATTATAGAGCATAGTGTTTCTCTGGTTTCACCCACACAGTTATACTTGGGGAAATCTGAAGCACTGAATAAGGCCCAGCACATGCCATGATAGGCATGTGTGGGACCCATAGATCGTGAAAGGTGTGTTGTGGGGAGAGGGGTACTGATCATCACAGAAGTGAGGATATGTATCATATCTGTAAGTCTCCTTACAGCCTTCTCATAGGGTATGTCTACACTACAGTGTTATTTCGAAATATCTTATTTCGAAATAGTTAATTTGAAATAAGTTATTTCGAAATAACGCATCTATACATAAAATGCATTTCAAAATACCATTTTGCTATTTCGAAATAGCATGTCCACACTGATTGGACGCTGAATCGCATTTA
>JANRFK010001158.1:34881533-34895170 GCA_030068395.1 Apalone spinifera
AGAACTAGGAGACACCAAATTAAATTAATGGGTAGTAGGTTTAAAACTAATAAAATAAAGTTCCATAGTGTGTAGTCAACCTGTGGAACTCCTTGCCAGAGGAGGCTGTGAAGGCTAGGACTATAATAGAGTTTAAAGAGAAGCTAGATAATTTCATGAAGGTTAGGTCCATAAAAGGCTATTAGCCAGGGGATGAAATGGTGTCCTTGGCCTCTGTTTGTCAGAAGCTGGAGAGGGATGGCAGGAGACAGATCGCTTGATCATTGTCTTCGGTCCATCCTCTCTGGGGCACCTGGTGCTGGCCACTATCGGCAGACAGGATACTGGGCTAGATGGACCTTTGGTCTGACCCTGTACAGCCTTTCTTATGTTCTTATGTTCTTACATGCTGTGTCCCAGTAGACTTTTGACCAGCAGGTCACAGCCTGAGTTCCACTGCCTTCCACTGACAGAACTAACGGGGTAAATTTACCTGGTGTTTGTAAGTGCTTAGTGGTGCTATTATTACTTTAAAAGAACATGACAATGGCCACTGCTGGTCCTTCTAGCCATCCAGTATCCCAGCTTATGACTGTAGTCAGTGCAAAATGCTTCATAGGTTACTAACAGAACAAGGCAGCTGATCCATCCCATCATCTAGCCCCACCTTCTGGCAGTTCAGATAGTTTGAACCAAATGTTATTTTTACTCTGCTGGAGTATTTTTCAGTGATAGGGGCTCATATATCATTAATTGAGGGTATAAATTCACCAATGATGTGAAGGGACAATCTGTGGACCTATATGTCCTTTAAGGTCTGGGTTTCATTGGATGCTTTGGTCATAGTCTGCCTTTCATGAATGTCTCAGCTTACCTACACCTTGCATACATTGTTCTCAGTATGTCCCAGTCTCCTGCCTTTGCCATAGTCTTCACTGACTGTATTGTTCCAGAAGACTGTTTCTGTCTCAGTAGGTCCAGGATGGGGAGGCAGTCTCTGCTACTACTGCAGTAGGAAGAAAACAGTGGAAGGGACATTCACTCTGCATTTACACTAACCCACCTTTCTCAATACTCTACACTGGAGATACAACCAACAGCATAGCCCATAGGCTGGAATACAGTGATTACTTGCTTAACACGTGCCCGCTTAACATGTTTTCACAATAGCATTATTTTTTTAAGGAACGTTTTTTGAAGAACATGAAATAAGATGAAAATAATCAAGTGTCAAAGTACTTTGTGCAGCGGTATAAGTTGGTGAAAACAGTGGTAATATACATGTGGTCACAGTGCTTCTCCGCTCACTCATGTGTTTATCTTTGTGTTTAAACAAACTGTGGCGACTTGTGTTGCTAGATGTTGATGTTGATGACCCAGCACCAACAAAAAATTGACTTTGCCACCACCATCTGAAATGCAACCCCCACCTTTTCCATTATTTTTAATGGGAAAATTGACCTCGCATAACACATTTTCGCTTAGCATTTTAAAAGCATTTCCGGAAAATCATGCCAGTGTAGATGAAGCCATGAAGTGTTCTGTGTTCAGACTAGATGACATTCGCTATCTATTGCATTTTTCCTTGTACCTACAATGAAACAAGAAGGAGCATCTCAACACTTTCTAGTGTAGAACTTACAATGTATTAATATCAGTGCTTTATTTTAATTTGTTACTTTGTCAAGTAGGCTAATTAACACTGTATACACAAAGCTGATGTATATGAAAAAGTTACACAAGGCTCATTGTGACTCTTCTGATGAATTAATTGTCATCATGTTTTGTAGGAGTGGAGTCAGCAATTATGTGCAAATTGCTGTTTTGAAGATCATGAGATTCACTAAAAAACAGATGTAATTAAATGCACTTGATAATTACCATTATGCTTGTACTTAATATTAATTGGCCCATAGAGTCCTAGTTTTCTCCACTAGAAATTAGAACAGTGAAGGAGAAAAAGGAAAGCAGAATTTATTAACAGTCCTGAATGAAAGGAGCCATAGGCACAATTTAATTAGAATGGGTGGAGTCACGAAAGGGGATATTTTAATGAATAAGTTGGAGCAATAGATCAACTTGCTTAGGGGCTTAGCTGTCATGCAGAGCCTATTGCACTCAAGAGACCAGGTTTAAATTTTAGTTTCTCAGCATTCTCAGTGTGTGTTGGTTTCCCCATTGTGCATTACTATATATATAAATATAAGAACTTTTACTAAAGACCTAAAAAGTATTTTATCTGTGTAACAGAGCTGGTGAAACTTGGAAAAATCTCATCTTGAAAGTGCCTTTTCAGTCTGACCTTCAAACTCTGCACTTCAAGGGAGCCACTACTAGAAGGTTTGTAGACCAGGAAGACTCAAGTTTGCACAATCAAAAAACAAATGAGCCACCAAAGGCCACAGATGCTCATGGGTAGATAGCATGAACAATCAAGTATGTGCTGCTGTAAATTGGCTTAGAGCACATCATTGTCTGTTTTACCTTCCCACTTGCAGGTCTCACCAGCTTTCACTGCCATTTGCTTGCAGTGTCTGCTAGCCCTATTATGAAGATGTTTTTGACAATTCCATTTAGGTATAGAATCAATGTCACAGGCAGTGTTTGAAAGGATTGTGTTGGGAAAACGAGCTGACTCATCCCATATGCTTTTCTCCCTTTGCACACAACAGCTGCCAATGCACAATCCCACCTGCTCTCCAATTACCAACATGATTTACTTAAAATAAGAGTGGAATGAAGATGCCCATGTTATCCATCTAGTCAGTCTTCTGAGCAGCTGTATTACCCCCAGTGTTGATGCATACGAGTGCCCTACACAGATCAATGAGTTACAGCTACTCAGATGGTGCCCTCACCCTACCAAAGTATATACTGTAGTCCCATATATAGATCCAAAGTGTATACTATAGTTCCATATCTGTTTTAGTTTAGTTTCCATGAATTGGTACAATCCCTTTTGAAAGGATGAGGTAAGCAGGAATTTGGCTTCCATTTTGTCTGTTATATCTGGGTCACAATTCACCAAGAAAGGTTATTTTAGCTATCTATAGTCTCTGCTTTGTGTACCCAGCTGAGTAAATGTAACCGTGAGATTTTGTAGCAGACTATACTATATGTTGCACAGTAATGAATTCTGCAGCTTCTCAGTGCACATTCTCTTTATAACTCTTGCCAAACACAGTGTACAAAGCTAACTTTAATATCCCCAGCAGAGAAAAAAAAATCATAGGGAAACATCATCCAAACCTTAACAAATATGCTTAGCATGAGTAGTCTTTGAAGAAGGCACTATTAGCAGATATTTTGGGGCTCTGAAGAGCATACAAGATTGTTGAGAAATGTGTATGTCTCTCTCTCTCTACACCCAAGACCCTAGCACATTGTTAAGTAGATTAACAGTTTATAATGGGTTTCACTGCTAGTTCTCTCTATGTGAAGCTTTTCCTTTCAGTGCACTGAGGTACCATGACAGCAATGGAGAACTTCTGGTAGCATGCATACTTTCTTTTTATAGAGCTTACTTATGTGCATGCTTGTTCTATTGAGCTTTTATCCGTATCTGAGGGTACATCTACATGCAGTGCTATTTTGGGATTCTTCTGGTATCTCTAAATAGCTATTTCATGTCTTTCAGCAAACCCATTTTTTTCTAAATATAGCAGGCTCGCTATTCTGATGTCCCTATAAATTAGGAATAAGGGACATTTCAGAATAGCAGTTTATTTCAAAATTTGCCACTGTGTAGACAGTGCCAAATTACAAAATAAGCTATTTTGAAATTAACTCGAAATAAGGTACATAATTTGCGTAGCTCAAATTGCGTAGCTTATTTTGAGCTAAAGGGGCAGTGTGGATGCACCCTGAGTTTCCAGGCTTCCCAGGATTCCTTTTCATAATACCACCCTTTCCAAGGCAAGAAACAGCATCTGCATCCCACAGGTGCATCCCATAAAGGTGGTAACAAACTGCCACACCAGAATCTAGGGAATCAGCTAGGGACCGACCCTCTCCTCATAACAGACTCACCCAAAAAATGTTCTGGGGAAGGCTAATTTCAACCGTATTAATTCTATGTATAGACTGATTCATTCGTGAAAAAGCCATTTGTTGTCTGTGTCTTTCACTACTGAATATAACTGCTCTGTCCCTCTATATAAGTGCAAAGTAAGGGGTACTATTTATTTTTTAATTTACAGCATTAACACAACAAATCTCTCTTCAGTGGAAGAATCCATAGAATCTACTGAAGAACTCTAACTTTTCTACAGAATTACTACATTAAAGCAGCCTAAAGAACTCAAGAAAATTGATATAATTCTCTAATAATCCTCTAATAAATTCCGTAGCCTCATGGACTGGTCTGTGGATGGTCAGACCCACTGGCTGAAGAAGAGGTGGTCAGGGCAGGTGGTCAGAGTCAGGAACCAAGAAATGTAGGATGAAGTTAGAAAGAATGTGGGGAATAAGGCAGGCACAGGAGCAATCAAAGCTACAGGTTAAACATTGAGCAGCCTTTGGCCAAATGCTACTGCTAGGCTGAAGAGCAATCCTGACAATGCTGCTTAGCCAGTTAGGCAATCTGACCATTAGCTAGTTGATAGCAAACCCTCTTTGCAAACATTTTCAGGGTTAGTTTATAGGATCCTAGTTAATTTTTATGGAACCCTATTAAATCCTGAAGTATTTTTTTCCAAAAGGGGAGACTTGTAGGAATTCAGTTCCTGTACATGGCCTTGCAAAGCATGTGCAGCATTTTGTGAACTTAAGTAGCCCATTCACATCTGTTAAATTGCACATGCACATAGAGCTAAACACATTCATAAATCCTTCCATAATCAAACCTTAGTGAGACTATAATCCCCATATAGAAAATTAATATATTGGAAAATTTCTGTGTAAAGTGAAAAATCCTGAATCCATTAGAAAAATCAATGAAAAACCATAGAGATTATTTTATCTCAATGCTTGTGAAATGGTATTCAGTGTCAATTAGAACATCATTATGATGAAAATAGAAGGTTTCTTGGAGTTATGTTATAACTCAGGGCTACTAAACTTTGGAAGTCCCAGGGGCCAGAATGATACTCACAGGATTTTGTGCCCACGAAAGCTCATGATACCATCTACATGTTTTGTTAGTCTTTAAGGTGCTACTAGACTATTTGTTGTTTTTTAAGTTTTTACAAAGATTAAGGCAAGACTACTTAACACACAATGCAATATTTACCTGATTTCCACCCATATGACAGCACTTTTAATGAGCAATGACAGTCCCGGAATTTAACTACTAATACGCATATCAACAGAAGACCATCATATTCACTACTTTTTTGTTTTGTCTCCCACCTGCAGACCGCAAACAAACAGGCCATGGGCTGCATGTGGTCCATGGGCTGCATGTTGAGTAGCCCTATTGTAACTGAACAGAGACGTTTTCTGTTGCATAAAGCCTCCCTCTGAGCTATTACTTGATTTACAGACACATTTTCTGGAAATGCATTAAACTGTAAGTTCCTGCCAATACATGACATAGAGAATGACAAAACCTGCTGCTGCCTGCATTGCTGTGTACACAGTTTAAGGGGGGCAGTTGTCTTCTAAATCACTTCCTTACTGATGATTAAGCTGGAAATTGTTCTCAGTCAGATGCTGTGCTCTGGAAGGTATCTTTGTAACCACTGAGCTTTGAAGTGTTGTACTTGTCTCTTTGTAACTTTCAGCTACCTTGCCTTTTAAATTCTGCACCTTCTTGTAAGATTGTTGATCTTTGCAGCTTTGTAACTCTCAGCCACTGTGCTTGTAACTTGCTCAAAGCTGCATGCCACCCTGTGATAAGAGTGTGTGTGTGAATGGAGCACATTTGGGGTGAGGGAAACAGCATGGCTAAACACATGGAGCCAGGAGCTAATTAAAGACACAATGGTGCCCTAAGCAAACAAAAGACCCTGACTGAGGGAGATCTGGACATGCTCTGTCTGGGCATGCTCCTTGGTGATAAACATGGAGGTAGGATCTCTGCATGATTGACAGGAGCTGCCCAGTTCCAATAAAAGGAGAGAGCACCTGGCAGAAGCCCTCTCTCTGACCAGCTCACCAGGAGGGATCCATGACTAGAGGCAAACCTCCAGAGTCAATATGCCTTGGCTTGCTCTGCAACCCTTTGCCTGTGTAAATGTGTGAGTACCTGAAGGCATGAATGAATGTGTGTGTGAATAGTCTAATGAATGTGTGTGTTTGTGCTTGTGTGGGTGAGAAAGAGCTTAGTCCCCTTCAGTTTAACCCTATAGTGGCATTCAATGAGGCTATGTCTAGACTGGCCCCCTTTGCCGGAAAAGGCATGCAAAGGAGCCAAGTCGGAATTGCAAATGAAGTGGGGATTTACATTTTCCCCGCTCCATTTGCATGAACATGGCTGCCGCTTTTTTCTGTCTTAGAGCTTTGACGGAAAAAAAGCGCCAGTCTAGACTCTTGCGGAAATTAAAGGGCTCTTGCAGAAAATAAAACCTTTTCCGCAAGATCTCTTATTCCTTTTTTAAAATGTAAATATCCGTTTCATTTGCAATTCCGACTTGGATCCTTTGCATACCTTTTCCGGCAAAGGGGGCCAGTCTAGATGTAGCCTGACAGCTCAATCCTCTTGTGTTTAAACTGTAATGGATTGTTAATTCCTCATTTAATAAATAAATATGAGTGTAACCGTGGGGTGGTCTCCAGTGAAATTAGGGTAACATTTTCTATAAAACAATAGTGAATGTCAATAGAAGTAAGATTGTAATATAAAGGAAACCATGTTATTATAATCATTAAAATGAAAAAAATAGTATAGAACATTTACAGCACAAGAACATACTGTAATTCAGTGTTTCTTAAACTTTTTAAGACTGAAGAACACCAAACAATTTTTTTTATGATGAATACCAAGGATTTTTTGTTGAGCAAAAAGGAAAAAAAAAAAAAAGAGGGGGCGCAGGGAAAAGTTATTGAGAAACATTTAAGGGTGGCCATTTTGAACTCTGTTGTTCTCCATGGTACACCTCTGAGTGCCTGGTGTGCTGCAGAACACAGTTTAAGAAACACTGCTGTAAGTTAAGGAACAATTAAGGAGTTGGCACTGACATTTCCAGAGATTCCAGGGTATAGGCTGTTGTATTGATTACACTGGTAAACAGTACTAACTGAATATTGAAATGTTCACTTTTTGAAATTAAGTGATCCTTTGGAAAATAGATCAATGAACATATTTTGCCTGGGGAACAGTTGGAAAGAGACACATTAGCACGGTGCATCCATTGAAAATCTGGGACTGTAACATAACCACAAGTCATTATTTCCTTGGCCAGAGCGCAGTTAATGCATGTTGGGGCACATTAATGGGGCTGCATTATCAGATAATTTTGCTGTCCATTCATATGTTCTATTGAATACAAGCATCTCACTTTATGGCTTTGTAATTAGCTCAAATTCCTAAGTGGGAAAATAGAAAACAACTATTTCAACTGCTGAAAGAATATGCAGGTTGCAGAACATCTATTTCAACCCCTTTCTCTTTTAGAAGGTTCATTGTCTAAGCAAACACCTGGCATGTGTGATTTTTCCAGCATAACAACTAGCCGTACTTTTGTGTCCGGGTTTGCAGTGAGAATTAGAGCATATGCCATGTATAATGCATTGCCATGATGAGTACAGTAAAACTTTGTGAGAAACAAGCATTCCCATATGATTTAGGGTTTGTGATCCCACAAGAAATGCTTCTGCTTTCTTAGATCATTAACCTATTCTTGAGTTAAAAAAATCAGCGATGGTTTACTGTGGTTTGAGAGAGGAAAATGGTGGTTTTCTGCTTTATTATCCAAAAGTAAAACAATCTGATTATGTTAAGAGTTAATTCAGATTATATTTGCCTTTAAGCAAACATTATTAAATCTGTCAAACTCATTGACCTGAGACTCAATACACACACACACACACACACACACACACACACAATTAAGCCCTAAAGCTGCTTTCAGATTGTTGTATCTCATTTAATTATAGTTATCTAAAGGGACATTATCATGGTTGTTAGGCCTTATAACTAACCTACACTGACGGGTTTCCCATATTGTAGGATTTAGCCTTTGGGTGGCAATAACATACTATTTTAAACCTGTCTTTATGCACAGCACTCTAAAAACATCACCTAAAATCTATCTTGTGATTTACATTAACACCAAATCCCTGTGCTTCTCCCCTCCCACACACCAACAGAAGATTGTTTTCTCTCCCTTCCTCTTATTGAAACCTGTCCCAACTTAAATAGATGAAACATCCTGGCACCTTTCTCCTCCTTGGTTTCAGATGCTTCCTTTGTCATAGCAGCTCAGCTGCCTGGTCTTGATTCATCCTAGCTGCTTCTTCTCATTGCTTATTCCAGCAGACCAGCAGATCAAATGGTGAGCTGCTGAGTTGGCTCGGCTGATTAATTTTCATGCGTGTCAGGTGTTGGCATAAGAGCACCAGGATCTACACTTAAAACATAGGTTGACATAACTATGTTGCTGAGGGGTGTTAAAAATCCATGGTCTTTAGTGCTGTAGCTATGCTAACCTACAACACCCCTTCCCCTCTACCCCCACACACAGACAGTGCAAATGCAGCTAGGTCAATGGAAGAATGCTTCCATAAACCGGGTGCAGTCGCTCAGGGAGATGGTGCTCCTACAGTGATAGAAAACTCCCTTTCATCATGGTACAACGATAACTTGGGGTTATGCTGGCACAGCTATGGTGCCCAGGTTACGCTGGTACATTGCTGTGTGCATACCCAAGGCATCAGCCTTCTCTGAGAAGGGCGTGATGGAGGTGGAGAAAAGTGACTGGCTAAAGAGGTGGCAGGGGGAGGTGGGAGGCTCCTGTAGTCATATTTTCAAAGTTTTCTCCACAATCAACCACTGGCTTTTTTTTTTATAACAAAAGCTGAATTTCTGACATAATCACAACTTCAGGGGCTGAGGCATTAACCAGGACATCAAATATCACAAGAGTCATGACAGAATTGCAAGAGTTGGAAGTAGTTTGGTTAAGACACATCCCTGAAGAGATACCTGACAATTCTGCCTCTCGCCATCCTCACATTTATTTGACAGACGGGGAGGCTTCAAAAGAGTGTGTGAGGGGTTTGGCGAAGGAGAGTGAAGAGAATGTGGTTTCAGTGGGACTTTAACAGTGGAGTTTTGCAGTTTCTTGCAAATGCTATGTGAGCAGGACCTTTGTCTTTTATTCTCCTCCTCAATGTAAATGCTGCATTCTCCAGCCTTTCCTTTGAAAGTCAGCTTACCACATAGCTGAACTCCTGTCTTACTCCCAGATAAATTAGCTGGAATATTGAACTCCTCCCCTTCACTTTTTCACAAGCCATATGAAGCACATTGTATAATAACCCACAAGTAGTTCAGCTGTAGCCAGGCACACTAGACACTTCATGCCAAACCATCTTTGTGAAGGGGAATGGGTGCTCAAAAACTGCCAGAAAAGGAGACACCATTTTCTTATTCTGCCTAGTACTGTGAATTGTTTAAACTAAACTGTAACCTATGAAAAATGTACTGAATACTCCTAAAGAAATGAACAAATAATACTGTTTTCTAGCAGTGAAGATTCCAACACTGCAATATCAATACTATAAGACTGTACAGGGCTATTAGTTGAGATTATATATGTATTGCATTTATTTGTAATACCATGCCATTCTTTACAAATCTAATAGCAATCTTGTCTCAAATAATAGATCTCTATCTCTTCACTATCTTATCTATGAAATTTGTACCTACAACATTATTTATATTTCATCCTGGGGGTTGGTTCTGGCCCACAGACTGAAATTTGAAATGAAAGAAACCTCAGAAACTTTAGTTCAGTTTGGATAAGCATTTAAATGATGGGATTTTTTTTTTTTTTTGCTACCAAGCCTCATGCATCTCTAAACCACAGCTCTTATTGTGAGACCTCTGGTGCTTCTAGCTTTCTTTAGAAATAGAAATACTTCATGAACTCTCTCTATCTCATTTGATTCCACATGAAAGCTAGGGTTGCTCCGATGTGTGAATTTAAAAAAGTATGAATTAAACATGTCTGAATCTCAAAGTAACTGTAACAATCAAAACAGTAGCAGGGGGTGGCATGCTTTTGAGCTCTCCTGAGATTTTTTTTTTAGGAAATCCAGCATCTTATTTTCCCCAAAATATTTCATCCATCCTCTCCTCTTGATTAAAATTGTATTCTCTTTTTCACTACAACAAGTTTTGAGCTAAGAGCAGGGCTTTATATTTATCACTAATCATGAGTGAGTAATTATTTACTAGACATCAGCAAGGCTCAGAAAGAAAACAGCTTAGGGTGTTTGATCATTCTTGAGTGAAATAGGTAGGCCTATTTCTCTAAGGTGTGATCAGTATATTTGGGAGAATGAGGGCTGAAGGATAAGAAGGAAGATAAATTATGTAGCATATCTGGTAAAACTTTTAGGAAAGCAAAATCTATTGCTTTTAAAAATTGTTTGTAACTAGAAATTCCAAGAGTGCATTTCCTTTGACAGCAGATGAAATGAAGGCTTTGTTCGAAGAAAGCATCTTTTAAAATCTAAACAGAGATATTCAGCTTTAGTCTGTGAAATGGAAAAAAATAGAATATTTCTGAATAATTTGGATAGAGAATTTATCTTTGGCATTTGACAGGTTGACATTTGACAGTGACCAGTAAAATTGACCTTTGGTTGATATAGCCCAACCTAGATGAAATTGAATGGACAATCAAATGGGCACACTGGATCTTATCATTTAAAGTCCAATTCCTTTCATCCTTTTTTTTCCCTAATTTTTCTTAAACTTTTTTCCCTTCCACCAGGGGTGCTAAAGAGTGCATCTACACTGCACTTGTAGCTCAAAATAAGATATGCAATTTGAGCTACGCCAATTGCATATCTTATTTTGATTTTATTTTGAAATCGCTTATTTTGAAATTTGGTGCTGTCTACATAGCACCTATTTTGAAATAAATTGCTATTCCAAAATGTCCCTTACTTCTCGTGGAAGGAGGTTTACAGGGACATCAGAATAGCAAGCCTGTTACATTTCAAAATAACAGGAGCACTCAAAAGATGCGTAATAGCTATTTCAGGGTACCTCCAGTATCCCAAAATAGCCCTGCAGTGTATACATAACCTAAGAGAGGGCCACAAGCTAGTCTAGTGAGTAAGAAACTGCTCTAAGATTCACCAGATCTGGGTTAAATTCCAGTTCATCTAGCACTCTTGCTTGACCAAGGGCTAAGGCATTTAAGCCTTGAACATCAATTCCTGATCTGGAAAATGAAGCTAACTGTTCCCTACCTCAAAATCCATTGACAATGACTGTGAGGGGATCAGTTTCTACAGTTATGAAAGCCATGTAAGAATCTAGATAGAAAGATCATGTGTTTGAGATTCTTTTTTTAAATGAAGTTCACAGGCCAGATAGCATAACCAGCCCAGGAGGTGTCCTAAAAGAAATACGCTAATTAGAAATAAATAAACTGAGAACTGGGAAACAAATCATTGCTCTGAGAAGGATCCAACCATGTTGCTAGAGAATGAGTGATCACTCACTCATTATTTATAAGGGCTCTTGTCATTTCATTACAATCTTACTTTCAGATAATTGTCATCGCAGTGCCAGGATACCGGCTGATAGCTATTCATTTATTTATTGCCTAGATGTCAATAGCCTGAGAAAGTGTATTGCAATTTGTCAACATTCTGACAAGAGCAGGGACAGCAGGACAGATGTCTGGCACATGTTTTCACAATGAAAAGAGCTTTCCAGAAAAAAAGAAAGTGGAAAAGTTCTATTTAAAAATTAACTTATGTGGTAATTGTTAGAGTATTGGGAGAAAATTAATAATTGTTATTAATAAATAAAACATTTAATTACCTACTCAGAAAGACCTAGTAAGTAATTGGGCAAGATTCTAATCAAAACCTGTGACTTGAGAAACAAATAAAGGAAACAGTTTAGGTAAGTGTCAATTTGATCTAGAGTCTTCCATCTCAGATAGCAAAAAGTGGAGGGTGCCTGAAACTCACTGTTACCATTTTGCATCTGCTCAGTACACTATATGAAATGACTCAGAAGAGTAGCCATGTTAGTCTGTAACTTTAAAAACAACGAGCAGTCCTGTAACACCTTATAGACTAACATATTATATCGTGAGTTTTCATGGGTAAAACCCAGTTCTTCAGATGAGTTACACCAATTTAGGATGTACAAAAGCAACCATGGAGTTATGATTAAGAAGATCTCCAAAATGTTCTTTCCAGCAAAAATTAATGGCTTCATTGTCCTCAAAAGTATGGTTCCATCTTTAGAGTGAAGGGGGTTCATGCCAGGACAAGCTATCCCATAAACAGCCTTAATGGCACTAAAGAAACCACATATATTAAGAGTGTACATGAAATACTGGAGTTCTTGAACTTTCTCAGTCCCCCATTTGTTCTTGACATGCATCTGATGAAGAGGGTCTTTGCCCATGAAAGCTTATGCAGCAATATATCTGCTAGTCTAATATAAGGTGCCACAGGACTTCTCATTGTTCCAATTGTTCTTGAGTTCTCTAGTTTTATGTTAGACTTCCACCCTGACCTTAGCATGGGCTTCTGCTTTTATATTGCAATTTATATAATTCTGCCAAGCACAGAATGACAGTCTCTTCTCATTGATGAGTTGCTCCATTTCAACATCATTCTCATCAAACCAGTCTTGATGCTTTCTGGTGTGGTAGCCAATGGTTTCCTCACAGGTATTGATGATTGCTGATTTCCGCTGATTCCAATGTTCCTCAGTTTCTTCCAGAAACTCTGATGGAAGCTTTTCTTTTAAGACTGCTTATACATGGCTTTTATTGATTTAACTAAAGCCTTTAACTCAGTGAATTGCCGTGCCCTTTGAACTGTACTGTCAAGGGCTGGATGTCCTGATAAATACATTAGTATCCTAAAGTTGCTTCATGACAACATGAAAGCAACTGTTCTGAGCAGCACTGGCTCTCAGAGTGAACCTGTCAAAGTACAAACAGGAGTCAAACAGGTTTGTATAATCACTTCAACCATGTTCATGGTCTTTATTGCTGTCATTTTCTACCTAATTGCTGGGAAGCTTCTACATGGCACTGAAATCATCCACAGTATGTATGGAAAGCTGTTTAGGCTTAGCAGGCTGAAAGCTAAGAGTCAGATTTCCACCACATCTATCATGGAACTTCAGCATGCTGATGACAATGAAGTTTTTGCCCACTCTGAGAAAGATCTTCAAACTATATTGACTGTATTTGCTGATGCTTACACATGTTGTGGTCTCACCCCCAACATCTAAAAAATCAAAGTACCCCATCAGCCCTCTCCAAATGAGGTACCATATACTCCATCTATTAAAATCAACAGAAAAGAACTGGAAAATGTTGATCATTTTCTCTAAGTTTTCTTTCATCTAAGGTAGATATTGATGTAGAAATCCAAAATCATCTTTGCTGTGCCAGTTTAGCCTTTGCTTGTTTACAGCACAGGGTTTTTGAAGATCATGATATTTGAACAGACACCTAACTTCTATCAAGCCGTCATTCTCCCAACACTGTTGAATGGGTCTGAAA
>JANRFK010001158.1:34903756-34921595 GCA_030068395.1 Apalone spinifera
AAACACTGACAAATAAGAGAGCATGACACTGTATGATTTCTAAAGCTGATATAGAGCAATTTATTCAGCAGAGTGATGTAAGCTTCCTTATGATTGCATCATCCATGACTTCTAGGAATAACATGATGCAATTCATATCATGTATGATGCAATACCAGCTTCAAATTGCATCATTCATTGTTTTGCCTAAAAAGCAAATACTGTCCAAACCCAGTCATAGATTTATTCATAGATCCAGTCAAAGATGTATTTTAGTCATTTCTGGTTTAAATTGAGATCCCTTCCCTTTATAACTCACTTATCCTCCCCCATTCCCAAGTCAAGGGTCGTATATACTGACTCAATAACATATCTTGAAAACTAGAGCCAATCAACAATTTTAAGCATCATTTTCGTTCTCAGTGACCCAGAATTAGTAAAGTTTGACTACATTTATTTCAGAAGCATTTTGGCTGTAGAGCAGTGTAATGGATGGCAAACAGCCATAGTCAAAGTGCATGTTTAACAAACCCCAAATAGACTGAGAATTATTTGTCTAAATAATGTGGCAAGTACTATAGAATACATGCATACAAAACCCAACAACAGAATCTCAAGAGTGATCCATCCCAAACTAGGACTAAGTTAATACCAAATATCATTTGTAGGGTGAAAAAGGGAATGCCAGCATATGGGATTTTCAGTAAATAGGACTTAAGTGGTGCATAATCCTTGTGTATTATGCAATGAGTAGTAGCCAATTTCTCCTGTAATAAATACTTCTACTAGTTCTCTTGCTTCCTAATACTCAAAATACAGAAATGTACCACTCTCTGATCATAAGCAATTATCAGCTTACACTGCTGCTTTCCGGGTGTTTAACTCTATTTCCCTATAATTTATCAGGCTTACTTTATGCTTTAGATATCTCCTAACCTTAGATCTTGTGTGGGACATTTGTAAGGATTAACCTTGGATAAGATGGCCTCTAAAAAGAAACAGTTTCAACCAATTGGGAGGGGAGGTATAGGAAAGGGAAATGCAACTTTTCTGATTACCTTTAAAACACGGACAGAAAGTCGAAAGAGATAAAAACACATTTAAAGGAAAACCAGGATTTTTTCTTCACGTTTTGGTTAGCCGCTCTAAATATCATCATGGGAGAAATCAATTTGCAGGAGCTGTGAAGAGCCTTTGGGCCCTGAACAGCTTAATTGGGGAAGTGCTTTAAAAGTTAAAGGGCCAGAGTTATGTCAAGTACATGAAGTAAAATCTGGCTGATGGCTCCAAATACATTCATTATACTGCATTCTTTGTATCATATCAAATAAAGCATCAGTGTGGAAGATGAGCTGTTTTAAAACTACATTTATTCCTGAATTTTCTTTTACTTATAAATATTGTTCCTAAATAGTTCAGAAACCAAAGGTGCTTGTTCTTATGAGACGGTGTCTATTTTAAGTTGGTAAGAATGGCATTCCAAATAATAAGTTTTAAATGTACAGTATTTCGAAATACTGTAATGAATTAGAAGACAGTCATAGAATAGAATATAAAAGTTCTGGTCAGGCTGCTAATTTCCTGCACGATTTTTTGCTGGTGCAATACTTAAATTGCTGACCATTAAGCATTTAAACCTCAGGGATTGATTTCATCTTTACACTCTTGGGCATCACTTTCTTAAGAATTCATCAGGAAGACAGGAGGAATTTAGTATCTGCTTGCCTCTTTACGACATGGGGAAGGACTGACCAGAGAGGGAACTGCAAGAACAAGTCCCTCCCTCACCTACTCCTAGAAGAGTGCAGCCCTGCTTAGATTACTTTCTTCACCACCACTCCTCAGCAGTGCTGGCTAGTGCACCAAAGGGCAGAGACAAAGTGCTGGACATGCCCATCCATTTGAACAGGAAGGAGGGGGAGTGGCCCTGTCGAGATTGTTTTCCCAGCCATGCTCTGACCAGCGATGTAGGTGTGAGAGGGGTGTGCTGTATACCTTGTGTTCCCCAGCATAGGCACAATGGGGACAGCTGACAGATCTAGCCAAAATTAGAAGATAAAGAAAATGAGCTGTTTGATGGTGGTCACACTCATAAAAAATAAGTAACTACAGCTCAACAGGAGTCATGTGAGATTGCTGAATGTCAATTATCTGTCATACTCTGGTGACCTAATTTATCCATTAGTGGCAGTAGATCTTATGCTCTCTGTGAACCAAGTAATGATCTGTTAGTAGATTATACAAGATTGTGGCATCGTTGTTTGTCCAGATTCATAGTTAGTATCTGAATTACACAGCTAATATCTGCTGCCTGTCAAATCAGAATATAAAAAAGAACATATCTGTTTTCTACAATAAAACAAAACAAAGTCATTTAGGCCCCATTTTCAAAAATGCATTTTTGTGTGAATCTTCCTTACTCACATGAAAACATCACACACATGTAAGCACTGAGGGCCATACTCACTCAGTTACTTTCATACACATATCTCATTTTGTGTGCATGTTGTGGTTTGCACATGACCAAGTTTGCTGCATGAAAAAAATGCCTGAGCAATATGGATCACACACTTTTTTAAATGTCACTTTGTTTGGGGGTGATGTTAAGCTACGAGCTATGTCTAACAGTCAGTTGAATTGGCTTAATCCTTTTGGTTGAAATCTATTGAGGTGCAGAGGGCAAGAACAAGGCCTATCGTCTGTCTGGAAAGTATCAACACATAATCCACTAGAAAGCTAATTACGTGTCATCTGGCTATGAAAGCTTTCAAATAAAGTGATGAGGATGCTCTTAGGTGGTTCTCATTGTTTAGAAATATCTTGGTACAGCAATGCAGAATTTTGCATCCAATGAGTGCAAAGGGGTTTCGCAATACAGATTTAAATAAATGATTCCACAGAAAATGTTCCCATTGCTAGAAACATAAATATAGTAGACTAATTAAAATGTAAAACTTGGGGTATGCATCTGCTCTCACTCACATTTTGTACTAGTAGACTTCACTGGGGTATTCTTGACAAAGCCCTGATTGGGATGATTTAGTTGGGATTGGTCCTTTTAGTAGGAGGTTGGACTTAATGACATTCTGAGGTCTCTTCCAACCCTACAATGAGGTAAGTGAGCAGAGAGTAGGAGCTCTGATCTTTACCATTTGCCAGTAAAATTGACTGGACCATGGCATTTACAGCACAGTTATATATAGGACATGGCATACTATGTCATACATCAGTAATGATGCTAAAAACACTATGGGAGCTATTAATCAGTTTCCATTGACATTAATGAGGCTCTGTCACTTCACTCCATCTGAGCAGCTTGCTTTTGATTTTAAAAGCAAGAATTCACTTTGGTCTTCCATACAGTTGTAATTTTATGCTAATAATTCTAATCATTGTGACTTGTACCAGCATAAAGAGGGAAGAGTGCCTACGTATGTATAGTGCATTCATCAATGGGGGGCCCAATCCACAACTGGGAGCCATTGGCATAGCTCTACAGGTCCATTTACAGATTCTGGCATATGGTATGTAGATACCAGAGACTCCATTTTTACTTTTCAATATTTACTTTTGTACTTATGTTGTCTGTCTAACTCCATGCTATATTTCAGTCTATTGAATCAACTTTGGTGAATCATTCCATTAAAATCAATGGAATTATACCAGGGATGAATTGAGACTCGCTAATATATCAGGCATAATGTACAGAATATGTAGGTACACAATCAGATTTACTCTTAAGCCATCTTTTCTGCTTTATGTTTCCTGAGTATTTTCCAAAATAACATCACATTTTTAGGGCTTTTAATATTATCTAGCAATGTAATCAAAACATATACATTATTAGCTTCAGCCTAAATACAGTATTATATAAATATACCACAATACTATCACATCCCCGACTCAGCTATCCTTCCCATATTTCTTTGATATACAAATATCCCTCGATATGTTTGATATTTTCCCCACAATCTTAAAGAGCATTTGATCCAACCTATGATGAAGCAAGAATTAGACATAAAGTGTGGGTGTGTCTGCTCTCACTTGGATCACTGCTAGATTATGTTTCAGCTCTTGATTGCCCTGCGCTGCTCCCACCAACATTCCTTGGGCCACTCTGTCATCATTTTAAATGATAAGATGCATGCAGCATTGATTTTTGCCTATCACAATCCCCAAGCAGAGCAAGCAGTGAAACGTTATTTGCCAATTCAACTCTTCTCTGCATCTCCACTCCCCAGCAAGATCTCTGTATTTTAACCTGTGAGAGCTGTGCTGCTTGGAATAGAATGGATTGTGGGTGTCTCTGCCTTTCCACAGACAAACACAGAATCATAAATACACACACACACACACACACATACACACACAACTTTATTTCTTTAGTTACGAATGTACCCCTTTAATTTTATTGTATCACTCTGTTCTACTATGGCATATGTACTCCAATAAGATGTAACAATGCAGTAGAAGTTATGCAAGCAACGTACTTTAAATTAACATCCCCTTTTTATCTCTAGGCTTAAAGTAGCATTCATCTTCCATCCCATCAATTTGCAAAAAATTATAATTATGATGAATGCTGTTGATTGCTGATCTGTGTTGTTAACTTGCACAAGCCAATGCAGCTGCGCACAGCAGAAAATGTGTGCAAGTTACATAACTATCTGTAAACTCAGCAAATCAAAGAAAATTCTGGAATGAGTTGGAAAAAATGAAGAACTGCATTTTAAAAATTTGCAACACTACTATGTTCGCCTTCTTAAACCCATCAAAACACACCCTTTTTCTGGCAAAAGAATGGTCACTAATCCAAGTTATAGTCCATTTGATTTTGTTGACACCTGACAAAGAGAGCAGCAGGCCCATTGACGGAACAGGAAAGGAGGCAATTGCCCAGGGACCTCACTGATTAAAAAGGGCCCAGGAACCCCAGTCACCATTGGCAGCGCCATAAGTCTAAGGTGGGTTTCCTGCCCACCATGGCCCTTCCCTACTCCCAGAAGCATCCAATACATCCCTGTAGCCTAAGGGTGGGCAGAGACTCTGTGCACTCCCTCTGCCCCAACTACTGATTCCACAGCTCTCAATAGCTTGGAACTGTGGCCAATGGGTGCTGTGGCAGTTCTACCTATGGGCAGCAGTGCACAGAGACCCCATGGCTTCCCTTTCCCTAGGAACTGCTGTCAGAGGGGTGTGCTAGCCCACTTCTACACCCTAGCCTCTCTGTCTTGAATCTGCACCCTACACCCAAATTCCCACCCAGAACCCTCACTCCACATTCCCTCCCACACCCAAACTCCTCCCAAGATCCTGACACCATAGCCCCTCCCACACCGAAACTCTTTCCCAGACTCTGCACCCCACGTCTCTACCCACACCCTACTCTCATGGGATAGGGAAGGGGTGAGGCAAGGTTCTTTGGGTTTGTGCAATTAGACAGTTGGCAACCCTACCAGGTAGGCATGTGGATGCCCTGGTTGGGAGATCATGTCCAGCAGTGCAGCCAAGGGCTTGCTGGGCACCATCAGCAGAGCTGCCAGCTCACTAGACAGCAGACAGCACAGGTGCAGCACTATCCAAATGTCAGACAAACTATTTTCACATCTGTGTAGCCTGTGCATGTGTGGGGTCCCATTTGACTGTTCATCCCTAGAGCCCAGGATTGCTGTTGACAAGCCTGAGCATCAGTTTGCCTTTTGTTTGTGAGAAAGTGTTTTGTGCCTTTTTCTAAACTTGGAGCATATTGTGGAGCAGAATCCTATAAATATACATATAATGTTACCACACCCATTTTACCATGGCAATAATATTCAGCAAATTATGAGTTTTCAAATAATATTTCAAGGCATATTTTGTACAAAATCTCAGAGAAGTAGTTGGGTAATTTTTTTATCTGCAAAAGCAATGAGGATCTAAGGGAAAACCTACACTATGGAGAAGATCTACCCTCTGAAGTTTGATCTTCTAGTGTTTGATTTAGCGTGTCTAGTGAAGATCCCCAAATTGAACACTGAAGGCATCCCTCGCCAGCATCCTGTACTCCTCATTCTATGAGGAATAAGGGAAGCTGATAGGAGTGTGTTCTCCCATCAGCCTCCCACAGTATGGGTGCTTCTGTGGCTCAGCATAAGGTAAGCCAAATCCAGCTATGCATTTTACGTAGCTGGAGGCATACTTTAAGCTAAACTGCCTGGCCTAGTATAGACCCGGCCTTAGAGACTAAGGGTAGATCTACACTGCATGCTTATTTCAGAATAAACTATTCCAGGAAAGTTATTCCAAAATAGCTTATTTTGAAATAGAACATCTACATTGCAGGTAAGCCTACAAATTAATCTGAGGCAGGCTTCCCTAATGTAAATGTGCTATCTTGATTTAAAACCCCAGGTGAAGTAATTTAGAATGGCCCTGGGAAGGGCCTATTTCAAAATAGCAGAAGTGTAGCATCTACACAGACCTTATCGCAAAATAGCTATTTCGGAATAGGCATTATTCTTCATAGAATGAGGTTTACAGAAGTTGTAATAACCTGTCTGTTATTTTTTCAAAATATTTCAAAATAACGGAATTGCTATGTAGATGCTCGCATAGTTATTTTGGAATAATGGCCATTATTCTACAATAACTTTTCTGTGTAGACATACCCTAACAGATTTATTTAGGGCGTAAGCTTTACCTACGGAAACTTATACCTTAATAAATGTCAGTCTCTAGGCCCTGATCTACACTAGGAAGTTATTTTGAAATAACTTCCCTTATTTTGAAATAACAAGCGTAGTGTCAATGCTACCAAGCCCATTATTTCAAAATAAGGGTTTGGTTATTTTGAAAGAATAACTGAGGCTTTCCAAAAGGAGTAACACTTATTTTGAAAGAGTTATTTCAAAATAATGGTAATATAGATTCTCCACTGCTACTATTTCAAAATAACTATTCCCCAGAGTCATTCAAAATCATTATTTCATAGTGCTTTCCAAGGCTCTAAATCCAGTAGTGTGTCCACATTAACAGAGCCTCCCTTGGACTAATTTTGGGGCTTCTCCATAGTGTAGACATGCTATTTTGAAATTATTATTTCAGGAGTTATTATTTTGAAATAATTTCCTAGTGTAGACATGCCCTTAGCATCAAAGTTATTTTTGAAAATGAGAGAGGATGCTTAATCACTGAGGTGCTTTTTGATAATTTTACTCCCATCTTGATTCATGATCTCTAAGGGTATGTCTAAACAGCAACATTATTTCAAAATAACTAGTGTTGTTTCGAAATAACGTAGTCCATGTCTACGCAACAGGCAATTAGTTTAAAATAATGTTGAAATACTGTCAAGCTGAGGATTTCTTACTCCAACTCCTGTAACTCTCATTGTACGAGGAGTAAGGGAAGTTGGGGGAGGAGTGTTCTATTTCAAAATAAGTGCTGTGTAGATGCTCCCAATTTTGAAATAAGCTATTTCAAAATAAGCTACGCAGTTGATGTAGCTCTATTTGTGTAGCTTATTTCAAGTTAAGCCCTGCTGTGTAGATGCATCCTAAATAATACTGAAAAGCAATACAACAAACACAAAAAATATTGATCTAAAGGTAGCCAGTAAAGCATTAGGCAAATAGTTTTGATAATAACTAGCCAATACCTAGGATTACAGCAGTCATCCAAAGTAGGAGAATAAGCTTACCAACCATTTTTATTTATACTGGGGAAATACATTGTTTAGTTAAATAGCAAAGAATATTAGACAAATACTAGATAATTTTAATATGAAGACATGCACAGGAATGGTGTAAAAAAGATCATCCCTGTCAGCGAATTCTCAATAGCACAGACACCAGAATGCTCAACCCTCAAACCTACAATGTGAGACACAGAGAATGAAAGAAAATTTTAAAATGGGGGCAAATTTGTCTTGGGGCAAAACCAAACTCTGGTTTCAGGTTTTGATGGAGCACAAGTAGTTGCAGTGCTGAGACGGTGAAGTTGCCTTTGGCTATACTGACAATAAAGCCTATTTAGCAGCAGGGAGCTAGGAAAAGTACTAGAAGCTGTCTTAAAAAAAAGGAAAGAAAAAGACACCTCCTGAAAGTCTTGAAACAGTGACAGTGTGCTACCATGAATACTATGAATTCACCAGCAGTGTTAGGAATCAGAGATTACAGTTTAAGGAAGGTCTCTGCTAAAGACATTATCATCATTGGAAATGTTCCCTGCATTTAAAGCTATATTTAGAAATTATTTAAAATAATGTGATGTGTGGCTTCTCTTGGAGTTGTCAGAGAGATGGGGAAAAGCACAGTCTCTCAGCAAATAGAGTAAAGGTGTTAGCAGCTGCAGAGAGATGTAAAGGTACTTGAAAACATGCAGGAATCCTCTAGTGCTGAAAAAGTGCAAGTCAGAGAGCACTTTTCAATTGCCTTCTTCACTGCCATCTGATTTCCCACTTTTGCCGGAGCACAGGGAAGCCTCCTGATTTTCTTCTGTCTCTGTTCATTTTCTGCATCACCATGCCCCTTTTTCTAGCTACAGAACTGGTTGTTTAGCAGCGTCACAAAAGTGCTGATACATTTCATGTCTCCAAAGCTGCAGGATACAGACTCTCCTCACATTTTTGGTCATAAAAATGAGTAGTTTTGCTTTTATGTGTTTGTCCCTCTCTCATGCATTCAGAACGTACATGTCTACTATGTACATGCAAACTCAAACAGAATGCATTGAATTAGGAAGGAATTGTTTTTGCACTAACATAACATAACATAGGCCTACTTTCTCTTCCAATTCAAAATGCTGTAAATCAGGAGGAAATCTACCGAAGTCAGTAAAACACATTACAATAGCATGAAACCAAGGTGAGAGAATCAGTCCCAATCAGTGCAGCACTGACATTATCATTTTTAAATACTGGAAAAGACCTTATCAAGATTAATACGAGTTTCTTCTAACCTAGTCCCCAATTCAACAGTCCACACCCATTTGGGAAATATGGACTCTAGTGGGATTTAATCATATGTCTAAATGCTTTGCTGAAGTGGTGACCTAAAGAGTAATTTCAAGACTGGGGACTAGGTCCTCAGTTATTTAATCAGCATAGCTCTATTATCTTTGATTATAGTAACTAAGGTTCTGACACTGAATTTTCATTTTCACATAAGAACATAAGAACAGCCATACTGGTTCAGACCAAAGGTCCATCTAGCCCAGTATCCTGTCTTCCAACCATGGCCAATGCCAGATGCCCCAGAGGGAGTGAACAGAACAGGGAATCATCACATGATCCCTCTCCTGTCCTCCAGTTCCAGCCTCTGACAAACAGAGGTGAGGGACACCATTCCTACCCATCCTGGCTAATAGCCATTGATGGAAAATATGAAAGGGCTAAACACTATAGACCACAGGCCACTGCATTCCTCTCAGTTTTATGCCAGTGTAACTTCATCACATCAATTATTCCAATGGGATTAAATCAGCATATAACTGTAGTAACAAGAGGTGAATCAGACCCATATGTGTATTCTTATTGTATGGCACATATTATTGTGGTTAATCTATGGATAGTCATGGCTGGCACAAGGCAAAAAGTATATCCACAGTCAATGATTTCCACTATGCTTTTCCACGGAGGAACATCTTTCCTGCCTTCATGTTTTCACCTACACACAATCTCCAGTATTTATAATATTAAACTGACTGCAATAAATGTCTCCCCTGATAAGAGTTACAGCAGGGAAGCCTCCCAGCCAGTCTCAACTACAGCATATGTATTTGCTTTTCCTTTCTCCATTCATAAATCAACATCCCACAGCTTTTGCTTTCTAAAAGAAGACTATGGCTGCAAACAAAATAATTAGTTCATGCAAATTTAAGTATGCGGTTCTATATTAAGACTATCAAATAAATGGCTAAATCTTGCATTCCTGTATGAGTTTTGGACTAAATCTGTATTTCAAAGGATGTTGTCTGAAATATGGTTTTAATAAAAATCTCTATATGGACTTCAAGAGAAGACCTGCAGTAGTGTTACTTAGACTGCCAAAGGCCAGATTTTCATGGCACTGAGACACCTGTAGATTCAAATAGGAACCTAATGGGTTTTTCAAAAGCATCTACTGCTTTTGATACTAGGTTAGCCACCTACCAAGCTCTGAAATCAATGGGAGCTAGGCACTTGACCTCCTTATGTACTTTTGGAAATTCTACTAAGGTCCACTATCTGCATTTTTAGGTACCCAGATACCTTTGCAAATTATCCCTATGTGTGCGTGTGAATTGCTAAAAAAACCCAGCTCTAAAACACATTGTCAAAGAAAGCTGTAAGCCATTGCAAACTAGGTTAGAATGTGGACTAGCAATTAGGTAGAGAAATACAAATTTCATAATCCAAACAGAGAAATCCTCAAAGTATAAATTCACAGTGTATTTTGGCTTCAGCCTTCCTCAAGCACATATCCAGTCCCATTGGCTATGAGACTGATGGAAATCAAACTATTTTCCTAAAAGAAAAAACCAGCAACACAGTAGGGTTTGTGTTTCATGGACCATTTAAAAACATTCAGTTGTTGCAATAGCAGTTTTTATACATATGTATTTGTAATACCAAGCTTTGTGTTCCCAACAGAACTATCCCCATTACCATTGATGTCAATGGCAAAATTGCCATGGATTTCAATGATGCAGGATCAGCCCAAGTATGTTTCACACCACAGGGTGTAATTCTTCCATTTAAATCAGTTTTCACCTGTGCATTTCCCTTGACTTCAGAGAGGATGATCCTGATTTACACTAGTTTACATATTCTGGCAGAGCTGAACAGATTATTCATTGTGAATAATTTATCCAACAAATTCTGTCATTCATCATACACATTATATATGAATAATTATTTTCATTATTTTTCCAATGAGCTTTTGGCTTAACACTTTTTTCCTATGAAAAGTAATCTACTTCCCCCAGTGTCTCAAGACAGGGGGAAAGTGCCAATTTATGTGCTAACAATGGATATTTCACATTGAAGGGTAGTGTTACAGTGTAATGAGTCTGATAGCATTAGCATAAGCTTACATAAATGCAGGTGTATTCAGATTTCAGAAAGGTTGCAATGGCTATGAACTGGTGCAAAACACAGCAAAGGATTATTTCTGATGCAAAAAAAATAAAGTCTGTCCTGCAGCACTAATGTTTCAATTATTCAAGTTCACAGGGCACTGGCCAAGAAAATTACGGGAAATAATTGTTCCTGCTCAATTATTTCTAGTGGGAATTATCGCAAAGTAGAAAAATGTTCCATTACAAATGTCCAGGAGGTCAGTAGTGTAAAGAGAAGAATAGCAGCACAGATCATTCCTCTTCAGCAATCTAAGCACCATCAAAGAAATAGAAAGGTAAATGAGTGAAATGGTAACAACCATGGGTTAATCATTGGTTAGTAACAAATTCAAGCAAACATGCTTTAAAAGAAAAGGGACAGAAATGGCAACATACATGACTTGCTTATGGTGAGCCTCCAAATGTCAAGTTACATAAATATTTATTATAAATATTATCTGAACCAATTATTCTAAGGAGGTATGTTTAACAGTAAACCAAATTTAAAAACTCAGTTAATATTGGATTAATATCCCATTGGTCACCCATTTTATTGAGGTTCCATCTTCAGGTAATTTATAATAAGTTAATAGAAGTGAATGATTAATAGAAGTTTTTAATCAGGTTACATATCTGATTAGTATGTCTTGGGGATAGCTATAAGCACATCAATGGAAGGTATTATATAGATGGTTATAATTTATTTAATAGTCTGTTGGACTCTACAATAATTTATAGCAATGGATTATCCACTTATTAAAACATCTATTAATCATGTATTAAATGTTCGTAGCCTTTATTTATACAGAGAACCTTAATATAAAGTATGACTATAACATTGTTACTGCAGGCATCAGAGAAGGTAAAGGAGAAATTTAAGTCATTGTGAGTTTTTTTGATGTTTCATAGCACTTATTATTTTCACTGCTGTCTTCATGGGCAGGAGTTCATTTTTTTAACTTAATTTCCTGGTGGGAAATTAAAATTCAACTTTGTTCACACTCTGCTATTACAGTCACCCCCCAACCAAAATCAGATTTTCAGCTGTGTCTTTATATCTTGAAGACCATTACAGTCTGTTTTCCACAAGACAGAGTGATTCGTAGTAAAGTGTTACTTTGGTTGCTATGTAATGAGGTAGGAATAGTAGCAGGGAAGAAACCTTAGAAATATATGCACAACATTGCACTTTCAAAATTAATTATTTTAAATTACTGACTGTCTTGTTATATTATTTCCTCATTTTGATATAGTAGCTCACATTTTCTACTCAGTCCATTCCTATATGCGCTGGGGAAGAGGATACAAGATAGAATGACATTACAAAAAAATAGACATCTCTGCTAACTTTGACTATGAGATCCTTTGCACATAGATGCAATATTCTGAGGCTTATCTCATTTATTTTTCCATCTGGGCACCTCTGTGTCTTTGAACTTACTGCCCTTTATCTAATGTCTAAAGCCGGCTCTTAGGGCACATCTACACTACGAGACAAGGTCAAATCTTATATGAACAATTTTTTGCCACCCAATTTTCTGAAGTCAAAGGTGAATGTCCTCACTGTGGGGAACAATCAAATGTAGCCTGAAGTAACACATTCCCATTAAGGAGCCTACCATTGACTCAGAGCATGAGGCATTGTGGGCAGCTTTGCATTCTGGGTTATACTCACAGTGCCCGCTGCTACCAAAACTCATCTAGTCCCTCTGTTCTAGGTCACCTTTTGATGACCTAGAATCCGGTTTGCAGCAAGCCATTGTGATGGTGATGTATGCTGTGGTGTAACTAATGATGGCATACATATGGCACTCCACCAGGAAGAGGACGAGGACAAAGCTCAGGGTGGCATGAAAGCCCTGCTTGTGCAAGGCCTAGCACTGATGCTAGTGCAGCTGCCAGTCATTCTTCTGATGATCAATAACATTCTGCTAGGGAGAGTTGTGGCTCTGGAAAACACGGACACCATAGTGGTGGAGTTCCTAACTGCAATGGGGCCATAGATGAAATACAAATCCCATCTTTGCCCTGACTACCTTGCCTCAGAGTACATCAACCACAAGATGCAGGCATTGGTATTCAACACACTATTTTCAGTTCATTAATTCATTAATTCTGACTCCAAAATTTCTGTTTTTACCATACATGATTTCAGCATAGTTCTTGAATTACATCAATGTGGCCTTCTTCTCTCAACTTATTTACTTTCTCTTTTGTATCTTTTTAGAACATTTATCATTGAAAGCAACTTGACTTAGTTTCCATTAACATTTGCCATTATAAGTTATTGTAATATTCTATGAACCTTCACATACTTTTTGCAGTTGATCTTCCAGAGTATATTTTTTGGTCCAATTGTCATACCAACTCCAACCTTCACTGATACTCTATTAGCCCAGTCCTCTGATGGCTGGGTGAAGAAGGATGAAGGTGCCAGACCTTTTTCCCACCAAGAACTATCCAGCATGGCTGATAACCTGCTGCTAGTAGCACAGTGGTTCTCAAACTTTTTGTATTGGTGATTTCTTTCATGCAGAAAACCTCTGAGTGCAATCCCCACCTTACAGATTAAAAAGGGCAAGATTTAATTTAATGGGGGCTTGGGCCTGACAGACCCATTGAGCGAATAGCTCAAAACCCCCATCTTGTGACCTCCTGAGGAGAGAAGACTATGGGGGTTTGAGAACCCCCATGTACCCAGTTACTTCCTCCACAATGGAAAGGAATTATCAGGGAAGAAACTGTGACTGTTTCTCTCCCCAGGGCAAAACATGAAATCACAGCCTTGCGGACAGACAGTTAAATGGGCGTTGTGACTTGCATGTGATTAACAATTGCTATGAGAGGTAGGAAGGGAGAAGAAGATGGACAAACAATTTTAAGTGTTTGCAAAAGTTAATTCTAAGTCATTTTCTGGCTTAAACCAGAAGATTTCTCCCCTCCCACAATGAGAAATGCATCATTCATTTTGACAGAGAGGAATTTATTTATTCTTGACAAATGATATGAAAGCAACAAAAGAAAACATTTCTCTCAAAGCCTAAGCCAGCAGTTTTCTCCCTAAAATGTGTTTACAGTTTTAGTCTCAACAGGGAGGCATGTTTTGCATGCAAATAGCAGGTGGTTAGGGTGAGTTACTTTGACAGCTAATGTCTTGAGCTGCCTCGACATCTGTGGTCTAATAGAGTGACTTCGTAGTAAGTGAAGTTGCTGATGAAAGGCAACCAAATTAAGTGGAATTTTTCATCTCCGTTTCAAGCAGGCTATACTGAGACCATTCAAGGGGGAATGAAGAAATGATTAAAAAGAGATTGCACTCTGGCTCTGATGGCAACTGACATAAATGAACCTGAAAAGGCAAATAAGAAGACACTAATTTTAAAGACACACTGGTTCTCCTCAGTCAGTTTCACTGGAAATTGCATTGTTGGAAGGAGAAGAGGGCTGTCTCTTGCCTAGTAAATAAGCAACAGCATGATCAGTAGAGGGCTAAAGTCAAGAGCACCCCCAAAGAGAGATAATTAATGTCTTCACCTTATTATTTTTGCATGTTAAGAATGTAAAACCAATGCCAGCTTTAGAACTTAGGCTTTCCCTTTCAAATCATCTCTTCTTTCTATAGGCTAATTTACCATCTTTTCATGGAATACAACATTGCAAATAGCAGGAAATGACATGTGACAGCACCTTCTGTGCCAAACAAATGATGTGACCCTATCTGCCCAGGCTGCAATCAGCATGAATTCTCCTTTTGTTCATAGTTCTGAGAGATGTTTGAGTCCAATAGCATAACTTTTGCAAATACTAACCAACTAAAACAAGAATCTTTGGCTATTGTGTCAGAAGACATAACAAGGAACTGTTCAGGGTTACAGTCTGCAAAACAATGTAAAAGGAACTGTGTGACTATCTGAAAAATAAAAAGTAATATTATGCCTTGCCTCATGCAAGCAGCAGGACAAATGTGTATTATCTTGGTAAGGACTGTCACGTGAACTGATGAATGTTAACTGAATTTGAATATTAACATAACAGGTATTATTTTGATTACTCTCCAACCAGTTTGTATACAGTCTTACTGAAAATCCTAATGTTATTTTTCACTTCTTTGCAGATGTTCAGATGAAGTTTGATTCTAGAGCTGATTTTAAATTTTGAATTGAAAAAGTTGTCCTCATGAAATATGGGACTTCATCAAATTTGATTTTTTTCCCAGGAAAATGTTGATTTTTGAAAAATGCTTCTGATTTTTAAGGGAAACCTAAACAAAAATTGGTTTTTAATTCATAAATTATATTTTTTTTACTTAAAAAGTCAACACTTTAAAATGAAATGTAATTTTGATGGTAAATATTAAATTTCTACATGTTGACATGAACTTAATTTTTGGGGAATTTTCATTCCTCCAGACTATGAAGAATTTCAACATTTTGTTCTATTTCTAGATGAAAACCAAATGCCAAAATATCAGTATGTCCCATGTGACAGAAGTTCTGTTGTCTGAACAGTTGTTGTTAAAACAACTGTTAAATTAGTTGTTAAACTGAGTGACACATTTTCCTTCCATATTTCTTATCAGTGAAGGAAAAAGCATGTGACACACCTGCTGTAGCATGTTTCCAAGGCTACAAATGGACAGTAGAACATCACACTTACACAGAATATGAAGATCCTTAATGACAACATGTAAAACTCTCATTTTCATCGAGGTGTCCCAAAATGCTGCCCGAGTTGAAATATTTCTTTGGTTTGCAATGTAAGACAAAGAGAAAGATGTGTGTTAGTGTTCATTTGTTTTGCCTTAGAACAACCTTGATTGTGTGGAATGCAGCTAAAACTTCAGTGGGGGCATACAAGGTATAATGTCTTTCTCCTAAACAATGAGCAGAATGATGCCCTTAAAATAACAGGGAACTCCTGGGGATGTGGCAGCTGAGTGGAGGGTCCCATAGCTATTCTGGGTATCTTCTGTCTGCAAGGGGTGGGGAGTGAGGGGGCAATGCACTCAGTATTGGTTCATAGCTCTGCTCCAGAAAGGAACAGTGTGTACCCTCCTTACTTCTCAGTCTCTGCCAGCAAAGACCAAAACCAAAAATACCTAAGGGCTATGGACTATGGATGGGTGCATCAGCATGTCCACTTCTAAGTATCCAAGAAAACCTTTTGTCCATGGAGGTACTCTGTTATATAACATGACCTCAGTCTACTTCTGCCCTTGCGCAACCATGCAAAACAAAACTGAATTTTGCCTTGAATCACAAAGGCCCAACACTGGACCCCTCCCGCTGTTGGTCTAGCTGGAATTGACATAAGGTACATTTCTTCAGAGGGCCCAGACTACAGGCTGCATGTTGGAAAGTGAAGCCTTTCCCAGGAATATTAGGAGAGTGCTACCAAAGCTCTGAGCCTGCGTCCCACAGAAAAGTTTAGATGCATATGACCAAGATTAGACTCTGCAGTAACTAAATCAGCGTAGCCCTGTGGAGGCTCCATAGCCAAAACCTTGCAAATCGAAGATTGACATGAAGAGAGTCTATAACAATCCCTTAAGTATTTCTGCTCTGCCAATTATATGGTAAAAATGCCTGGAGCTTACATTTCACTCAGAGTCAAATTACCATGCAAGTGACATTTCCTTTTTTACATCTCATGATAACATTTTCACTTAGAAGTCACAAACAATCATGGCACTTTGTTAACTACATGGCATTTCACTTCTGTGCCGTAACTGCATCACCCAGATAATTAACTGTGATATAATTACAAAAACATTGCTCAGCAAGCCTAACAAAGTTAACTGTATGCTTGCCTGTGAGAATTAGCACAGTATGAACTTACTTGCAGGTAGGGCTGGGTCAAAACCCCATTTGGAAGCAAAACTCTAGAACTTTAATTTTGGTGAGAAGCACAGAAATGGAAGAAGGGAACATGGATCCATACCAATCCCAGTGGTGGTGGGTCCAGTGCAGAACCAGAACTACACAGAAATTATTTTTGTTTCTGATTTTAGTATGGAGGAAGCAGTGTGAGAATGTTATTCTTTATTGCATCTCCTCTGTGCATAACTTCAGATCTACTCAGACTCCTCTTCCTGCCACAGCTCTACCACATCTATCAGACTTTCACTTCCCATTCAAACCCCCTTCATCTTGTACAGGCCTATATCAGCTGGTACACAGATTCCATCTCCCGCCAACCTGTACAAACATGGACACTCCATCCCACAACTCTTCAATGTCTTTGCAGGGAAAATTAGGTGGATCATTTTCCTCCTAAGTTGCAGGTATGCTAAATGGTCATATTGCTTAGAGATAATCATTAAATTTCTTTTGTGCATTTTGGTGTTGTTGCTGTTGGGATTTAGTATGATTGAAAGTCATAGTGCAGGATGTAAAAGTAAAATGTTTTTAATGAAGTAAATACTCATGGAAACTGAGTAATCATGGAAGACTTCAACTTTCCAGATATAGACTGGAGAACAAGTGCTAGTAATAATAATAGGACTCAGATTTTCCTAGATGCGATAGATCATGAATTCCTTCATCAAGTAGTTGATGAACCAACAAGGGAGGATGCCATTTTAGATTTGGTTTTGGTGAGTAGCGAGGACTTCATAGATGAAATGGTTGTAGGGGACAACCTTGGCTCAAGCAATCATGAGATAATTCAGTTCAAACTAAATGGAAGGATAAACAAAAATAAATCTGAGACTAGGTTTTTTGATTTCAAGAGGGCTAACTTTAATAAATTAAGGAAATTAGTTAGGGAAGTGGATTGGACTAAA
>JANRFK010001158.1:34934100-34945078 GCA_030068395.1 Apalone spinifera
CTGAGTCAAGGGGAGCATCCATGCCCCAGGGCAGGTTCCCACGCAGAGGATCCGAACTTCCCTAGGTCACGAATGGAGTGACCCTACTCAGTTCGCTCTCGGAGGGGGGAGAACTATGACGTAGTGTTGGTGCCTTGCTGGTTGCTATGCTGGAGCTGTGGGTGACCCCCACTGGCTGCTGTCTGCAGCACGGCCCAGCAGGGCAGGGGATGAGTCACTAGGCAAGGGTCTCTCAACCTGTCCAACTGGCTACCCCCCAGGGAGAGAAACAAAGGAAGGTGGAATGCCACCCCTGGCTGGGAGACAGGGCTGTAAGAGGTTTAGTTTCTGGCTGGTATCATGGAGGAAGCAGCCAAGCAAGGGGCTGGGATTTAAGGGCCCAGCCACCCCGCCCCCCATCTCAAGGGGGGCTGAGGCACCCTAGGCCCGGTTCCTGTAACCAGATGATATCTGTGCTGTGCTGTATCCTGGAGAAGCAGTAAACTCCCTCTATTCTACTGGATGGTGGAGTCTGTCCGTGCCATTACAGGGGTGCAGGAGATGGGAAAACCCCAACGCGCCATCACAGGGAGGCATAGGGAGTAATGCTGATATTATAGCTAAGGTAAAATGCTATCTTAAACCAATCTATAGCCTTACTTTCTACATACTCATAGAATCTTAGAAGATTCTATGATACTATGGGATTGGAAGAGAGCTGAGGAGGTCATCTAATCCAACTCCTTGCTCAAAGTAGGACTAACCCCACTTTAAGCATTCCAGCCATTCCACACCACCTTAGGCAACCCATTTTAGTGCTTCACCATCCTCCTAGTAAACTAGTTACTTTTCATATCCAGCCTAGCCCTCACCCGCTGCAACTTGAGACCATTGCTTCATGTTCTGTCATCTGTCACCGTGAGAATAGCCTGGCTCCATCCTCTTTGGAATCCCCCTTCAGGTAGCTGGAGGCAGTTATTGAATCTTCATTCATTCTTCACTTCTATAAACTAAACAAGCCCAGTTCCATCAGCCTCTGTTCATAAATCATATGCCCCAGCCCCCTAATCATTCTGTTGCTCTCCACTAGACGTTCTACAATTTGTCCTCATCCTCTTTGTAGGACATATGCCCCATCCCCCTAATCATTCTGTACCCAATCCTTACCCTCTAGCATATCTCTGTCTTCTATCTGTGAACTGGCTGAGAGTGCAAATTATCCAGTAATCCCTGTCATTAATAAAAATAAACAAAAGCAATCCCAGGACCAACTATGGGACACTCTATTTGATACCAGCTGCCAATGAGACATCAGACCATTGATCACTATGTTTTGCATACAATACTAATACAGCCCAATACTAATTAATACTAATTGGGCTGTATTAGTATTAATAGAACAGATTGAGGGAAGTGATTATTCCCCTCTGTTCTGCACTACTGAGACCACATCTGGAGTATTGTGGCAATTTTTGGGCCCCCATTACAAAAAGGATGAGGACATATTGTAGAGCGTCTCATGGAGAGCAACAGAATGATTAGGGGGCTTGGGCATATGGCTTATGAGCAGAGGCTGATGGAACTGGGCTTGTTTAGTCTATAGAAGTGAAGAATGAGTGAATGAGTGAAGATTCAATAGCTGCCTCCAGCTACCTGAAGGGGGATTCCAAAGAGGATGGAGCCAGGCTATTCTGATGTAGTTAACAGTCTTGGCAACAAGGGCACACTATTGATTCATATTCAGCTTCTCAACTACTGTAATCCTCACTGCAGAACTGCAATTTAGTCAGTCAGTTCCCACCCTATAGTGGTGCATGGGATTCTTTTGTCCTGAGTGCAATACTCTGCACTTGCTCTTGATGAATCTCATCAGATCTCTTTTGGCCTTCCACCAATGTCTACATCATTCTGTACCCAATCCTTACCCTCCAGCATATCCCCGTCTTCCATCTGTGAACTTGCCGAGAGTGCAAATTATCCAGTAATCCCTGTCATTAATAAAAATAAACAAAAGCAGTCCCAGGACCAACAATGGGACACTCTATTTGATACCAGCTGCCAATGAGACATCAGGCCATTGATCACTATGTTTTGAGCCCAACAATCTAGCCAGCTTTCTACCCACCTTATAGTGCAATCATCCAAGGCATACTTCTTTAACTTGCCGGCAAGAATACTGTGGGAGACTGTATCAAAATCTCTACTAAAGTCAAGGTATAGCATGTCTACCACTTTCCCCATGTTGATCTAGCCAGTTACCTTATCAGAGAAGGCAATCAGCTTGGTCAGGCATGACTTGCTCTTGGTGATTCCATGTTCCTGAACACCTCCAAGTGTTTAAAAAGGATTTCTTGAGGACCTGCTCCATGAATTTTCAAAGGACTGAGATAATTCTGACCAGCCTGTAGTTTCTCAGATTCTCCTCCTTCCTTTTTTTGAAGATGGGTTACCTACATTTGCTCTTTTCCAGTCATCCAGGACCTCCCCTGATCTCTACTACTTTTCAAAGATAATGGCCAATGGCTCAACAATCACTTCAGCCACCTCTATCAATGTTCTTGGATGCATTAGATCTGGACCTATGGAATTGTGCACGCCTAGCTTTTTTGAAAAGTCCTGTGAAGAACTTCAAAAAGATCTCACAAATCTAAGTGATTGGGGAACAAAATGGTAAATTAAATTTAATGTGGATAAATGTAAAGTAATGCACATTAGAAAAAAATAACCCCAACTATACGTACAATATAATGGGGGTAATTTAGCTACAGATAATCAGGAAAGAGATCTTGGAGTCATCATGGATAGTTCTCTGAAGATGTCCACACAGTGTGCATCAGTAGTCAAAACAAGTAAACGGGATGTTAGGAATCATTAAAAAAGGCATAGAGAATAAGATGGAGAATATCTTATTGCCTTTATATAAATCCATGGTAGGCCCACATCTTGAATACTGTGTACAGATGTGGTCTCCTCATCTCAAAAAAGATCTACTGGCATTAGAAAAAGTTCAGAAAAGGGCAACTAAAATGATTAGGGGTTTGGAATGGGTCCCATATGAAGAGAGATTAAAGAGACTAGGACTTTTCAGCTAGAAAAGAGGAGACTAAGGGGGATATGATAGAGGTATATAAAATCATGAGTAGTGTGGAGAAAGTGAATAAGGAAAAGTTATCTACTTGTTCCCATAATATAGGAACTAGGAGCCACCAAACAAAATTAATAGGCAGAAGGTTTAAAACAAATAAAAGGATGTTCTTTTTCACACAGCGCATAGTCAACCTGTGGAACTCCTTGCCTGAGGGGGTTGTGAAGGCTAGGACTACAACAGGGTTTAAAAAAGAGCTAGATGAATTCATGTAGACCATTAATAATGACTATTAACCAAGATGGGTAAGGAATGGTGTCTCTAGCCTCTGTTTGTCAGAGGGTGGAGATGAATGGAAGGAGAGAGATGGCTTGATCATTACCTGTTCGGTTCACTCTCTCTGGGGCACCTGGCACTGGCCACTGTCAGCAGACAGGATACTGGGCTGGGTGGACCCTTGGTCTGACCCAGTATGAACATTCTTATGTTCTCATGTCCCTAACCTGTTTAACCTGTTGGGCTGCTCAGTGAGTCCTGACCACCTTTTTCCCATATTGTGCTTCACATCTTGTCTGTGAAGATGAAGGGGAGAAAAAAAAAGGATTGCGTACCTCAGCTATTTCCACATCTTCTGTTACTAGGTTGCCTTCCCCATTCAGTAAGGGTCCCACACTTTCTCTCACCTATATTAAATAACCACTGGTTTACCAAACATGCACACTGAATGATTGGAGGGAATGGGGATGGGAAGTTCCATCTGTTATGGAAATAATTTACATGCTGTCATTAATGAGGTTATTCATTGTTTATGTCATTTTTATACCCATGCTGAAAAAGGAAATCGCTGTACTGAAAGGGGCAAAGGTATCCCCTTTGCCACCCCACAGTCTGCGCTCAAGAACAGTCAATTTTGACAATTTATTCTAAGGTTTGGTTCTTGCGGTGACTGCCTTATGCACCAGCTTCTAAGGGATGCCATACCGCTGTGCTGATTGAGGGGGCATTCACTGAGATCTGACAAGACAGACATTTTTGCTTTGTAGTTTGGCCAAAAAATAGCTAGAAACTTTCTGCCCATTGTAAAACTATTTAAAAGAAAAAAAATCACAATTTTTTCAGATTTCTATAATTTTGTGATAAAGCACTAGAAACAGTTTACAAGCCAATTTAACAAAAGCTAAGAGAAACAAGTAATTAAACACACCCTTTCACTACAAAACCAGCTTATAGAATAAGTAGATAAGAGAATAATAGCAAAAATATTACATACCATTCTTCTGTCTATTTATAAGATTCTGAACCCAACTGATATTTTCAAACTTCCTTTTTCCTTTCATGAATTCAGTTGCTAGTGGCAGAGACATGAAATAGAGCTGGCTGGGGATTTTTTGACAAAATTTTTGTTCTGGAAAAATGATAGTTTGTTGAAACTGGAACATTTCGTGGGAAAGGATCAATTTCAAAGAATTTGTCTGTTTACATTTTAAAAATTAATAGTTTCAAAATTATTAAAATGTCTCATTTCAACATTTTCTAACTGAAAAATTCTGCTTTTTCAGTTTGAAATGACATTTCTTTTTGAAATGTAAGCTAATTCCAGTCAAGATAAATATATAAATAAAGAAGGATGAAAAGCACAACAAAAGATTTTGACTGACCCAAACCAAAACATTTGTGGGACTCTCAGTTCATGAAAATTTTTATTTCAACTTTTTTGTCCTGATTTGGCATAGAAAACTCCTGAATTTTCACAAGGTAGGAAAATCATTTCCCTCCCAGCTCTAATATTTAGTCAACCCAAAAACTTCTGGGATATCAGCTGTGTTAGGTAAAAAATCAGTCTCTTACTACAACATCAAAAGCGATGCATGAAAGTGAGAGATGTCTGCAAGAATGCAAGAATGATTTACTCAGCTACCTGTTTCTGCATGTGAGCTACTGCGGATCCAGGCTGCAGAGCCAGCTGTATAGCAGTTCTCACTACTGTTCTATGGATTCAAGGATTCCCTTTGTTACCCATGCCCTGTGCAATCGCTCTCCATCAGTTCCAGCTACTTGGATTTGGTATAGGATGACAACATGGGGCAAGGAGAATATAGATATTCCTATTCTGTCAGAGTAGATAGCTCTTACCACTGACTGTCAGGAGTTAGCCATGGCTATGACACTAACAAAAAAGGGTCAAGTGACCAATCAGAATATGGCTTTGGAGAATCTGTGTCCAGAACCACATTTGAATTCTAAATAACATTGCAGCACTGCTATAGGGTTAGTTCCTGAAAGTGATGTAACTAGGTATTTTTTCCCCCGGGGCAAAATATTAATTATGCGCCCCCCCACCTAAGGTTAGCACACAACATACTGTAGTAAGATGAGGGCATGAGACATACACCCATATTGCACAGGCCTGATCTGAGGTCTGAGGCCTAGCTAACAATGGACAATACATGGCTAAAGAAAGGTTGAGATAAGCAGGAAACAGCCATGTTTGTTTAACCAGGCATAAACAAGCTGAGACAGCACAACCCCAGGTGGAGAGCAGTAATTGGGGGCTTATCATGAGTTGTAAACACACAGCTCATTGAAAAAGGCCATGATACCCACTCTCCATAAATACCAACTCATGGTCAAGAAAAGGGTCTAAGATAAACAGCTTGATAGATGTTTACACCCCACGGATACTAAGTTTGGTTCAAGAAAAGGTCGAGGTTGATACGTGATGGATAGAGATGGTCTAATCAGATCATGAGGCACAAGGTGATTGATAGTAGCCTGGCAACATCAGAGGGTGACAACCTCACACGTCAGCAGTGATGTATTTGTACCTGTATATAAGGTGGTGTCTTGGGGTACAGTCTTTGAATGGCTTAGAGGGGCAATGGAAGTGTTTCATTGTTTTGAGCCATTTCATTGTTACGGGGTACAAATGCATAGTGGCTCAGTAGAGTCCGTTGACAACCATTAATGTACTTTGCTTAACAATAAAATTAGCCTGGCACCTTCTATCCTTATCTGATTTGTGGTCTTTGGGGGGCTCTCTTGGAGTTTGCTGTGAAGACTAAGTGCACTAGTCTACACTGTACACATCACTGAGCACACACACGAGCAGCCTTCTGGGTCTCATCATCAACAGAGTCAGAGACGTGTGAGGACATCATGACAGTGAATCCTGGCCCCTGCTAACTAACAGCATTGCTGAACAGCTTCCTGAATAACAACACACACTCTTTACGTTTTTAGCTTTTTATTTTTACTTATTCCATCTTTGCGCCCCTGATTATGATGTGCCGTGGGCGAGCGCCCCGCTTGCCCCACCCTTGTTATGACCCTGGTTCCTACACTCATTGTCATGTTAGTAAAAACTTCCACTGACATTGGTGGCGAAGTGAATAATATACTGTCTGTGGGAATGGAGGTAAGAACACGAAAACCAGATGCTAGAGAGATAGACAAATCTTAGACGTAGGTGCAGCAAAAAAATTTTTTATAATTCACTAGGGGGCTGTGCCCCCTGTTTGCTACTCTCGCCAAGCCCCTCTCTCTGGGGGTAAGTGTATGGCTGGGGGGAGGGTGCAGGAGCAGGCTCGGGGTAGGTATCTGGCCAGTGGGGAAGGGGCAGGAGTGGGCTCCTGGATCTCAGGTTGGGGAGTATATGACTGAGCAGCCTGGGGGTGTAGGGTCTCAGCCAAAAGGGTGTTTGAGGGGGTACTGTGTGTGGTTTCAGCTGAAGGTGTGTGTGATGGTGCTGGGGCTGTGGGGTTGGGGGAGGGCTCACTCCCACACACCCAGAGCACCAGGGAAGGGGAAGGCTGTGCAGTGCTGCTCCCCCTCCCCTACCCTGGGAGGTGAGAGGGCATGTAGCTCTCGGCCCCCCCTTACGAAACAAAAAACAGGACTATGTAGCACTTTAAAGACTAACAAGATGGTTTATTAGGTGATCAGCTTTCGTGGGCCAGACCCACTTCCTCAGATCAAGTTGTGGAAGAAAATTGGCATGACCATATATACCAAAGGGTTTTCTAATTTACCATTGGTGATTTGTACAGTGGTATCCAGGAAATGGATCTCTCGTGTACAATGGTCCAGGCTGAGATTGATGGTGGGGTATAGGTTGTTAAAATCTCTGTGGAATGTCTCCAGTGTTTCTTGGCCATGGGTCCAGATCATAAAGATGTCATCGATGTAGCATAAGTAGAGAAGAGGTAAGAGGGGACCGGATCTAAGGAAACGCTGTTCTAAGTCAGCCATAAAGATGTTAGCATACTGTGGGGCCATGCGTATCCCCATGGCTGTGTCGCTGATCTGGAGGTATAAGTTGTCCTCAAACTGGAAATAATTGTGGATGAGAACAAAGTTACATAGGTCTGCTGTCAGATTGGCAGTGGTGTGCTCTGGGATAGTGTTTCTAATTGCTTGTAATCCATCTTCATGTGGGATGTTGGTGTATAGAGCTTCTACATCCATGGTAGCAAGGATGGTGTTATCGGGGAGGTTATCAATGTTTTGTAGTTTCCTTAGGAAGTCAGTAGTATCTCAGAGATAGCTGGGAGTGTTGTGAGGTGAGAGGGCACATGGACTCTGGCCCCCATCATGAAGGGGGAAGGCTTGTGGCCCCCACCCCTACCCCGTAAGCAGTGAGGGCCCATGGCTCCTGACCTGTGGCACTGGGTGGAGGAAGGGAGGGAAGAGCCAGGGTCGCTGAGGGCAGAAGAGGCAGTGGACAGAGTGATGTGATGACATCACTCTGTCATCCTTCAGGAAAAAAGTTTTATATAGAGAGAGATCATTTCTGTCCTTAGCCTGAAAAGTCGGTCTTATAGACTAGCATATAGTCAGGGCATGCTGGAGCAGAAATCCCAAGATCTTGAGCCTACAAAGATTTTATGCACACTTAATTTGAAGTACCTCAGGATCTAAATGTCAAACATAGATGAGAGAGATAGATTACAGATAACATTTGAATGATGAAAGGCAGAGAGTGAAAGTTTGGTATTCAGACTCAAAAAGTCTACATTTATATGCTAAAGCAGATCTTCAGTTTTTGTTCATTTGTTAGTTCATTCATTAATTTACACCTCATTTACAATATTTTAATAACTAATGGACTGCACTTAGACAGCAAAAAACCCCACATTTCTTTTGTAAGTGCTTACTTGTCTTTATTTCAAAGGCACAAACACTATGGAATTAGCTAGTGGTTCACTAGATATTTTGATCATCTTAGTTTTTAAATGCAATGAATTATTAAAGTCTAGAGTTACCTTTGTCTTTTCCTCACTACTTAGGTAAAGAGAATCTATAGATTGCATAACAAGCCTAGATTACTTATATTAGAACAGACAATGTTTTCACATAAATCTGGGACTGTTCATAATTCCATATATTAAATTCTTTGGAAGAAGAAAAAAACCCAAAATCATGTGTTTTTCAGCTTTAAATCAATTTTCAATATTGTTCTGCTTTATTTGTTCCCTCCACATGATTTCTTCTGTTTCTTCTTCCCATTGAACTTCTTTTCCTGATATTTAATTTTCTACTTTATTTTATTTCATTTATTCTATTTATTTTTTCATATTCTTTTCTCTCTGTCAATTTTATGCCATTTTCTTTTTTCAATGGTGTCTTCTTGTTTGACATGCCTTTATTGTTGTATTTATTTATATTTATTTTTTGCTTTCATTATTCTCCAGATGAGACGCAATGCCAAGCCAAATCCCTTTTCAAATTTTCTTTGAATAAAAGATGAACTGCTCTGGAACCAGTCCAGTTTTAGCTGCCAAAGTGATCTTGTCCAGCATTGCTTTCTCTGGATTATATTCCAAGACTGTTGCACTCCTATTACAACTGCTACAGGAATACAAGACCTTTCATCATGGGTCTCTTGTATGTGAGTGTTACTGCATCTGATGGGACTCAGCATATTTCATTTCAAATTCAGGACTGAGAATACCAAATGCAACAAAAGTGTTGTTATCCTCACCAAATTTTGACAAAATCTACTATTCAGACATTTACAATAAAATATTTTTTCCTATGAACAAGTAATGGATGGGGAATTTCAAGATACCATCAGATAAAGAATCAATTATTATGTCAAATATAAAGAGAGAATAAACTTTCTTTTGTCTGTATATTTAATACTTAGACTTTAATTTTTATGAGTTTAACTATGGGGATAATTTCATAAATAAACACAGGTACAAAAAAAACCCATGGTTATTTGAAGGAAAGTTCAAAAGGATGGGATTTTATTTAAAAAGTTACAAATACTTTTCTTTTAAAAAATTTTGAGATTTCAAGCAGTTGACTTACAGAAATTGGCTTTCTAAAAAGCAGAAGTCCAGAACCAAAAAAAAAAAATGTAATTGAATGCTTTAGTTGTGTATCCAGTCACTATAATTTTATGCACAAATGCACTATTTTCATGCATGTGAACATATACCTAATTTGTCTCAGAGTTATATCACCTGTCAATATAAAGTAGGCATGTGAGCATGCATCTTTGCATGTAATTCTTGGCTTCTGCTCTTTAGAAAAAAATCAGGCCTCAATGTCTTAAAATACAAACCATATATACATTTTGCACAGCTGATTTCTCAACGGATAAGGAAAGCTCGGATAATTTTTTGCTTGTTGATAAAAGCACCCAGAAGTGACTTTGAAAATAAGAGATTTAGGCACACCTATCCCATTGAAAGTCAATGGAATTTGCATTCTTATATTTTTTGAATGCTTTTGAAACTCTCCCTCACATAATAATATACTTTCTCACACACATCTTGCTTTTTTAAAAAAATACTTCTTATCTGAAATTTCACATCTGGGACCAATCCTGAATGTGCTTAAATTATTTCCTCCTTGCAGGAGGAATAACAGGTAGTTCAATATAGGGCTTTAATTCGAAATACTGGGTCCCTGCCGCGTGTAGACGTGGGCAGTTAGTCCGGACTTGTAAATTTCAAAAAATGGCGACCGGCCGGGAAGATGCAAATCAAGCACGGGATATTTAAATCCCGGGTTTGATTTGAAACTTCGAATGCCTACATTAGCCACCCTAGTTCGAACTAGGAGGCTAGTGTAGACATACCCAAACTGAATACTAGTGATATTTATCTGTCTTGGCTTGGATGATCCTCTTAGCATGCAACACCAGATATGACTGCCAGCTCTTTAGACAAATTAGCTTACTACATTGGTATCTGATCCTGAGAGTTAAGGTCCATCTATAACTCCCACTTATTCTAGCAAGACTTGTTATTGCTTACCACCATCTGTCAGGACTAGATTTTTAGAGAATTGAATGTCCATGTTAGTACATGGCAATAGAGTACTATTGTATCAGGTCCCAATCTAGGGGTTCAAGTACATTAGTTGCTAAAAGCCCTCAACTAAACCACTATTCTGAGGTAATAAGTGGATCTTTAAATCTGTCTGGTACTTAACCCTTAGAATGATTTAATTTGTATTTCTGCTGCATGTTGATGCAACACCACTTAAAACCAAAATTAAAATCAATTTGTAAGACTCAGCATATGAGCCTGCAGCTGTGACAGACTACAGTGAGGTAATATCATTCCCAAGATGCTTTGGGAAGATAACATCACAGACAGTCAATCTGCAGGGCCAGTTTTCAGCAGTATCACAGAAACACCTTCATTTTGTGGTCTAGCAATTAGGCTTTTTCTGGAAAGGAAACCTTCAGCTGTATCAGCTGCTTGCATCTGAAAGTTTCTGAATCTCTTCAGCCTGTCATTAATTATTAGAAATATCAAACAGAGCATTTATTTTCTAAAAAAATATGGAGAGCCAGATGAAGATTATGGCACTAAGTTCACAAAAATTATTCATAATGCACATGGTCTATGTAAGTAGAGGCAGATAAATATGAAATAGAGATATAAGAAATAAAATATA
>JANRFK010001158.1:34945178-34955251 GCA_030068395.1 Apalone spinifera
TATCTAAAAACTGCTATCGTGTCACCCCTCAATCTTCTCTTTTCTAAACTAAACTGTTAGTCTAACAGTTGCCTGTTGTGATCAATTACCATTTGGTCCATTCCTGCACAGCTGTGAAGAGTGGACAGTATATGAATTCAATGTTGGAATAGACTTGATGAACCCATCTAATAGGGGGTCAGCTTCTGGGCTGTTTAATTGGTGGAATTTTATCCTGGATGTTACAACCCAGCTGGAAAACAAAGGATGAAGTATGAATAACTATTCCATTGGGAAACAGATTCTCCCTTTTTGAAGATATTGGGGCAAATTCTCAGTTAATATAAATTATCATAGCTCTGCTGACTTTAATGGAGCTGTGAAATTTCACACCAGCTGAGGCTACACACTGCTGTTTGTGCTCTTCTATTTTATTTTCAAGACACTGAACCTTAAGCATGTCTCTGGCGCAGGACTGACTGTTCCCTGTCCTGGGCTTTGAAAAAGTATATATGGTAGTAAATTCTACACTTGGGGAGAAAAGCAGTCCTTTTTTTGTGATGGATATTAAAAATTTAAAAATGGGGCCAGTGAGGGAGATTTTGTGTTATGTAAAAAGAAATCCCTGACCACCTGCTATTAATTAATTCATTGTAAATAAATTGGATGAGAAATGAAACATTTGAACACTAGGTTAAAGTTTCAGCTAAATAAGCAGTTGGGTTTTCTGACTCATTTTAGTAGCTAGACCTTTGGGAAGACAAAAAAGAATCTGTCTCATGTTGGTACATTTGAACACTCCTGCATTCACAAGCCTGTGTTCAGTCTACATATTGTACATACTAATGTAAAAACTTATTAGTGCTCCATTCAGACCATGGTATCCTGAAACAACCCCTCCTGTGCTCCTGGCTATGCAGTGATTGCACACATTGCATCTTTTGTTTGGGTGTTGCATCTAATTCCATAGGTCTTTGGGGTGATTTGTGGCCCATATCCCTTAAGGGGAAGCAGATTGTGGGCCTTTCTTAATGCGGGATCTATTATTGACCCTTGCCCTTGCTAAACTGGCAAGAGGGGTGAAGTTCAATATAAACCTCAGAAGCATCCCACTCTTCAAGTCAGAGCCTGACTCTTATTTACTGTTCCCCACTGTCCTTCCAACCAAGATCTCCAGCCAACTTTCTTTCTCTTTGCTGGTAGAGAAAGCACATAAATAGAAATGGTACTCAGAAATGGCTCAGAGGCCCTACTCCAGAATCCCAATAATCCCTAATGTGGTTGGGATAATTCAGGACAATCTCATAACCATAAAATGGCTGTTTGGTGGCCTCTCTGGTTGTCGCCTCTCAGAAGCACTAACATTCTCTTAATACAAAAATAAACACACACCATAATAAAACTCATAAATTCCCATGTTTGTGAGTATTGAAGGATAATCCTGGGCATTTCCCTGCTATCAGAGTTGTACTTTTTGATGGATGATACTGAAGAATCAACATATTAAATGGATTGACGTATTTATTTGAATTCATTGCAGTGTCACTGGGTAATACATTTATACACTGAAATAGCTCCTCGTAAGAAACTAAGTATTTCTTAATCCTGTCACTTGATGATCTAATCTAAAGAAATGCTAGTTAATCAGATGGATTCCATAAAATGTGGATAATCTAATAACATCATTTAGAATATCTAACACATTATTTCTGCAAATGGGACAAAGGGATACACTCTTGTTTTTGTAGAATATAGCCAGTGATAGAAGTAGCTGGAGTCTAGGCATATTTTTGCTTGGTTTCTTAAAAGCTGTAAACCTCATTAGCATCCCATCATGTTTTCCATGTGCAAAACCCAGCAGGCACTGGACATCTGGGAACAAGCTGCAAAAGCAGATTAATCATTGCCTCCTTTGTGATATGGTTCAAACATAGCATTCATCAGTTTATTCTTCACAACTATACTTTCCTTCTAAAACTCTGACCCTTTCATCTGCATTAAAATAATAATGCTAATATAAAAATTGTCAAATTCTGATGCAGGCTATTTACTAGAAAAATCTGCACTCGTGGCTTTATATTTTTGTATAAATGATGCAGGTCCTCTCACCTTTTCATCATTGTTATCTGCAATAATTTGATGCTAGAAGTAAGCAGTCAGCCACTAGCTTTCTCCTGGGAATAACTTGCGATGCTGGTTCTAAATCCAGCTAGTGTGTCTAATCTACAGCGTGTCTTTCTTCAAGAGATAACCAGTGTCTTTATCACTAAATAAAGGGAACTCACTTGGCTGGCATAATCAAAATCATCTTCTTGGGTGTATATTTATCTGTCAACTTCCATCACATATGACACGGGTACCAGAGGATTTGATTAATGAATATAAAGCACACCAGTGCTGAGGTGCTAAGGCAGAATAACAGCTAATAAAGCTGTCTCTTTAAATATGCTTTCTAGTCTGTTAAAGTGGCATACCATTAATAGATACATATTCTTAAATGACTTTTCAAATGACATCATAAGTTATCAATGGGAAAAACAATGATAGAAGTGGCAGACAGGAAACTAGATCTACCAGTCTCCATTGTTATTGGAATGTTGTGTTATATTTTCACTCTGCAAGTTCAGCATATTGCATATCAGAGGATCCTAGCCCATATTCAGTACTCTGACAGTATTTTAAAATTCAGGGTACTACTCACTATGCAGCTCTTCATGCAGCCATGGCATTCTCATTGATGTCATCAGCAGCCAAGTTACAGAACCATGTCCATGTTCTATATGGTCCTTGGGAATTACAAGGAGGTTTCTTCTAACAAGCCCATTAGTTTCTCTCTCAGGGGCCTGATCCAGAAGGCTCAGAATTAGAATAATAGAATCATAGAATCCTATGACCTCAGGAGATCATCAAATCTGACATCCTGCCCAAAGCAGGACCAATCCCAATTAAAACATCCCAGCCAGAGCTTTGTTAAGCCGTTAAGCCGGAACATAAAAAACACCAGGGATGGAGATTCCTTGACCTCCCTAGGTAACCTGTTCCAGTACTTCACTACCCTCCTAGTGAAATAGTTTTTCCTAATATCCAACCTAGACCTCCCCCATTGTAACTTGAGACCTTTGCTCCTTATCCTGCAATCTGCCACTACCGAGTACAGCTTCTTTCCATCCTCTTTGGAACCTTTCTTCAGGAAGTTGAAGGCTGCTATCAAATCCCTCCTCACACTTCTCTTCTTCAGACTAAATAAGCCCAAATCCCTCAGCCACTCCTCGTAGGTCATATGCTCCAGCCCCCTAATCATTTTGGTGGTCCTCTGCTGGACCCTCTCCAATGTGTCCATATCCTTTCTATAGTGGCCTCACCAATGCCAAATAAAGAGGAATAATCACTTCTCTAGATCTGCTGGCATTGCTCCTCCTAATGCACCCTAATATGCCATTAGCCTTCTTGGCTATAAGGGCACATTGTTGACTCTTATCCAGATTCTCATCCACCTTAATGCCTAGATCTTTTTCTGCTGAACTGCTGCTTTGATGTCGGTCCCCAGCCTGTAACAATGCTTGGAATTCTTCCACTCCAAGTTCAAGACTCTACACTTGTCCCTGTTGAACCTCATCAGATTTCTTTTGGCCCAATCCTCCAATTTGTCTAGGTCACTCTGGATCCTATCCCTACCCTTCAACATATCTACCTCTCCCCCTAAATTTGTGTCATCCACAAACTTGCTGAGGGTGCAATCCATCCCCTCATCCAGGTCATTAATAAAGATGTTGAACAAAACCAGCCCTAGAACTGATCCTTGGGGCACTCCACTTGAAACCAAGTGCCAACCAGACTTGAGCCATTGATCACTATCCATTGTACCCAACAATCTAGCCAGCTTTCTATCCATCTTACAGTCCATTTATCCAATCCATACTTCCTTACCTTGCTGGCAAGAATTTTGTGGGAAACTGTATCAAAAGCTTTGCTAAAGTCAAGATATATCACATCCACCTACTTCCCAATGTCCACATCCAGGTCGAAGTGTGGGATTTTCAAAGGTGCCTAAGGGAATTACACCCTTAATTTCCATAGAAATTCAGAGAATTCTGGCTGTCTGACTCCCTCCTCGTCCTTGAAAACCCCAGACTGTGTTGGGCCTTTAGGTCCCAGGGAAGCACAGTGCCCTCAAGAGGCCAAGGAGTGTGGCCTCTTTTCTCATCTTTTATGTGAAAGCAGATATTACAGCCAAGGAAGACCATCTGACATGGTGGGACTAGGGAGTCTATGGTGCCATTCCATTTGGACAGCCTAATGCCGCATGTGGCATGATGTTTGCATAGTAATTGTTTAGGTACCTCTGGATCCTATCACTACCCTCCAACATAACTACCTCTCCCCCTAGCTTAGTATCATCTGCAAACTTGTTAAGGGTGTAATCTATCCCCTCATTCAGGTAATTAATAAAGATGTTGAACAAAACTGGCCCTAGAACAGACCCCTGGGGCACTCCGCTTGAAACCAACTGCCAACCAGACATCGAGTCATCAATCACTCAGGGAAGTGCATGTTGCACCAGCATTTTGCATGGGGATGTAGAAGTTTATAGTCAGATAAAATGTTGCTGTTTATAGTAGAAGAGCAGCCAAGGAGCAAATTTGAAATGCAGTTTATCTGGGGACTTCTTCAGAACGCTTTCCATTCTGCCTGCCAAAATGCATTCTCAGTCTGCCAGCCAATGATTTGTTTAAAAAAAACCCCTCAAATTCAACTCCCTTTCTTTGTTTTTTTCTACCAATGGAGTTGGTCATTAGGAACCAAATTGTCCCATTGTTGCCAGTGGGGGGGGTCACATAGAGGTCAATGGCAAATTTGTTTTCAATGTCAATGAGTCATGAGGTTGCATTCAGTTTTTATTGCAATGCACAATATGTCTTAAACAAAACGTAAGACACTGCTGGTAAATTCAGCAAAATACATCAGGGTATGGCTCCAGAGGCTTTTCTAACGCTTCATTATTATTCCTCTTTAAATATAATGATATGGAACAAAGATAATATAGGCATAACGTAGAGGTTATAGCTGGATTAACTAGTCACCATGAATACTTTATTGGATGAAATTTGCCCTATTCTCTTCATGAATGAACTGCAAAAAACGTACATTTTTACAAATGTGTTATTCAGAATTATTCAAGAAGCAGATCATGCAAATGTATATTAGCCTAGGGATTGCTAGCTAACTAGTCATTGTGACTGTTGCTTCTGGTACTCACTAATCATAATTTTATCTTTTGTGCCGAATGATCAGTCACCCAAGTCACATGGCTTTTTAATGGTCCTTGAATGAATTATTCCCAAATCCACAAAGAACATGCAAGATTTTCACATGAATAACTCAACCTGAAGACTTAAGTATTTATAACCCCCCTCTCTCTGCAAATATTTTTATGAACAAACATTTGTTCAGACAAATATGCAGGAGAAGCAATGGAAAGGGATTGGGAGTTCTGTTAAAGCCCATTTTCATTTTAATATTTCAGACAGTGTTTGCAAATACTCTTCCCCCTTCTTTTAACTGTATTTACCCAGCTGTAGTAGAGAAGAATCAACCCAAATAGTAATTATCTGAGTCAAAATGAAAATAAAGTATGTGAAATTGATATTCGTATGAGGCTATCATATTGATTAAACAACTAGAGCAGAATAATATAACATAGAACCAGCCCAACTCAGCCATCCTCTCCCAAAAGGTAAAGGCCAGTAGGTTTTACCTCCTGCGTCCTGATATGTTGAGATTCAAGCTTATAACTCAAATACTTAACACAATCTAGGATGTACCTTCTTCTGGTGACATAATCAAAAGATCAAGCACAAAGCTAGTCCCAGAAATTCAAACAGAAAATAAACATTGATAACAGAAAATAAATATCCCCAATCCAGCCTATTGGAATAATTTCAGCAACTGCAGTAGCACAGAAATATATTAGTACTGACAGTAAAAAAAGCAGGACATGGGGGAAAGAGAGGGAGATTCTCTTACATTCTGTAGCGTGGTGATTAGAAACCTAGGATGTAGGAAATTCGGGCCTCCACTATGTAATTAAAAATACTACTCTAAATCAAAAGCTCAGATCTCACTCCTCACTCCCAAAACAGACATTTCAAAACCATTCAATTTTCACAAACACCAAAAATTCAAAATGTTTGTTTCCAATGCCAATGCAAAATGAAAACAAATTCATAATTGTCCTTTGGTCAGCTCTAGTCCCCAGTACATGACAAAGGAAAGAACAAGAACAATTATTCAGACTTGAGCCTACATTTAGGGTCACTTGATGCAACTTGCCTTTTGGGGCACCAACCTGAAAGGGTCACTTGAACCTGGCTTATTGCATTTGCTGTTGGCTCACTTCCTATGCTGGAAAGAAAATAAGCACTCACCACTGTCTTTTTTAAAATGTATGAAGCCCCTGCTTCATGCCTCTCATAAATACATGGAGGGTTTGTTTTTGTTTTTGTTTTTGTTTTTGTTTTTTGCTTCCTGCCTCTTGTGATTTAACAACAGTGGTGTTAATGTTTAAAAATCCTTATTCAATAAGTAGAGGGTGTCCTTTGTCTCTTTTCTTTGAAGTGAAGTAAACTCTACTCTTTCAATTCATTAATGAAACCCCCTGCCAACAGATCTCCATTTCAGTCCTAATTACTTAAATCAGTCTTCTGGTATGAGATAATGTGGGAGTCTTTCATGCACAGAACAATTACAAAGAAAGAAAATGGACCCAATTCTCACCTGGTGTAAAACAGTGTCTATGGTCCCAAATTCCTATATAAGAATCTGAGAACAGAAATTAGGAATCCATTTTTAGCTAGTAAAACTACATCTTCAAAGAGTAAGAAAATATTTTAAAAAATTTCTTTCATCAATTAATTCCAATGGGATAATTTCCATTAACTAAACAAAGCCAATAATAAAACATACATTTTCATCCAGTTTTACCCATAAGACTTCTCCCCCTTTGTACACCTACATGAATAAAAGATAAATAACTAAAAACACAATATACAGAGTGATTTTTAAACTAATAATGAAAATCCAAGGCCCACAAACTGAAAAAATATCTTCAAGAGAAGTACACCACATGCTCTCCCGACAGCATTTCAAATTAATGGTTCTAATGCCCTAGCTATAAGCCAGTCAAGTGTCAGAAAATGCAACAGAATTATCATCCAAAATTCCAAAATAAGAATAGAGTCATTTCACTTAAAAATAAATCTGTGGCTAATAAATAATGAAAAATGACAGCACCTGCTTCTCATCTTTTGTCATTTTGAAGTAGAGAACTCTGATCCTCCAACAAAGTGAGGGGAGGTAGACATTGTAATCATCAATCACATTGCTAGAGAGAGCAAATTACATATTAGCAACCCAAAATGAACAAGCCGAATAAAGTAAGAGGATAAAAACCAATGGGGAAAAGTTTGTCTTCCTTCCCTATCCTTAGAGTTGAAATGCAAACCAGAATTTAAAAATATGAGCTGAAAACATAGGAAAGGAAAGCTAAATCTTAAATGGTGCTACGAGCACTTTTACAAAACATGGCTTATTGAAAACATGCCCTCTTTACTTTGAGCTACACAAAGTATGTTGAATCCACCCATCACCAACAGTGTTAATAATTACATACTGCAATGATAACCAAAAGGTGATAAACACATTACTAGCATAGTAGCATAGGGAGAGAGTATCTGTAAAGAGGAGCTTACAATTTAAGAGAAAAATAAACTGATGAAAGAGATTCTGTCACAGTTACTCATAAGGAATAGTTATTTATTTCACGAGTAGCCCCACTGAACTTCACATGAAGGCAGGTGCTACTCAGCATCAATAAAGATGGCAGAATCTGGTCCAAAGTGATCTGCAAGCTTATAGCAGCTGGTTTGCTAGTTCTGTCTTTAAAATATAGGATCCTGAATGAAAGCCCGCTGAAATCAATGGAAAGACTCCATTGTCCACTATGGGATTCACATGAGGTCTATGAGGACTTATCTCATATTGTAGAGTGGCCTACTTATTTTAGTTCTTAAACAATGCAAATAAACAACCCAACAAATCATGTTGACTGTTTTATTACACCTCGGGCTTCATGCTCAAGCCAATCTCTAAGGATACGTCTACACTACAGCGTTATTTTGAAATATCTTATTTTGAAATAGTTAATTCGAAATAAGATATTTCGAAATAACACATCTACACACAAAATGCATTTCGAAATAGCATTCTGCTATTTCGAAATAGCATGTACACACTGATTGGACGCTGAATCGCATTTAAGACCAGCTAAAACCAGTTCCAATTGCTTTATATGGCTGCTGCTTGAAGCTATCTGAGGCTTGTTCTTAAAGGGACCCCCGTGGACAGCCGGTTCTCAGTTTTTCTTGGTTGCTTGCCTACCTCGCTGAGGGACAGCAAAGCATTTATTTTCTCTGTCTGATTTGGTTGCCCTGACTTGGGACGCCACAGCACTTGGCACCATGGAGCCAGAGATTCCCCTGGGCACTCTGGTGCTCATTTTGGATGTCTTGCTGCAAGCCTGGCAGCAACTGCTGGAGACTTCCTGGCAGCATCTGCTGCAGCCCAACCCCCAGGCCCTCTTCTGGATCCCCCTGGGGGCCGTGGAGGAACAACAGCAGCGCCCAGATACAAGCGTGCCCTGCCACATCTGGCTTCTGGACACTAGCAGCGACTAGTGGGACCACATTATCCTGGAGTGCTGAGAAGACCAACAATGGACCCAGAACTTCAGGATGAAGAAGAACACCTTCCTCGAGCTCTGTGAACGGCTCGCCCCTGCTCTGCGCCGACAGGACATTCACATGAGGCCTGCCATTCTCTTCCACAAGCATGTGGCCATCGTCCTCTGGAAGCTCTCCACGCTGGATAGCTACCTATCTGTGGCAAACCAGTTCAGAGTGGGGAGATCCATCATCGGAGCAGTGCTCATGCAGGTATGGCAATCTCCGGCCACTGTGCCAGGAGGGGGGTGCGAGGAGGGGATGGACTGCCTTAGGGAAAAAGGGGAAGGGGTGCAAGTCCCCTCCACAGGAGGGTTTGGTCTGTTCCACCCACACTATGGACTGTCCACGGTGACCAGGATTGCAGGGGGGGTTGCTCCTGGGAGTGGGGGCGTGGGGCAGTGGCGGGAAAGGAGCACTCTCAGCCGCCTTGGCACCCCAGTGACTCTCGGTAGTTTTGTGTGTCCCTTTGCAGGTGGTCAAGGCCATCAACAGAGTGCTGCTCTGCAGAGTCATCCGCCTCACTAATGTGGACGCGGTGATCGAGGGGTTTGGTGCCCTGGGCTTCCACAACTGCGGGGAGGAGAGGGGGGCAATCGACAGAACACACATCCCCATCCGTGCCCCAGAACACCAGGCATCCCTCTACATCAACCGGAAGGGATACTTCTCAGTCATCCTGCAGGCTGTGTCTGAGCACTGGGGCCAGTTTGTGGACATTAACGTGGGCTGGTCCAGCAAAGCACACAACGCGCAGGTTTACCATAACTCCTCCATGTGCTAAAGGCTGCACATCGGGACTTTCTTCCCTGACCACCACATCAGGGTCGGGACATGGACATGCCTGTATGCCTGGTGGGGGATGCGGCCTATCCCCTACAACCGTGGCTGATGAAACCCTACACAGGACACCTCAACCCCTCCTGACAGGCCTTTAATGCCAAGTTCGGCAGGGCCAGCATCATGGTGGAAGGGGTGTTTGGCCAGTTCAAGGCCCGTTTTAGATGCCTCCTCACCAGCCTGGATCTATCTGAGCAGAATATTCCGCACGTGTTGGCAGCGTGTTGTGTGCTGCATAATTTGTGTGAAAGGAAGGGGGAGGCTTTCCTGCGAAGCTGGAAAGGGGGAGGCTTTGCTGCCAGCCCTACATGGTTGCCAGCAGGGAGGCCCGTCGGGGGGCTGTCACTATCCAGGAGGCCCTGCGGGACAGCTTCCACCCGGAGGAGGAGTGAAGTCTCCCTGGCGTGCCCCACTGGAGCCTTTTGCCTTATTCCACCCTCACGTCCTTCCACTTTCCCCTCCCTAACCCTCCTTCCT
>JANRFK010001158.1:34955351-34967063 GCA_030068395.1 Apalone spinifera
TCCCACCGCAGCTGCAGGTCTTCATGCACCCAGTGCTCCTGGCTGCGGACCTGCTTTCGCAGTAATTCCAAGTGCTGCTTCTGGTTCTCCTCCTGGTTCCGAGTGAGCCTGCTGGCCTGGGTGTGGGAGGATGTCCTTGGTGGGGTGGTGCAGCCTACTCGTAGCTGCTGCAGCTGTGGAGAAACATGAGAAGTGGCACATGTACAGGTTGCTGTGTGATCCGTGATCAGCAAGGCCCACATGGGCAGTCCCTGGGTTCCCTCTTTCCCTCCTTCCCCACCCCACATACGGGGACAGTGATGGCACTCACATGCTGAGGCCTTCCCGGCTACAGAAGACAGTGGTGATATTGCTGCTGTGATGGCTCAGTGGTCCTGGGTGAGTGCCATGCTCCCTCCAGGCTCCTGTGACTGCTGGCCATCCTCCTCCTTCTCCATGCCCTGGTCAGGGCCCTCTGCCCCAGGGTCAATGACCGCCTGGGGGGCACAGACCGTCAGTTCCCCAGGATGTGGTCCAGGGCGTCAAAATAGGGAAAGGGGTCTGGGTCTGCCCCCGGTTGGGAGCTGCCTCCTGTGGCCCTGTCATAGGTCTGCCTCAGCTTCTTTATTTTCATGCGCACCTGTTCCTGGGTGCTCATGTGGCCCTTGGTGGCCAGGCTGTCAGCCATCCGTATGTAGATGGCTGCATTCCTGTATCTGGTGTGGAGATCATGGACGTTGGAGGCATCCCCCCAAACCTCAATCAGGTCCATGATCTCCGCACTGGAGCAGGAAGGCACCTGCTTTTTCTGGCCCCTGGCAGGCTCCTGTGAACTGCCAGACTGCTCCTGGGGAGCGATGGAGGGCTGGCTGGCACTGGCTGCCTAGCTCATACTGGCAACTTGGTTAGGGACAGCGCCTGTAGGCTCTGGGCTGGCAGGTCTGGAGCTGGCACAGGGCCTGTGGCCAAACAGACTCTACCCCTTTAAAGGCTCTGGGGGTGAAGGGGAGGAGAGGAGTTTTCCTGGTTTGGCCCAGAGTGGCCACCAGGGTACCCTGGGAAGGGCTGGAGGCCCTCTATTTCTAAATAAGCATCTACACAGAGATTATTTTGAATTAACTCTTTCGAATTTGGCGTTATTCCTTATAGAATGAGGTTTTCCTTATAGAATTAGAGCTCCACTATTTTGAATTAATTTTGAAATAGAGATTTGGCTGTATAGATGCTAGGAAATTTATTTCAATATAACGGCTGTTATTTCGAAATAACTTTGCTGTGTAGACATACCCTATGTATTAGAGATTAGAATGAGACATACAGTGAAATTCTGACTTCAACATGGCCAGGATTTCAGCTGTAATGTTGGATGCAAGTATCCCATGTGTGCCTACTGCATGGTTCTTCTACCTTCCTCTGAAGCATCTGGGGCTAGCTACTTCCACAGACAAGACACCGAACTCTAGAGTTAGAGGCAGTCTAGAAATCTTATATTTCTCTATTCACTTTAAATCTTGCCTTCTTTTTCTTCCCATGACTACCTGTTTTCTGTGTGAGGTCAGTGAGCAAGTGGGGATGGGCACATGGCTCTCTTGAACTTCCCCTTCAGGTATATTTCTCCGTCTTTCTGTTTGTTTGTCTGTCTCTCTCTTGCTCCCTGTCATTTGAACCTCTCGTTAAACATACTTGGGGTATGTCTACACAGTAACATTATTTCACAGTAACTAGTGTTATTTAGAAATAATGTCAAAACCCTGTCAAGCTGGAGGACTTCTTACTGCAACTCCTGTAACCCTCATTGTACAAGGAGTAAGCGAAGTTGGAGGAAGAGTGCTCTATTTTGAAATAAGTGTTGTGTAGATGCTCCCAATTTGTAAATAAGCTATTTTGAAATAAGCTATACAATTGACATAGCTCAATTTGCATAGCTTATTTTGGGTTAAGCCCTGCAGTGTAGATGCACCCTAAGGTGCAGCTCAACAATCTTCATGGCAATGTCAATCTGTGACTGTGATTAGGTCCATACAATTCATGGGCAAAATGTATGTTTTGTCCACAAGTGCCACATTTTTTTAAAAGTAATCAGCTCCCCCTCTCCCCAGCCCCACTTCCACACTGTACCAGAGTCACATTACCCAATTTTAATTTATCTTTTTTATTAGATAAACTCCCATCATGTATTCGTGGGACAAGACCTTATTAGATGGATAGCATATTCTGCTACTGGTAAATTACTTTCACAGATGATTTTTCACTGCCAATATCTATTACAGGACCCTCAAAAGGTTCTATTAAGTAAAGCTGCTTACAATTATAGGTCAGATCTTGAGCCTTGCACAACTCTACTGACTACCATGGAGTTACGCTGTTTTATACTCAATAAGGAGCTCTTATTTTATCTGATTTTGATCCCTTGTTCTTTATATAGATTATGACATTGCATAAAAAGTAACCCCAACAAATATGCAAAGCTGTTAAATGATGGTAGAATTACATCCTGACTAATAATATCAGGTATGATTTCACTGTCTGTGATTATTAATTCAGTGTGACAACTTGAAGAAAATTAGCAGTGATGTCAGGATCAAACAATGCACCTAACACACTCTGCACAGTTCATATAAAATACTTGACATACAGAATATAGCAATGAGAATTGCAGTCCTTTTTGATAAAATTGTAACATTGCCCACATGACTCTGCTGACCAACCCATCAGATGAGAGGTGAACACATTTATACAATTCACTGTGGCAGCTACTGTAATTGTTGTTGGTTTTATATCCTAACTGAAACACTACTATCTAGATATAATGGTGATGGCCAAATTCCAAATGTCTATGATAGATATTGATAGGTGTACATTTCGTTAGGAAAAACAGGAAGATGTGATCATTATAATTGCAATTCAAAAGCCTAGAGCGTTTATTCAGAAACAATGGAACTCAAAAAACCTTTCATCCTAATTTCCTAGGCTAAACAGGTAGTATATCTCACCAAAAACTCCACTTCTGACAGGAACTTAGACAATCAGAACCTTCCATTCACTCCAGTCGGAGGACTTGGCTTTACTTCTGGGTCTAAGATAGGAGATTACAAGGTGACAAAGGCACTCAAGAGTCACAAAGGAAACCAAGGATCTCCTTCTATCGATTACATGACAATAGAGTCTTACCTTGGACAAATCACTTGCCTTCTTTTTACAGAATATTGTTTTGATCCTGACATCACTGCTAATCCCAGGACTGTTGCAAGGTAGAAGGAATACATTCTTATAAGCACTTATTTTTGGACAAAGAACACTCTGTATCACATTAATTGTTATATAATAGTCTTATTATTTGTGATAATATTTAGATAACACTCAGAAATATGTTAGGCACACACTAACAGGCTTAACAGGATTTATGAGATAGGAACTGACCCAAAGTGCATAGAATCTAAATTGATAATGAACAGTTTAGATGGTGTGAAAAAGAAATGCAACTCATATTTTAAACTCTTGTTTTTATTAGAAAGTCTTAATCCTCCGTTGGCTCCATTATAGAGAGTATGAAAAATGAAAACTTAATACTTTAATTATAGAATTTATCTTCTTGGCTGCAAAAAAGTAACTCTTTGGAAAGAGTTAAATAAGAAACCACCTCTTATGTGTCTGAGCTTCAAAGACAGAGAACTTGTAGTATACAGCACTGAGCATCAGCAATATGACAAAATATAATCAGTATGCAGTGATTTCACCTTTAAGAACGCTTAGACTAGGAAAGGGATAGCCTATATTTTCACCATGATTTTGGCAAGCATGAAACTTGCATATGTGATGCAATAAAAAATACTGTGACAAGATTTCTTGTAACAAGATATCTGTGCTTTGGCTATGCCTTCTAATTACTTTATTCTAATGTTAAAAAACTTTAAGACAATAAAATAAATTGTTTTTCCAACTATTTCAGGGTGGATATGTATTTACAATTTCACCCGAGGAATAATAAAGCCTTAAAAGAACATTTACACTTCTATCTTTTTTAAAAAAATAGAACTTCTAGCTACCTTCCTTGAGATGTAATATGAACAAGTTACTCACAAATATATGTCAGGGTTTTACAGAAAAATTCTAAATCACAACTTTCCTTCACATGAAAACATTTTCTGCCTGAAGAAAATAGGAAATATCAGCTCCCAAAAGATATGTCTTCTCTTTGATAACTGCAATCATGTAAGCATACAGCAATTGACCAGGGATTTTCTGTAAGCATGTGTGTAAATTAATACCTTTGTGTTTAAATACTCAGACCACAAATTATTTAAGCCAAATATCTGTCTGTACTATTTTAAAATATATGGGCATTGCTACTTGAGAACTGTGTGAGATGCATACATGGAATGCATACATGGTTTATTCAGCAGCATGGCTATTAATATTTTTGTTTAAATAATAAATAAAGGTTATGACAAGTGAAAAGTAACAGTGCAAATGTGGCACTTTCCTAAAGCCTGCTTGGCAGGGCCCTGGCTAGGATAATTTAGCTAGGGTTGATCCTGCTTCAAACAGGGGTTAGGATCAGATAACCTCCAGGGATCTCATCCAATCCTAATCTTCTATGATTCTATGAACACAGTAGTGGACAATAATCAACATTTTAGTCTATTTTAGATCAAATAATATCAATATCATCTTGTTTTCTTCTGCTTGATGCTGCAGAAAAGTTATAATAAAAGGAAGAAGAAGGGAAAGGAGAGTATTTGCTGCTCTCCCTCCCTAGAAAATACTGCCGAGGATAAAGCCAGTTTCTCCTTCTGGCCAGGGCACTGTAAGAACATTTTTGGTGAAGATTATTTCGTGTCTACTGACCCTTTCCTTTCTAGGGCTCATCCTACATAAGGACTTAAGAATGGGCATACTGGGTCTGCCAATGTTCTATCTAGCTCAATACCCTGACTTCCAACACTGGCCTATGCCATCCACTTCAAGGGGATTGAACAGGACATAGCAATTAACTGAGAGATCCATCTCCTGTCCTCCAGCCCTAGCTTCTGACAATCAGGTGTTTAGGGACATCTGGCACATGGAGTTATATTCCTGATGGTCTTGGCTAATAAACATCTGTGAAACTATCCTCCATGAAGTTATTTAATTCTTTTTTTGAAACCAGTTATACTTCTGGCCTTCACAACATCCAGGGGGCAATGAGCTGACTGTGTGCTATGTGAAGAAGTACTTTCTCTTGTTTCTTGTATACCTACTGCCTATTAATAACACTGGCTGGCTTTCATGTTATGTGAAGAAATAAATAACACCTCCTTATTCACTTTCTCCACACTGTTCATGATTTTATAAAGTTCTATCAGCTTTCCCTTAGATATCTTTTTTTAAAGTTTAATAGACCCAATCTTTTTAATCTCTCCTGATATGGAAACTGTTCCATATCCCTAATGATTTTTTTTTCTCTTCTCTGGAATGTTTCTACTTCTAATAGATTTTCTTGGTATGGGGCACCTTGGCTCCACTTCGTATTCAAGATGTGGACATACTATGGATTTATATTTTAGCATTGTGATATTTTCTTATTATTTTACAGTTTTATTGTCTATCTCTCCCCTAATTCTTCCTAAAATTCTGTTCAGTTTTTTTACAGGTGCTGCACATTGAGCAGGTGTTTTCAGAGAACGATCTACAATGATTCCAAGATCTCTTTGTTGAAAAATAACAGCTAATTCAAACTCAATCAGGTTGTATGAATGGTTGGGACAATATTTTCCAGTGTGTATTACTCTGCTTTGTCAGCATTACAAGTTGTCTGCCATCTTCTTGTCCAGTCACCTAGTTTTGGGAAATCACTTTGTCACTCTTCACAGTCAGCTTTGCACTTAGCTATCCTGCATAATTTGGCATTGTCTGCAAACTTCACCACACCACTGATGTACTGTAGACTAAATAAGTCCAAATCCCTCAGCCTCTCCTTGTAGGTCATGTGCTCCAGGTCCTTAATCATTTTGGTTGCCCTCTGGTGGACTTTCTCCACTGGATTACTCATGTCCACATGTTTGTTGATCCCTGCCCCCCAAAGAATTCCAGTAGTTTGGTGAATTACAATTTCTCTTCACAAATACCATTTTTTTACTTTTCCCCATCATACTGTTCATCACTGAGTCTGCTAGCCTGTTCTTTATTATGCTTTCAGTTTCTCTGGTATTGTAGTTAGGTTTGCCGGATTGCCTCTTGGGCCTTATAAAAAGGCAGTGTTACATTAGCTCTTCTCCAGTCCTTTGGTACAGAAGCTGATTCAAGCAATAAGTTACATATCACAGATAGCTGTTCTGCAGTTTTGTATTTGAGTCTCTTGAGAACTCTTGAGTGAATGCTATCTACTTCTGGTGACTTATTACTCTTTATTTTATCAGTTTGTTTCAAAACTTCCTTTGTGGACTCCTCAGATGGGGCAGTTCCTCAGATTCATCACCTAAAGAGAATGGCTCAGGTGTGGGACTCTCCCTTAAATCTTCAGCAAGAATTCACTTAGGCTATAGTATACACTACCACTTGGTATAATTTATGTCCCTCAGGGATGTGAATAAACCACCCTCTTGAGCAACATAAGTTACACTGACCTAAATATTGCCATGGTCAGCTGTATGTCAGTGGGAGAACTTTTCCCACCAACACAGCTGCCGCCACTTTTGTTAGGAGTGTCGGCAGAAGAGAGGTTACACTAGGGAGCCTGACTTCATCAGTGCAACAGTGCCACTCTAAATTCTCTAGTGCAGTCATAACATGAGAATTTGCATTTTTGCCTTTTCTTCTGTGAATACACCGCTAGCCCCGTGGTAGGGCAGTTCCCCCCTGGAACGTTTGGCAGGTTTCTTGCTTCTGATGTTCTTTAAAAATGTCTGATAGTTTTTATGTCTTTTACAAGTTGCTCTTTAAATTCTTTTCTGACCTGTCTAATTATATTTTTACACTTGACTTCTCAGAGTTTATGTTCCTTTCTGTTTCCTTTAGTAAGATTTAACTTACAATTTTTTTGTCTCTAACGACCTCTTTTAATCTAGTTTTTAGCACAGTGATTTTTTATTTCTCTTTTTAAAAAAATTGGTATATTCATATGTATATTTATATTTGAGCCTCTATTATTGTGTTTTTGAAAAGTTTCCATGTAACTTGCTTCCTTTTAATTTTCATTTGACTATCTCATGCAAATTGATACTATGCAGGCTGATTTTGTGTCCCTTTAGGGTTTAAAGATCAGGGTTCAAGAATACTGTTGTGCTGTTGAGCTTCTGTTTATGGAAGATTTTCTGTAACACGGGTTTAGGAAACTGCATTTAACTCTTTTATGTTATGGTAAACTATGGAGTAAATCTGGCCCCAGATCCTTATTTGTAAATTACTTGATTGATTTAAAGTCAGCATTTTTTCTCCCAAGTTCTTCTCATATTGTTGACAGGCTACCCCGAGGTAGTCATGGTTTTGAGAAACTCCAGACAGGGTGGCACAGTATCCTTAAAATAAAACCCATGAGTGATGGGAACCACATCCTGAAAGAAATCTTTCCTAAACCCCCTCTTCTGGTCTTCAAACAGCCACTGACTTCACCAAGCTTATCATCAGAAGCTAGTGGGCCACAGACAAGGAGACATAAACTCAATGCCGTGCTTGACTCTGCCAGCAGAGTTCACTGATGTGATACAATGATCAATATGCCTCCAACCACTATACCTTTCAAGATGAATGAGTCCTACATATGCCTTCACAATATGTCGTCTACTTCATCCAGTGCAATTAATTCCACACTAACCACCATGTGGGATAGTCACTGTACTCTCAACTGCACTAACAAAGAAAAACCAAAAGCACCATATGGGCGAACACATCTTACTGATAAAATCATTTCCTACTTATCTCAGTCCTCATTGGCAAAGTAAACCTCCACAATGCCTTCAAGAGATGAACTTGGAAGCTTTAATTCATAACTTTTAAATACTAAAATCATGTTCACAACAAAAACAAGGGTTTTATTATTTATTACAATAATCTGTAACCCGCTAATCCCCCTTTTTTTGTCTTATGACTGTACAGGTATTAATAGGCCATTTTATATTGAATGGTTTCTTATAATACATGTTTGTACAGATGCTAAATTATCTGTCGCATCTTCTATTTAGCTGTGATATTCTGAGCATCTTTCCCAGATCTGAAGAAAAGCTAGTTGAGCCAATAAAATATATTACCTCACTGTCTTGACTCTCTAGGGCTATATCTACAAGGGCACAAAAAAGCTCAGCAGCTTGTCTATGTCAGCTGACTCAGAGTTATAGGGCTCAGGATCTAATGTGGGGCTGAGGAACTGAAGGCCCAGGGGCTGGATGCACCCCCCAGCTTGTCTGGATCTGGCTCCTGGAGCTCAGGGCTCCCCCGGCATTGGTGCTCCAATCTCTGCTGTCCCAGCACCCCCCACAAACTGCAAGCCTGGAGCACACAATATCTATCTCCTTAGGCTCTGGTGTGTGAGGGGAATGTGGGGAATATCTTCAGCCACATCAGTGAGGTTGGACTTCTTACTTAAGTGCAGCCCCCAAATGATTTTTCTGTGGGTCAGCAGCTTCCAACCTGAAAAAGGTTCCCCATCCTGGTGTAACGTTTGCTTCAAGGTCTCCAGAAAAATGTAGGGTCCAAGAGCTTGGGCTCCATCATAAATCCCAATGTCTACATAGCAATTTTTAGCCCCACAAGACTGAATCAATTAACCTGAGCCAGCTGTCGCCATTAATGCTCATTTAGCTTTACCCTAAACGTTACATCAGTGACAATTTTTGTAAAATCAGAGTTTATACCCTCATGCTTCAGAGCATGATTCAACTACCAACTGGGGTCAGGAAAAAACTTTCTTTATGGGCAGTTTATTTCATAATCCACTTCACCGTTTCTGTATCTTTTTTTAAGGTATCTGATATTAGTCAGGGTATGTCTATACTGCAGAGTGTTTTTGACAAATCGGCCATTTTTCCGAAAAAACTTTACTTATGCCCACACTGCAAATGCGTTCTTTCAAAAAAAAAATCGAAAGACAAAGGGGTTTTGCTGACGTTGATCAACCTCTTTCTACAAGGAAGAAGCCTTTTTGCAAAAGAGCTGTTTTAGAAAAAGGTGTGTGTGGACAGGGAAGAGGGAGTTATTTCTAAAAAAGAGGAAAGAGGAAAAAGCATAGGTGCCTTGGTGGCCATCCCCTCCATAGTAATCACAGCTTAAATGTGAGATAGCACCCATTCAGCGTGGACACTATCTTTTGAAAAAGAAGATCACTTTTTTGATGCCCTTTTGCAGTGTGGATGCTCTCTTTCAGAAGAAGTCTTTTCAGAAGATCTCTTCTGGAAAAGCTTCTTTCAAAAGAAGCCTGCAGTCTACACATAGCCTTGTGGTCACAAATAAAGAAGTGGATTAGACATATCTCTGATCTAATCTGCTAAGATAATTTTTATATATTACATATAACTGGTTAGGGAAAGATGGTGAAAGCAAAGAGAATGGGACTGAAAACGAAAGTAACAGTAACATAGTCCAGAGGAAAAGCCTAAGAGCTCATTGTAATAGTGAATAGAAAATGAGATATTTGAAGCAAATGTATTGCCTTTTGCATTTCTGTTTCAGTACAGTGTCAGGTCATATCATCTTTAATAAGATGAGACATGTGGATAATATGCAAATGCTCTAATGCAATGTAACCAGAATACACATAAAAAATGCAAAACTAAGTGCAAAGACAGTCATAATTCACCTTGTCTAAAACACACATCCACTCTCTCCTGCCTTATCCTCTGTGGATAAAGACTATGATTTACTATACACATTTCTGACAATATAAATGTTGTAGCAGTGAATAATGATTCTCTGGTAAAGAAAGAAAAAGTTAAAAATCTACTAGACTTTCTGAAATATTTAAAGGAACTATATGTTCTATTTTCTTAAGAAGTAAGTGTTTGCTTTAGGGCTATAGCTTCTGCAAGAAGCAGCTGGTGGTCCATAATAAACACTTGTAGGCAGGAAATAGATTCCTTGTCTTGTGACTGTATTCCGGATTCAAATCTGTTTCCCAGCCATGAATCAGGGCAAAAAGTCAATATCTCAAAAAAATTTACAATTTGCTAATCCCCCAAACTTTCTGATCAGGTTGATTGAAATGTTCCATTTTGATTTTGACCTTTTAACATTTCATCTTCTTGTTACACATTAAAATTTAGAAATGAAAAGTAATTTTGAACAGAAAATATATTTTTTCATTTAAAAAAATGCCAAAATGGAACATCAGAGATAATTTCTTTTATTGGCTCATTTCTGTTGGTCAGAGACAACCATTTGAGCCACCCAAAACTCTTCTTGAAATCTGAGAAAGTAACTCTCAGCATCACAGATAAAGGCAGACATGTTAAAGGGCCACTCTTCCTTGAGTGGTCTGTCAAAATATATGCTAATTTCTTATGCTAAATGATCTGTTCTACTTTGCTTTCAGCTTTAAGCCTCACAGTTTCATTCCCAACCCTCAAGGAGAGCTTTGGAGGCATGCCTGTACTGCAGTGTAAGCCCAGGGTTAGTGAGACTCAACTCAGTTGACCTGTGTTAAGGAATGCTGAACTTGAGCATTGTAGTTCAACATTAACATCGTAGTTAAGCCCTCCCTACATTATGTCTTTTCTAATCTGCATTCAAACCTAGGGCTATAGTATCCACCTTGCCGTGCACAAGCCTAAGTCAATGTTACCATATAACAGAGGCCTTAGCACTGTCCCTCCTCTCAAATGTGGTCACTTTAGCTCTAGGACTCGGGTGCCATCTGGGAAAATAGGTGCCTATCCTGCACATTACCAGCAAAGCAGCTTGCTTTGTAAACAGCTTGATCATTCTCAATGACAAACCCAGGAAGAACTCTGAGAGCATGCTTGCAAATCACTAATGAGAACAGAATGGGTTAATACTGATGTGAGTAGCTGCTGTTTTGCTGGAGGAGTAGGCAGGGAAGGGCTTCCATTTTCAATTAACTAGACTGCAGATTTTGGGGATAAAAAGGATAAGGAACTTGTCCCATGGATTTGTGGGATATTTCCAAATGACTGACTCCCCAGGCCTGAGTTAAGTGAGACTTCAGCTACACTGCAAAACAATAGGATTCTGACACTGGCTTGACTCAAGCTCTGCCTCTACTACCCTGCAGGTTACGCGGGCCCTGGGTATGAGCCCTGAGATAGTATTATTTCAGTGTAGACATGAGCGGGGATTAGCTTTGAGCTTGAGTTCAAGCCTGGGTTTACACCGCAGGGTAGACATAGTTTGTGTTGCTCACAAGGTTATTTCTTTCATCAACAGAGGTTGATCCAATGAACGATACTCATCATAAGAACATAAGAACGGCGGTATTGGGTCAGACCAAAGGTCCATCTAGCCCAGTAGCCTGTCTGCTGACAGTGGCCAGCACCAGGTGCTCCAGAGAGGGTGGACCGAAGACAGTGATCGAGCGATTTGTCTCCTCCCATCCATCTCCAGCCTCTGACAAACAGAGGCCAAGGACACCATTTTATCCCCTGTCTAATAGCCTTTTATGGACCTAATCTCCATGAAATTATCTAGCTTCTCTTTAAACTCTCTTATAGTCCTAACCTCCACAGCCTCCTCTGGCAAGGAGTTCCACAGGTAGTCTACACGCTGTGTGAAGAAGAACTTTCTTTTATTAGTTTTAAACCTGCTACC
>JANRFK010001158.1:34994346-35008533 GCA_030068395.1 Apalone spinifera
AAACTTCTCTCAGTTGTCCAAAGAAAGCCTCATCTACCTCATCCACCTGATTGGGTGGCATGTAGCAGACACCAACCACAACATCACTCCTGTTGTTTGCTCTTTAAACTTAACCTACAGACTCTCGACAGGTTTTTCTCCTTCTTTATACTGAACTTTTGTGGCCATAGCCCACCTCTTCAGATGACCGGAGTGATAGATTCAACACTCTGGTCATTTGAAGAAGTGGGCTGTGCCATAAAAGCTCATGATACCATCTACAGTACATGTTTTGTTAGCCTTTAAAATGCTACCAGACTATTTGTTGTTTTTTAAGTTTATCCTGTACAGACTAACTTGGCTACCCCCTGAAGTTTTTTTGTTGATTTAATCTGAAATTATGGGTGCTTTAGCATTTCAAAAATCAGGCCCAATCTGCTTCATCTTAAGCAGTGCAAATCGGTGGGCTTTATCTTCTCTGTGATGCAGTTTATCCATTTGTAAAATGGGTACAACACTTAGCTGTCTCATCAGAGCAATGTTATTATTAATGATGATTTTATTATTGTACTAGAGCCCTATTGAAGTAGGTGTCACAGACACATAGAGACAGGTGCAAACTTCTTCCCAGTTGAAACATAAAATAAATGGGAGAGCAAGGCATATAACACAGGCACAGAGGGACCTAAAGTCCATATGTTTGTGTTCTAAGTTTTAAATATATTCTGGGGTTAGGATAGGGTGAAGGGAAGGTGAGAGAGAACAGGTTAATAGGAAAAGCCAGTGTAAATGGGGGAATATTAAGGTGTTAGAAATGAATTGGCTTGTAGGGTTGAAGGTGGCAGAAAGAAATTGAGGGAGGTGGGTTATAATAAATTAGTAACATAGTGCCCATACTCAGTGTGCTCGTATTCAATTTAAAAATGTACCATCAGTGTCAAGTATTATTTTTGGGCTAGGTCCTGGGAGGTTCAAAGCGCTTGCATTAGAGTCAAGGGGAATTGCAATGCTCAGGATGTGGCCTGCATGTTAATCAGAAACGATGTACAAAATATTGTGCAGCTGCCAACCCTTTTGAAATTCTAGGAGAATATATTCTAAGGCAGTAAGAACAAGGCTCCCCATGTATAGCCAAATCTGTTGTATACTGAAGATGCAAGTAATGCTAACAAAATCCGGAAGGCATCTTAATCTGTTTTGTCATTACTGGCATTCTGCTCAGTAGAGATCACACAGGTTAATTACAACGGCAGGTGAATTGAAAACAACTGACTACTCAATACCCATCCACGATTTGATTCAGGTAAGATTGCCAGTCATGCTGCTGGTGCATATTATTTTATGGAGTAGGCAATTTTATGCACCATGTTACCCTGACCTTTAGTAGCTGCATACCATAAGAGACACTGGTGGATGGCAGTAATAATTCACATCAATGTGTGGGACCATGCTCATCTTACCTCTAAGAAAGAGAGGGGAGAAAGTATTATTGACTACATTTTAGAGTTTCCAGATATATACACTTGTGATTAATCTAACCTGCCACTGGATGTCACTGTTCCTTGACAGCTAAAAACATTTATGGGGAGAGATTTTTTTAAAGTGGCTTTTACAGAAAGATGATTTGGAACATTTGCAAAACTTAGATTAAAAGTTTTTTTATTATTTTCTTCTTTTCAGAGAGCTTCTGCCTAGCAAGTTTGATTTCTGAGATGAGCTTTGCAAATTGCATGCATAAAGGCAAGCAAGTGACTGTGCTCTAAAAGGGTTCCTTAGGTATTTCACACACATTACTGCACTTCTAAAAGAGACAGCACAGGAAAAAAATGAATTTTCCATTACTCCATTGCATTTACTATGTTTTGATGGACTGTTGTGATAAAGGAGGCAGGCATAGGTCAATTTGGATTTAACATTGTATTTAATTGCAGGTACTTTGTACTATTGTCAGATATTCTGTGTTATCAGGAGTACTATAAGATCCAGTCTGTAGCATAAAGCTGATATAGTTTCCCCTGCAGCAGACCATGTTTTCAGAATAAATATATCTGTATCTATAGTCAGACTATGGCTTTAAGGTAAAGATTTCTGGGGCCTGGTTCTCAATTATACTATGATTCTTTTACTGGTTTGCAGGATATAGAGGCCTTAAAGTGGACAGAAACATAGACTTCAGAGTGTCCTCTGTACATATGTTCTCCCTGACTAGTGTATAAATGGAATAAGGTTCCTACATTAGAGATGTGTGCTACATTATGACTATTCTTGGTTTCCCATAGAACAATCAGAATGACACTGAAACTGCTCTAACTTACGCAAGGGGCCTAAAACAAATCTGCAGTCTCAAACCACAGAGTTCAAAAGCATCTTAGAGGGCAGGAAAGAGAATGATAATCCAGGCCCTCTATTTTGTTTCTTGCTCTGCCCCTGAATCACTGTATGGACTTGAGCAAATCCTGATTCACTTTTTCTATCTGTACATTTTAAAATAAAGAATATAATTCTTTGCACTTACATAGCTCCTTACTCTGCACAGAAGAATCTAAAAGCATTTTACTGAATTCTCCCAATTCCACTGTGAGAGGGGCACATACTTATTGGGAGTTAGAAGAAGTAACTGTTTTTGGTAAAGAACCTTGGGATTTTTGGAGGGAAAACAGAGTTGTTATTAAAAATAATAACCAGGCCTGTGTCTGGTGGAAAGGGAGGGCACATAAGCATATTTCCAGACAGTTCAATATGTCTTAGGGTGTGTGTAGACTACAGGGTTTTTTCCAAAAAAGCGGCCTTTTTTCAAAAAAAACTACCCCTGCTTCTAGACTGCTGCTGCGCTCTTTTGAAAGTAAATCGAAAGAATGCGGCAGTTTTTTCGACTGCGGAAAACCTCATTTTATGAGGAATAATGCCTTTTTTTGAAAGTGCTCTTTCGAAAAAAGGCACTATGTAATGCAAACTGTGCTTTTTCGTAAGAGAAATCCATGCTGCCTGAGTGCTCTCTTTCAAAAAAGCGGCTAGTTTTTTTGAAAAAACTGGTTGTAGTCTAGATGCTCTTTTTTGAAAAAGGCTTTTTCATTTCGAAAGAGGATTGCAGTCTAGACATAGCCTTAGATAGCAGCTGGAAATGCATCACTAACTAAGGTCCATATTGTCCTTTTTCACACTCCTTTTAAAAATCCACATGGGCCTGTAGAGACAAAAACATTTATTAATAACTGCTCATGAGCAATAATTAATGAACAGGTGTATCCTGAGAAATGTGGTGCCAGTACAACCCTAGAGCTGGAGGTAGTAGAAGAGGGAGTTCTTGTGCAGAGGATAAGAGATCCTCAGACTATCACTGTCTTTGGAGTCCCAAGGCAGCTCCTCTGCTAGAGTTCTTTTGTGGGATCAGTCTCCACTGCATTTCTGTGTTTGGGGAAGATAAAGAGAGGACACACCATAGGAAAGCTCCTCTTCACAACACCTTAGCTGTTATGTTGGAAACATTAACACTTGGTCGTCCTTTCTGTGGCTGTTATTCTGGATTCACTAAGGGCACATAGACATGCCAGAATGGTTCCTGAAGGAGTGCCCTGCCAGAGAAATAGAGAGGTAGCCGTGTTAGTCTGATCTTGCAAAAACAAAAGGAAAAACTATGTAGCACTTTAAAGACTATCAAGATGGTTTAATAGGTGGGCCAGACCCACTTCCTCAGATCATATTCTAGAATATGATCTGAGGAAGTGGGTTTGGCCTACGAAAGCTCATCACCTATTAAATCATTTTGTTAGTCTTTAAAGTGCTATATAGTTTTTCCTTTTGTTTCTGCCAGAGAAAGTGGAGGATCAACAGAGTGTCCATGAAGAGGCACTAGGATTCTACTCCCAAGTTCCATTGGCCTAAGGAGCCCAACTCCCATTTGTTCCATGGGGAACCAGTCATTCCGCAGCGGCCTACTCCAATAGACAAATCTGTGGACATTTCAGAGATTTTCCTGTCCCATATACACAAATATCCCATGTAAGGGAGAGTTTGATACATCAGAATAGTTCCAGCAAATATTTAAATGACAGAAGATTTGAGACTAAATTGGTAGTATTGAACTTGCAAATGAACTCCAGTTCAGCTGCTTCCCTTTGTAATTGGATGATAAAATCACATCTCTAAAATATCATCATCTTTCCCCTACTGCAGCTGCCTTCGGGCATAGGGACACTGGTTTAATAGTACTGCATAGGGCCCCATCAGTCCTAAGGACAGCTCTACAAGCAGTGCCTACCCCATGTACCCTGCCACTTTTAGCTATGTTATGCCCTGCTGCTGGCAGGGGCGACTTGTGAGGTGGGCACACAAGGGGCCACCTGCCACATTACCCCTCTACACTCAGGGAAGGACTGGGATAACCCACCTCTGCCCAAAGCCCCGGCTTTCCATGCCCCTACTCTGCACCTTCTCCTCTTCTTCCCACTCCCCCAAGCAATGTGGCCTAGGGGATTAGCAGGGCCAAAGGCTGGCCCTGGTTGTGGAGGTCTGTCCTCCCTTTACCTCCTGACAGAGCAGTGGGGGAAGTGAAGCAATGTGGTCCCAGCTCGCTCTGCTCCCCCATGTTCATCACTCCACTTCCCATCAGTAAGTGTGGGGGTGGTCCCACCTTTCACTCAACTGATGCAGCCAGGAGAGCAGAGCTAGTATTGGCCCACTTCCTCTGTAGCTGCCAGAAAGTTCAGGTGGCCGATCCCTGCTGCGGGCACCAAGTCCCCTGACCACTGCTACCCCTCAGGCCACCCAGAGGCTCTGGCCCTGCTGGCTGCTGGATAGCTCCTTGTCCCTCCTATACAGGGCATGTATCCCTCACCACATTGCCTATGGCTGCTGGAGCCTTCCCCTGCCATAGGGGAAGACTCCAGCTACAAAGAAAGGCTCTGTCAGGGGGGAGGCAGTAGCGAACAGCTCTGTCTGCAGGAAGCTGCTGGACCTTCTCCCACTGCCTCACTTCTGCCTGAGCCTTTTACTTTCCAATGTAGCTAAGTACTGCAGGATGGACACAGAATGCCTTTCATTGCAGCACAAAGCTCCCACTGCCACTGCCGGCCACGTCTACGAGATAGGCATTTATTAATTATTTTTATTATTATGCTTCCCAACAAAATGAAAAGGAGCATTGGAAAATGTCACCTGACTGTGGTGCTGCTGAAATACTTGTTAATTACATGTGCCATTTAAATCCCCAGATAGCTTACACACTTAAAGATAAGATACAAACAGAGGGTCTAGAAACACTGGAGTTGGGTTGTTTCTCTTGACATGGAAGGATGCCAACTGGCCAGAAAGCAATTTAGGTCTTATGGGTCTCCTCACGAAGCAACCTATGCGTGTTGCATCTCAGACCATTTACAATTATGTCAAAGTATGAACAATAAATAATTTTGCAGTGCCATTCCCTTAAATCACGTTTAAAGGATGGTACTTGTGGAAATGTTCAACCTATCTATGGTATTTGTATAGCTCCCTTTGCCTTATTACGTCACATCTCTCTCTGTGAGGCAGGGAAATATTAATATTCCTATTTCATAGAATCATAGAACACTAGAATGGAAGGGACCTCAAGAGGTCATCGAGTCCAGTCTCCTACCCCCATGGCAGGACCCAGTACCATCTAGACCAGTGGTCCACAACCTTTTGTGGCTGCCAGGTGCCCAGGGGCGGAGCCGTGCATACGCCGCACGCCCGGGGCGGCACTGTGCATGCACCATGTGCCTGGGGCGGAGGCCACGCATGCGCCCGGAGCCTGGGGCACAAGAATGGCTTGGGTCGACCCTGGTCACTAGGCGGGCGCACATAAATGCCCCAGCGGGTGCCATGGTGACCGTGAGCACCGCGTTGGGGACCACTGATCTAGACCATCCCTGACCATCATCTACTCTTAACTATCTCCTTGGAAGGAGATTCCACAACCTCCCTAGGCAACTTATTCCAGTGTTTAACCACCCTGACAGTTAGGAAGTTTTTCCTAATGTCCAACCTAAACCTCCCTTGCTGCAGTTTAAGCCCATTACTTCTTGTCCTATCCTCAGAGGCCAAGGAGAACAATTTTTCTCCCTCTTGTTTGTGACATCCTTTTAGATATATGAAAACTGCTATCATGTCCCCTCTCACTCTTCTCCTTTCCAAACTAAACAAGCCCAATTCTTTCAGTATTCCTTCACTTGGTACAAGTGCTGCAGGATCCAACCAGGGGCTTTGCGCAGCTTGATCTGCTGCTCACAAACAGGGAGGAACTAATAAGGGAAGTAGAGGTGGGTAAGAACCTGGGAAGCAGTGATAATGAGATGATAGATTTGACGATCCTGACCAAAGGAAGAAAAGAGAGTAGTAAAATACAAGAACTTCAGAAAAGCAGGCTTTGACTCCCTCAGAGACCTGATGGGCAGAATCCACTGGGATGCTAACATGAAGGGGAAAGGAGCCCAGAAAAGCTGGCAGTATTTTAAAGAAGCCTTATTGAAGGCAGAGAAAGAAACCATTCCAATGCGTAGCAAGAGAAGTAAATATGGTAGGAGACCGGACTGGCTTACCGGGAAAATCCTTGGTGAACTTAAGCACAAAAAGGGAGCTTACAAAAAGTGGAAACTTGAACAAATGACTAGGGAGGGGTATAAATGTGAGCTTGAGAATGCCGGGGAGTTATCAGGAAGGCGAAAGCGCAATTGGAATTGCAACTCACAAAGGATGTGAAGGATAACAAGAAAGGTTTCTACAGGCATGTTAGCAAGAAGAAGGTGATCAGAGAGGGTGTGGGGCCTTTACTGGATGAGGGGCGGTAACCTAGTGACAGATGGTGTGGGGAAAACTGAAGTACTGAATGCTTTCCTTGCCTCTATCTTCACTGACAAGGTCAGCTCCCAGACGAATGTGCTAAGTGACGCAATATGGGACAAAGGTGAACAGCCTTTGGTGGGGAAAGAACAGGTTAAGAACTATTTAGAAAAGCTAAACGTACATAAATCCATGGGTCCGGACTTAATAAATCCGAGGGTACTGAGGGATTTGGCAAAGGTCATTGAGGAGCCTTTGGCCATTATCTTTGAAAAGTCATGGAGATCAGGAGAGATCCCGGATGATTGGAAAAAGGCAAATGTAGTGCCCATCTTTAAGAAAGGGGAGAAGGACAACCCAGGGAACTATAGGCTGGTCAGTCTTACCTCAGTCCCTGGAAAAATCATGGAAGGGATCCTCAAATAATCCATTTTGAAGCACTTGGAAGAGGGGACGGTTATCAGGAATAGTTAACATGGATTCATGAAGGGCAAGTCCTGCCTGACCAATCTGATTAGCTTCTGTGATGAGGTAACCGGCACTGTGGATATGGGATAGTCAGTGGATGTGATATACCTTGACTTTAGCAAAGCTTTTGGTATGGACTCCCACAATATTCTTGCCAGCAAGTTAAGGGAATATGGATTTGATAAATGGATGGTAAGATGGATAGAAAGCTGGCTAGAAGGCCGGGCCCAGCGGGTAGTGATCAACGGCTCAATGTCAGGATGGTGGTCGGTGTCCCAAGGTTCAGTTCTGTGACTGGTTTTTTTCAACATCTTTATTAACAACCTTAATGAGGGGATGGATTGCACCCTCAGCAAGTTTAGAGATGACACTAAGCTAGCGGGAGAGGTAAATATGCTGGAAGGCAGAGATAGAGTCCAGAGTGAGTTAGACAAAGAATCCCAAGCATTGTTACAGGCTGGGAACTGACTGGCTAAGTAGCAGTTCTGCAGAAAAGGACCTGGTGGTTATAGTGGATGAGAAGCTGGACATGAGTCAACAGTGTGCCCTTGTAGCCAAGAAGGCTAATGGCACATTAGGTTGCATTAAGAGGAGTATTGCCAGTAGAGCCAGAGATGTGATTATTCCTCTTTACTCAGCTCTGGTGAGGCCACATGTGGAGTATTGTGTCCAGTTCTGGGCCCCCAATTACAGGAAGGATGTGGATGCATTGGAGAGGGTCCAGTGGAGGGCAACCAAAATGATTAGGGGGCTGGAGAATATGACCTACGAGGAGAGGCTGAGGGAGTTGGGTCTATTCAGTCTGCAGAAAAGAAGAGTGAAGGGGAGATTTGATAGCAGCCTTTAACTTCCTGAAGGGAGGTTCCAAACAGGCTGGAGAAAGGCTGTTCACAGTAGTGATGGATGGCAGAACAATGGTCTCAAGTTGCGGTGGGAGAGGTCCAGGTTAGATATTAGGAAAAACTATTTCACTAGGAGGGTGGTGAAGCACTGGTATCGGTTACCTAGAGAAGTAGTGGAGTCTCCATCCCTAGAGGTGTTTAAGTCTCGGCTTGACAAAACCCTGGTTGGGTTGATTTAATTGGGATTGGTCCTGCCTTAGGCAGGGGGCTGGACTTGATGCCCTTCTAAGGACTCTAGTCCTTAGCTCTATGATTCTATAGGTCATTTTCTCTATGACTTTAATCATTCTTGTTGCTCTTCTCTGGACCATCTCCAATTTCTCCACATCCTTCTTGAAATGTGGTGCCCAGAACTGGGTGCAATACTCCAACTGAGGCCTAATCAGCGCAGAGTAGAGCGGAAGAATGACTTCTCATGACTTGCTCACAACACACCTGTTAATGCATCCCAGAATCATGTCTGCTGTTTTTGCAACAGCGTCACACTTTTGACTCATATTTAGCTCATGGTCCAGAATAACCCCTAGATTCCTTTCTTCCGTACTCCTTCCTCGACAGTCGCTTCCCATTCTGTATGTGTGAAACTGATTGTTCCTTCCTAAGTGGAATACTTCGCATTTGTCCTTATTAAATTTCATCCTATTTACCTCAGACCATTTCTCCAGTTTGTCCAAATCATTTGAATTATGACCCTATCCTCCAAAGCATTTGCAACCTCTCCCAGCTTTGTATCCTTTGCAAACTTAATAAGTGCACTCTCTATGCCAATATCTAAATCATTGCTGAAGATATCGAAGAGAACCGGTTCCAAAACAGACACCTGCAGAACCCACTTGTTATTTTACAGGTGAAGAACTGAAGCACAGAGAGACTAGAGGCATATCTAAACAAGGGTGTGAATTTACAGTGTTCTAGCATGCACTAAGAAACCACATGGAATAACTTTCTGTGTAGGCAAGCCCTACACACTTTGCCATACATCACACAGGGCCTCTGTGATATAGCAGAGAATTGAAGCCACGGATCCTCCAATCTAGCCTCGTGCCCTAGCCGTTAGACCAGGGCTACTCAACTTTGAAAGCCCTGTGGGCCACAGTGATACTCACAGCACATGCTGAGGTCCGTAACTTAAGTGTGGTTGCATATATATGCAAATATATGCAAATAGCTTATTTCACACTGACTGGCATGAATACAAAGATTAAGCCTTAAGCTGTGGCCCCAAACCCAAATGTGGCCAGTATGAGCCAGTTAGCACCGCTCAGGCTCTGCCCACAAGGCTAAGCATCCAGCACTTCCCACAATGTCCCGGCACTCTCAGCACCTCCTCCCTGGGGGCTAGAAACGCCGACACCCTGCACCTGTCTGTTCCAGCCAGTCTGTCTGCTTGAGTCTTTCAATGCTCACCTCCCATGGGAGATGCCTCGCCATTGTGGAGTGTGTTCCCAGTGGAGGCCATGTTCAAAGGATCCCACCCGCGGGCCACGTGTTGAACCCCACGTAAATCCAAACTGCACCATGGGCCCCAAACAAACGGGCTGTGGGCTGCATGCAGTCCATGGGCCACGTGTTGAGTAGCCCTGCATTAGACCATCCTCCCTTGAGGTAGAGCCTGCTTTTTGAGTGTAATAAGTTAACAACTGACCTGTGGCTCCCTGAGCCACATGATTTTCTCAGGTAACATGAATGTTGATGAAACAGGTTGGCTTTTTTTCTAAATACCGCACTGAGAATGATTATTGCCATTGTTCCTTATTTTTCACTGTGTCATTTATGCAGACTCAGGCACATTTTTTAATGGAAAATAATTGCCACCCTGATGCTTATCATGAAAGAAGCCCAGTGATTTAACTAGGGCATTCTAGTTCAGAAGGGACGATTCCCACCTGTGTAGATAGCCATCACAAGGGTGCCACACAGATTAAGTCCCACTCATACAAGATTTTGATTACTTGAATTTAAGCAGTGGATAGTATAACGGGGTGAGGTCACAGACACTGAACCTCTTCAGGTCCAAGGAGAGTGCAGTTTAGGGCCCAGCTTTCTGAGATACCACTCAAAAAATGGGATCAAACCCCAAATAATTAAGTAAGCCACCTTTATCAATGAAAGGGGAAATGTGCACACTGATTGCTCCCCAGACAATAGTTATTTACTTTGGGTTTGATAGAAAATAAAAGTGATTTTATTAAGTACAAGCAGTAAGCTTACTTACAAGCAGTAAGATTTAAGTGGTAATAAGTGAGAATAGGCAGAAGAAAGTAGGTTACAAATCAAAAGAAAGAAAAACGCTTGGCTAATTCTACACTGAAACCTCAGTAAAAACTTTTTCAAACTCACCCGAAAGCCTCTTTTCCAGCTGCCCCTCCAAATCAGGGCTGTCTCCCCACCCTGGGGTCTTTAGCTCCTTCCTTCAGGTACAGCCCAGCCAAAAGACCAAGCCCCCTGTTTCCTATTCTTTTTAAGGAATTGAGGCCACTCAACTGAACCACTGCTCAGACTTCAGGACAAAAGAGATTGTTTAACAGTTGCTCATCAAGACACCCTCCATGCCTCTCATTCACACATTTAAAACCCACAGACTACGTCTACACTGGCGCGCTTTTGCACCAAAGCTATGCAACTGAGGCTTAGCGTTAGAATATCGCCAAGCCTCATTTGCATAGCTAATGATCTGCCATTTTCACGGAACAGGCTCTTGCGTAAGACGGGGCTGTCTACACTTGCACAAGAAAAACCCTTTTGCGCAAAGCTGGTATGCCGATTATTTTCGGGCATAACGGCTTTGTGCAAAAGGATTTTTCTTGCGCAAGACGGGGCAGTGTAGACAGCCCCATCTTGCGCAAGAGCCTGTTCCGCAAAAATGGCAGATCATTAGCTATGCAAATGAGGCTCGGCGATATTCTAACGCTAAGCCTCATTTGCATAGCTTTGGCGCAAAAGCGCACCAGTGTAGATGCAGCCACAAAGTATTCCCCACTCCATATCTCTAATTTTACACACTCAAATGATACATACATGAAAGTAAGATAAACAGAACCAGCGGATCATTACATGAAGATTGATAGGTTACACGAAATAATTTGTTCAAAGCAAATAAGCCCATTTCATAAAGCATGGGGGGGGGGGGGAGAAAGGGTCCATCCCAGATAGGCCTTATCCCTGGTCCTCTGCAGAAAAGTTAACTTGAACACAATGAATCAGGGCAGTCTTTATTGTTTCGAAGGCTATCTGCAGAGCCCTTATTTAAACTTTCTGATTTGTCAGTCTAGTTCAGTGGTCACCAACCAGTAGATCGGGATCTACTGGTAGATCTTGGAGCCTCTAACAGGTGATCCTGACTGGTTTGGCCAAGAGGCTATCAAGTGCCGGCACTTCAGTTGCCCCTCACCCCACTGCTGCTCATCTCTTTCCCCTTTGCCTTGGAGCTGCCCCGGGGAGCCTCCTGCTTTCTGGGCAGGGCAGGGCAGGGCAGGGCAGGGGAGGGAGGGGCTCTGATGTCAAGGTGCCCCCTCTCACACTCTGTATCCTTTCTCCACAAAGCAGAGAGGGGGCACAACAGGACTTGGGATGGAGTTTGTTGGCTGCTTTACGGAGTGGGCCAGGGCCAGGGCAGAGGGGAGCCTGCCTTAGCCCCACTACACCACCAACCAGGAGCCACCAGCAGTGCCCAGCTGTAGGCCACATTCCAAACTCCTACCCTAGTCATGAACCACCTCCTGCTCTCCAAGCCCTTGTCCTAGCCCCTTGCACTCCTGCATCAAAACACCATCTCAGAGCCTGCATCTAGAACCCCCTCCTATATCCCAACTGCCTGCCCCAAGAACAGCTCAGAACCCCTTTCACATTCCAGATCCCTTAATCCAAGACCAGAGCCTGCACCTCAGCCCTCTGCCCCAGCCTGGTAAAAGTGAGTGAGGATGGCAAGAGAGGGTAGAGTGATCAGGGGCAGGGCTTTGGAGAAGGAGCAAGGGTATTGATATTTGAGCTAGATCTTGGATTGCACCTAAATTCAAAAAGTGATCTCATGCTCAAAAAGGTGGGAGAGCACTGGTCTAGTTTATCAGTTTGCAGAGTACACTATACCATCTACTGTGATTCCAAAACTCTTTTCAATTATGGCACTGAACTCTAATTACATTCTTGCTGTTTGTTTTTCTGGAGAGGGGGTTGTTTGTTTGTTTGCTTGCTTTTAATTACAAGAATTTCACACCATTTTTGAATTTGAGGGAATAGGAAACCATGCAGGAAAGCACGGATGTAAATTCTAATTGCTGTGCTTTAATCATCAAAATTAGTGGGAAAGTAAATTAGCTACATAGTGTGGCAGAAAAAAATGTATTCATATCTATGCAGTTTGCCATAATGACATATGAGACTGTCAAAACTGCAGTTGAAACTTCAAAAGATGGAACCTTGAAAACCATGCACTTCTAAAACACCAGATAAATTATAATAAATCTGACCCACTTTTAACACTTAGTGCCAAGGGCTTCACTTTGTGGCATGGATTGGTGATTAAAAGCATCTTTGGTTAGATTCTTAGCTGATATAAATCTAGTGTTATTGAATTCAGTGAAGATAGGCCAATTTATACCACCTGAGCAACTAGCTCTGAAGATTAGATATGTGGCTCTCTAGAAAACATTGGCCTATGTTTTGATATTAAAGGAATTCATTAGAGAGAAGCTGTCAGACTATGGCATTCCTGAGAGAGAACACATGTAGAGAGGAGCCAGATCACTGTGCCAGAAGTATTAGTGTGTTCCATGCTTTTGCTACATATATTTGCATTTCAATATTTCTCCCCTAGCATCCAAATTCTAATTCTGTTTGATCCTGCATTGCTTGTGCATTCAAAATTCCCTCTGAATTTAACCAGGGTTTTAGCTGTGACAAAAATTCAGGACTGCATGACCATATTCCTATCATGACACTTCACACTTTCTTGCCATGTAAATTATTAGGATGACATAAGTTTTACTTTAGGGCTCTGCCTTAATATTTTAGATACTTGACTTCATTTCAGTTTTGTAAAGTAAGTTATATTTTGTGAAATGCTTGTGAAATATTGTTGTTTGTTGCTCCAAAAATAGTTGGTTTTGCATAACCATGCCCTCAGTTTTCATCCAAAAATGTCTTTTAGAGGCAGAAAAATCTATTTTCTTTCAGACTGGAGACAATTTCCAGGGAGATCTCCATAATGCTAAACAGAAAACTTCGCAGCAGATTACAAACCACAGACAGAGACTGCAATAAAGAGAAAGAGAAAATAATTAAAATGGAGCAAAAAGAGAAGTTATAAAGTCAAACATTGCACAAATGATTATAGCTTCTGTGGGAGATACACTTTCCAGATGGTTTAGTGTTGGAGCCTATAATCAACTATTAAGAGGTATTTTACGTTTCTTTAACAAATAACAATCTTTCCCCTGTTTCTGGATTGGCCATTTTCTATAGCATGCTCCATCACTAGCACTGCTTCAGTTATTAGATCTACATAATTGTTAGTTCAGCTATCATGCTTGCTTTCTTCTTACATGCCCTTTCAAACACAGCACATAACCTCATAATTTACAAACTCATCAAACATGTTGTCAAGCACCATAAAGCTCTGTAGAAGTGGGGTGACTCCTGATTACCCATTCAACCTTTACAAAGAGCCTTAATTTTTTTGATCAGTCAGGCATTCAGATCATTTGGTACACACTGTTTCTCAAATGCTTAATATTGTAGGTAAGAAGTAGTTAATAGTCAACACGGATCAATATGTAAGAGGAACGACAATGTATCTCTGATAATATTTTAGAACAATATTTAGTGTTGTTGTAGCCATGTTGGTCCCAGGCCATTAGCGAAACAAAATACAGTAAGTGACCTGAATAATAGCTCTTTGTAAGCTCAAAAACTTTTCTCTCTCACCAACAGAAGTTGGTCCAATAAAAGATAATACTTTACCCACCTTGTCTCTCATTTAGAACAATATTAACTTGGCTGTGTCTAGACTGGCCAGTTTTTGCAGAAAATCAGCCACTTTTCCGCA
>JANRFK010001158.1:35008633-35022681 GCA_030068395.1 Apalone spinifera
CCGTTAAAAGCATTTCCAGAAAATCATGCCAGTGTAGACGTAGCCCTTGTGTTTGTAAGTCCAATTTTATTTAGAACAGTAAGAAAGCACTTTAAGAAATTTCTTCAGCTAACTGCTGTCTAAAGGCACCTAGAATTTCTTTTTTATAAATTGTGTATCGCACATGGTGGTTTGTGGCTGTGCGATACACAATTTATAAAAAAGAAATTCTAGGTGCCTTTAGACAGCAGTTAGCTGAAGAAATTTCTTAAAGTGCTTTCTTACTGTGGTTTGTGGCTAACCCTAAGCCACAAGGCTTGTCCCGGGTGCCTGCAGCTTTAAGAGGGGCCAGGAGACAGAAACTATAGAGTTGTTACTTGAATACTTTGGATGGAGGGGCCACCAGGGCACCTGTGTTAGTTCCTGGAAGCCTCTTCTTTCAAAAGAAAACCCTCTTCCTCGTCCACACACCCCCTTTTCTTGAAATAGCTCTTTTGGAAAAGGCATTCTTCCTCTTAGAAAGAGGATTACTGCTGTTAGAAAAAGCACTGAAAATGTTGGTTCTGGCGCCATAAGACAAGCACGGACTGGTGGGACCGCATACTTAAACAGCTAGGGTATCATCAGCATAAACAGGAATACTAACTTGGCTTTCCATGTCAAGAAGCACCTCCTAAAGTAGATCCTTTTGATATCATAAGGATACAAACATGCAGGCAACCATTCTCTCTCTCTCTATCTCGCTGTCTCTCCTATTATATTAAGTTTACTTTTGTATGGCTATGTCCTAAATACAGCATCTGTATTTTACATATTCAGGGCTAGAGTCTGCTCCTCCACTTCAGCCTCACTCATATTGCTCAAGGAGCATCCAAGATCTGCAAAGAAGCCTCAATAGCCCCAAAGAGAATTTCCCTGCGGCATGAGTAACAAACAACTAGTGGACCTATGCTGCTTCCTTAAAAGCCTCCAGAGTAGGTATGTGCCTACTTTGTATTATCAGGGATGGTACTTGGTCCCGCTGTGAGGGCAGGGAACTGGACTCGATGACCTCTCAAGGTCCCTTCCAGTTCTATGAGATAGGTATATCTCCATATAAAATTATAGCTATGGTGGACAGCAGGGTAGCCCATAGGCAGCAATGGGGAGGCTGCTGTACAATGGGTGACTAGGGCAACTGCCATAAGGTTCCCAATGCCAAAGTATTTGAACATCCTGCTCTGTTTCCTGGGAAGAATCAAGGTGCCAAATAAATACAATGTGAAGAATCCTACAACCCTTATGTCATTGGCTCCAGTGATTTCAGGAGAGGAGGAAGTGTGGTTGAAAGGATAAGGCACTGGCATCAGGAGATGGGAGCTCTATTACTAGCTATACCACTAACCTTGGGAAGTCATTTCACAGATGCTGTGTGTCTCAGTTTTTCCCATCCCTACAATGATAATGACAAGGTAGGCAGGATTAGGGCCATTGTTACTGCCAAAAATACATTGACATATTTTCCAACCATGCCATTGTATTTTCCCCAAATTTCACTTTCACTTCACTCACGCCAAAGATAGCACACAAATGTACGGCTCAAAGACTAAGGATGTGGACTTCAGTGGAAGTAGGACATTTTATACCAAGTAAGGTCTGGGACCTAGATCTCCAGCTACCGTAAGTCAGTAGATTCCATTTGGGTTATGCTTACTTACACTAGCCTTAAATGTTAAAGAGCAAAAGAAGAAAATGGAATACTATGCAGAATTACTCATACTAATATGCAAAGACATATTCATGTTATAAAGCCTAGCTGTATTTTGACAAGAGAGTAAATACAATCATTATTTTAATATGTCTAACATGTAGCAATAAAGCAAAAGTAAAAAGGAAATGGAAAGGTTTAGATTAGTGAATGTTAGATACAAAGTAAATTAAGGAGAACATTTTTGTTAAATCTGTTTTAACTTGGAATTTGGAAGACGAATATTGCAGAAAACGCAGACTATAAAAATGGAGAAGATAGTTCTTTGCTCACAAAAAAGAAGTTATTTTGTTTTGTTGAAAGTGTACCAATGGTGGTGGTAGGTTTTACTCAGTTATCTGATTTCAGAGCACCAATAATCCATTTTAAAAACTGTAGTAAGTAGGTAATATATTATCATGACAGCTACGTTAAATGACTTCCTTTCCTGTGTTATGCTTTTGACTTTATACAACAATGTTAAGATGTTTTTTAACCAAGTTTCCAGGATGAAAATAACATGGTGTCAAAATATTTTTTCTAACCAATCAGCACTATTGAAAAACATCACTGAGCTTTGCGTTTCCATGGCAACTAATCTCAAATGCTACAAGACCGATCCAAGCTCACCAATAAAGTGTTCTTATAAGAAGAAAATGACTCAAGTAAAAGCATAAACCATGCAACCCTAGATGTGTATAATGTAACCTTGCATCAGAGAATAAATCAATGATGTTTCTACTTTCTAGATTTAGATTTCTTCTGCCCTTTTCTTCTGTTGGGATGCTGGTGAGTGTAGCCTGTATACTAAACCCCATGCTACCTTTTGATGCTAGTGTACTTTAAAGAATATGGGGATAACAGCAGGATATTAACAGAACAACATTCACAGCAGTCTTTCACTCCAGAACTTTGATCAATTTGCTACTGACTCCCAGTTGACAATGAATCACAAAAAAAGGTGTTTTATTGTCCTAGATTGGTAGCTCTACAGATGGAATTCCCCCATTCACTGTGAAGGCAGCTTCCCAAATTTTCCCACTAATCTTTCTAAATGTGACCTGAATTGGTGAAATGCACAGTTCAGTCTTCATTGCCTCTTCCAACAGAGGTTCCCTGTTTCGGCTCCGTTTGGTGCCAACTGCAATTGTGGAATGTGTCTCACTGAATCCATTGTGGCTGTATGGCAGCTGTGATCCTCCTACGCATAATCCCAAGGCCACCAAATTCCGTGTGAAGACACCAATTGGATTTGAGTGGGCTCTAGGTCAGGTCCTAAAAGTGGAAAATTCCTGTATTCCATTACTACTTCCTTTAGCCAGCCAGCCTAATGCTTCTTTGCCGCTAATTTTAAAAAGAATTGTAGATAATGGGGATTATTACTTTTAAATATACCTTGATGCCATCCTTTTGCAACACTGGAGGCATGCAAGTGTTGGACTTTTGGACTTCAAAAAAGAGACAGACAGACTTATATGCAGTGAAGCAAAAGCCAAGGACTTAGCATAACCATTCTTCAAACTATACCACAGCATTCTTTTAACATGTCAACTACAATTGTTCCTGATTTTTCCAGTGCTAAGGACCAGGCTTTAAAAGATGAAAATAATATTGAGTCGTCCCCCACACACAGACAGATACATTTAAACTATCCATTATTTTGTTAGAATACAGTCAAAGGATGAAATTTTGGGCCCATTGAAGTCAATAGGAGTTCACCATTCACGGGCAATGGAGACAGATTTTTTTCCTTGTGAACAAATAATACCATGTTCATTTTATATCATTATTTTGAAGTAAATAATTACAGGATAATGCATTGTATTTAAATCCTGACAGGCTACAATATGCAAAAATGCTTTTTTGAAAAAACAGAACCAAGATGCAAATATCCAAAGGTTCTTTTCAATCTGTAGATGGAAGTGAAAGAGGACATAGGCAGCTCTAAAAATGCAGCTGCCTTTATTTTATAAATGTCCTCACTAATTTTTTTAATTGCAGAAGTCTAACAATGACTGATAGCACTCACAATGTATTTTGCAATATAAGCATTTTTGCAATACATAAGTAAATGTGAAATGAAGCAAAGGAGCCTTTACATGATCATGGGATAAATTAAGATATAAATGGCCAGTCACATCACACGAATTATCATCTCTTTGTTGCAGTATCTTAGTTTTTATTCTTTGATCCATTAATTTCCACTTTGTCCTTTCATCCTCTTTTGATATAATCTTTTTATATTTTTTTTTATGGGGTAGAAGGGGGAGGAATCCCTGTAATACCACCTCCCAGAAGTTTTTACCTCACACTAATGAAATTGAATCAACAACATCAATGAATACATGAATACCAGATTATAGCCACATAGTGCACACCTGCAAAGACATTCAATGCCTTTTTGCCCTGATACTGCCAGTAGCTCCATGTGAAAGAAAGCTGCTTCTGAAGGGCTACAGATCCCACACATGGCATGTGGGTGCCAGTGGGACGTAAGCAGAGGGAACACATTGGCCAGTGCAGCTGCACTAATGAACTGGGGGACATAATCTGAGTCAGGTTGTCAGACTCTCAAGGTAGCCAGCAGAGGCAGGAGCAGATGCAGGGTGGGACAGAGGCAGGCTAACATGGAAACAGGAACAAGCCAAACCGGGGGCAGGAAGGGCAGTCTATTAAAATGGCCAGTCAATGGGTGTGTTCCTGGTAAATTAATGATATTGAGCAGAGAGACTGCATCCCTATGCCACTATATATCTACCTCAGGACCACAGCAGGAAGTCCGAGCACTCTTCCTCCGACTTCCCTTACGCCTCGTAAAATGAGGGTTACAGGAGTCAGAGTAAGAAGTCCCCCAGCTCAACATTATTTCAACATTATGTTGAAATAACTGCTTGTAGTGTAAATGTCAGCTTTATTATTTCGGAATAAGGTCTGGTGTTTGTCCCTACTGGAGGATGTGTGGATGAGGAGGTAAACCATGACTCTTTCTCTATATCTCAGTGTACATTTTAGTCTCTTTTCAAATCACAGCAACAGGCTGTAATCATGTTAAAGTCACAATTGAGTGGACACAGTTTGCACTTAGATAGATTTTGAAATACAAGGATATCAAAGTATGTTGGAGCTCATGTAAAACACTACCTTATGACATGGTGAATATAACTTTATGTTACAGGTAGCACCACTATACTTTTTTTTTCTGATTACACTGTCTTTTTTGTGCTATTTTCCTTTCCCCACCCTTTACCCTCAAACACCACTGTGTATGGATAAAGAGTTATAATTCATATCTTAACGATGGCTAAAATGAAGCTGTATAGGAGTCAAGGACCTTGTCCCGAAGCACGCAAAGTCTGAAGTAGTAAAGACTGAAATAGACTACATTGGCTTCTTCTGCTGCTTCCTCCTTCCTAGGTATATAAATAACTTCCACCCAACTTAATGTACAAATGTGGTGTCCTGAAAGAGGAGAAAAAAATGTGAAGCAGTGAATCCAGCTTCCCTATTCTAAGCAGCAGTCTGCAAGACTATCTTCATTTTTTGTTATATTCAGACATTATACATGTTACAGAAATCTAATGTGAGCTAGTAATAGTACTACTAGTAGTAAAAGGTATAGAATTTGGTACCTATAGCAGTTTACATTTCCTTCCTTCTGTAGGGGAGCTAGTTGCAAAGAGGTTTATTATGATTGTCTCTGAAGAACAGAGTTCAAATTCAATTATAATTCCTACATGTAAATGAACTCTCTGGTCTTTCCCTTCTCCTTTCAGTCCATATCACATAATTAACTTGCCATTTAATGAACAATTGAAACTGCTTGACTGTCTCTGCCACATGGATGTAAATGACAGGAGAAACCAATCAGCATGAAGAACATTGGCAGAAATGTACAGGACTCTAAGACTGGAACAGAAAGGGTGATGAGGTGTGAAGGTTGCAACTCAGGGGTGAGGTGAATTGGCAGAGCTGCATAAGGACCCAGGCCTTTGGAAGCAGGCAGTTTTGAATGTCAGGATTTAGAAGTTTTGACAGAGTAGTGTGGTCAAGTTGGCACAAGGCCTATTGCTCTCATGATGCCCCGCTTAAGCCATTGCTATGATAGTCCAGCACCAGTGTTCCCTATAAGCTGGGAACCACTCAGGCCACTCAGGAAGGATTCAAATGCCACCCAGCTGGTTAGCAAAGTGCTCACAGCTTGGTTTTGTGTTTCTATTGGTGGGGCAGAATCGTACATGTCTTGGTGCACATAAAAATTTATTCTGTCCATGGATGATAAAAATCAGTTCATTGATAGAAAAGATTAGAGGGAACAATGTCCAGCACTATCATGAGAGTGCATTCATTGGTAAATTAAAGAAAAATGGCATTCAGTGTATACTGACCCAAATATTTTATGCTATAGAATTTGTATAAAAGTTACTCTGAGTAAACCCTTTCAGCTTCTGTGTTATGAATATTAATAAGGTGCCATTCTCAACATCAGGTAAGGAACTAGTTATGCATCATTGAGATCCTGTCTTCTATTAGTTTTTCAGAGCACATAGATTCACTCTTTGAAATGCCTAGAGCTAAGTTGCTAAAGTATATAAGTATTACCAAAGTGTCCCTACTGCATCAGAACGTGGAATCAGCCAACTATGAAATGACTTTGTATTTTCACCAGTCTAACAACAACAGACTGGAGAGGGCTCTGCAGTTATGTTTATTATGTTTATTAAGCATTTGTTATGTTTATTATGATGGAGAGACAGGACTTTGATGTCACTGATAAATGAAATTTAGTCAGAAATCCAAGTATAATTGTCTGACAGATGGCCAAACTTTTAGCTTTATTACAAGTTGCATGTCAAATCAAGAGTATAAAAGAGGTGACAAACAGTCATCATCATATGCATGGTTCAATTAAGATCTTTTCTCAAGCAGGTCATTGATGCAACTGTTAATATAAAGATCATAGAAATCAATTCTATACAATGTTTTTCATGATTGTTACAGAATTGGGAAACTTTGGTGACCTCTTGGTAAGTTTATGGGGTTTTTTCTTCATTTTACTTTTGGTATTGCTTTGAATGTAGTAATACTAAAATTTCCAGAAAATTGCTTGATGGTGGAAGGGTCCTTTTGCAGGGTAGGTATACTTTGGGACAGACTGCGAACCCCTTAACCTACACTGTAGAGCTGTTACTCACAGGAGTAGTCAATCCCATTGACTTCAGTACAAATTATTAGTGGAGAAAGCATTCCTACATTCCTCATGTTACATGTCTTTGTGTTACACTCTGGAAGAGAAAGAATTCTACAACAGCAAGCACAATTTAGTGAGATGTAACATGATCAGTTTAACATATGAAACATAAAATGTTTCTATGCATTGATTTCATTCCATCTCACAACAAACTTTTCAATTTTCTTGATTGATTGACCCTTCGAATTACAACCCTCATTTCTGTGAATGAAGTGCCCATGTCATCCAATCAATATACAGTTTTGTTCCTGCATTAAATACCTCCTTTAAAGTGCTATTGAATCCCTGGAGAAATGAAGAGAGTGACAGATTTAACTGCTATCTGGATAAGAAAAAAATCATAAAAAAAAATAACCCTAACAATGAGGAATTTCAAGGATGTTATGTTGTTTTAAAAGATGAGACAAGGACTGTGCTAATTGGTCTTATACTTTCAGATTCTACATGCAATAGCTATTTCAATGATTTCAAAAACACTTTATATATTTTTTTAAATTTAATTATTCATGAACAACTTTAAAATTTAAGAACCCAAAATGGGTCCATTCTGAACACTGTACAACAAGAAACCATTATGTCAAAAAATGTCACCTGATTCAGTTTTAAGTTTTTTAACGGGCTCTGACTAAGAAGCCTTCTCACCACTAATGAATACAATTCTGTGATGCTGAAGATCAGGAGTAACTCTTTGAAATGATAGATGTTCATGCTAGCCTCATGGAATTCTTGTCAATAATGATTTGGCTCAAGCAACTATCTTCTGAGATACCTCTCCCAAAAGATGTTAAGTGGTAGAATTGGTTTAGCATCAACAAGCATGAAGATTTATATCCACATGCTAGCTGGCAAGCAATAAGGAGAATTTGATAAAATTGGTGTCTTTGTATATTAGCAAATAATATTGACTGGTTATATAGCAATATATCCCAAGTTATATTATGGCAGACTGTAAATCAGGAGATATAAGAACTAGAAAAACTGTATGTACACTGATACTATTCCATCCAGGAGTCCAGTACTTACCTCTACAAGATGGAGGCTCAGGAAAAGAGGCATAATTACTTCTGAAAGGTCTAGAAGCTTTGTTGGACCTTCCTCAGTCTTCTGAGACACAGATCACCTAGCAATGGAGACATGCTCCTAAAGCTATCCAGTCACACTATGAAGAATTTTAAAGGAAAATTCCTTGGTGTGATAAAGCTCCTTCTTAAACTTAGTGGGCCCTGCACTTTCAGGTGAATTTACTTGCCTCAGAGGCTGACAGGCAGCCCTCAATTTAGGCACTGGCTTGCAGTGGTTCTACTTTCATCATTGGCCAGCATGGGGAAAAAAGGGGAAACCAAACTTCATAATCTCTCTGGCCCCTGCCACGGTACAAGGTAGGACAAATCCTTGTACTAAAACCAGTCTCTTTCTGTTCCTGAAATAGGGAGTTGGGGGGAGGAGGGGTTGGAACCTGGGCCTGCCCTCTACTCCAGATTCTAGTCTAGGGACCCTGTAAGAGCAGCTGTCTGTAATATTTCTCGTAACATCTGTGTGACAACTACAAAACCCTGGATCATTTCCCAATAGCCATCCCCAACATTTTGCTTAATGGAGGTTCTGGTTGTTGTACCTCAGTGTTTTTGTACCTTGGTACCTTCGTGGGTCTGGACTGTCAGTATCAGCGTCGTCCTGGTTCGCTCCTGACAGGACCTCTACTCCGTCGGTGATGATAAACTTTCGGCTGCGTGCATAACAATTGGCACTCCCTTTATCTAGAGTGTTAGACCCCGTGCACTTGGGTCAACACAGGAGATCTCTGAGAGGCCCCGGAAACGACAGATGCAGGCAAGGTTTGAAATCAATCGAGCAGGTTTATTGTCAAATGCGAAGCTCTACCAGTTGGTAACAGAGATCAGTACAATGTTACACCACTGGGCACTATGGCCCGCGTTGACAAGGTACCAACACCGGGCAGGCCTATTGCCATATAACAGATATTAACAGCAGTTAGTCAAAGTTAAGCTACTGTGCATTCTGTAAGTTCAGGCAATGACACCTGCCGTTCAGACGCCTAGTGCGCCTCCCCCCCCCAACGTCGGCCGGAGAGCACCTTTTGCGGTGTCCTTTTATAGACAGGTACAAACAACTTACATCACTTCTTTACATACCAGGTTACCACCCTCTGTTGCTTAGATACCACCCCTCACCTTACGGAGGGGGGCTTGCTTACTATCCTTCATGCTGTCAATTCCGACCTGATCCTGAATCTAGGTCGGTATGTGCATTAGTTTTTAGGGAGTCTTTGTACCAAGACATTTCTTATTAAGATGTTCCATTACTCCCCTTTGGCTTACAGTCTGTACCCAGTGCCTCCCTGTGTTCTTCCATGCTCTACCTAACTTACACAATCACACAGTTATCAGTAGGGCCTCTTTCTTGGCTCCTGTTACTGAACCAAAGTCTTGCTCACTAGATTGCAAGGCCTGTTGCTGTTTTCATGTTACACGCTCTATTTAGGCCTGCTGACTCCATGTTACTGACCCTCAACTTACTACACTGGTATCTGCTTGCACTTTCTTCTCCCAGACTCTCCACCACAATTACTTTCATCCTTCCTCACACACTGAGCAAACAGAAAGGAACCCTTTTTAAACTAGTCGCAACTGTTTTTTTTTAATTGGTCCCCAGATATTTGGATTAGTCTGGCTCCCTTGAGTCTGGAAGCCTCCTAATTGGTTCCAGATGTTTTAATTGGCCCGATTGCTCTGGCTGATTCTAACAGGTTCCTGCTGATTCTGGATCAGCCCTTGTTAGTCTACCCTGGGAAGAGAGACCTATTTAATCCAGGTCTAATATATTTCCTTTCCACTACTCTCCTGAGCTATGTCTACATTGCAGCATTATTTCAGGATACCAGAGGCATCCCAAAATAGCTATTCCACATCATTTGAGTACACCTGTTATTTCAAAATATAACAGGCTCGCTATTGCGATATCCCTTTAAATCTCCATGAGGATTAAGGGACATTTCGGATTAGCAATTTATTTCAAAATAAGTGTTGTGTAGAAAGCACCAAATTTTGAAATGAGCTATGACTCGAAATAAGCTACGCAATTGTGTAGCTCAAATTGTGTAGCTTATTTCAAGCTATGGATGCAGTGTAGACACATCCCTGTAGCCTTCTGGCCAGACTCTGTCACACTTAGGCACTCCAACTGCTACTGAAGCCTCTAGAGAAAGGTCCACTGGTTATTTGTACCTTTGAAAAATATGGTTCATAATGGATTTGCAAAACCTGGACCCAAAGGCACAAGAAGGCATGAGAAAATTGTTTCTTAATACAATATGTAGTTGCTCTTAAATTGTTTCTTAATACAATATGTAGTTGCTCTGTCTTTGGTGACACGAAGGCCACATTTATAGTATTTCTTGCTCAACCAGATGCAGGGAATTTGTAAAATGTCTTATTTTTATTTCATTTTATCTTATTTTTACAAAATATTTAGCCCCATGTTGTGGACTGACAGGTTGTGTGCTCAGAAAATCTAGATTTTGAGTTTTTATGTAATCAAAACAAATCTCTAAACTTCATATAATTTACACATCTCTGCCTTACTTCTTTCCACTGCAATTAAGTTGCACTGTGGCATATTGGATTTCAGCATATGACTGATGCGGTTGGTTCAAGACTGCTTTTATGGGACTATTTTAAATCAAGCTCAAAATACAAACCTATACGCATTATTTCTGCACTTTAGCAGATTTTCCTTTAGTGTTAAGAAAACTATCTTCACTTTTTCTCCCTCCTCCCTGAACTCACGATCAGAGCCGCCACTAGGGTAAGGCAAATTGGAGTAACCACTCTTGGTCCCACGCTTTAAAGGGCCCATGGGTCAGTAGTTTGGTCCATGTAGTTAGTACTGAAAGTGACAAATACAGCACTTCTGTCATGGACTCTGCACCCCTCGAGAGATGGCCTGGCTCCTGGTGGCACTATGAATTAACACAGCCAAGAAAGTAGACAAAAGCAGGAAGATTTCTGTTAGTTTTGGACATTAAGATCTTAGTTCTACAAATACTCAGTTCTTTTTTTGTGACGTTACTGCCCGGAACGGCATACCGTCACCTATTTTCCCAGCCCACAGAAAAGAAATGGGATTTCCCCCACGCATACCTGCACTTGTTTTCCTGCGGCAGCTCGGCTCCTGATGGAAGCCTGCTCGGGACACGTGGCAGGTTTTTTCCAGCTTTTAAAGGGGCCATGACTGCATTTCAGCCACCAGCATGGGTTTGGTTGGTTGGTTGGTTTTTGCTGCTCAACAAGTTTGCCCCAGAGTACCGACACCTTTTTTCTTACAAAAAAAGCACTGCAAATACTTAAATATAAAAATGTCCCATCAATTTCAGTGTGATCACTGATGTCCATAATAATAATAGAATGCATACCCCTAAAGAGCTGTAATATTTTCACCTAAGTTTAGCTGTTGGATTTAGTACATGCATGTTGGTGACCTGTGAAATAGAGGAGGCCAGATAGATGGTCTGATGATCTTTTCTAGCCTGACACTTTATGTCTAAAGCAGTATCAAGGTAAAGCTAAAATCTTAGCTAAGTAGTCATACCTTTTGAAGTTTTTGAGAATACCAAATGTATTTATTTATTTTGGTGCAGCAATGATTATTCAAGCACTGAAATAGCACCTTTTGTTAAAGTTTAAATGATTTCAACTGATTTTTGCCAAGAGGTGGGAAATGATAAACAAAAGTAAAGATTATTGTTTTTCTTAAATTCCAGAATTTTTATTGAACAATAAAAGGGGGAAATGGTTCTTTGTAAGTGTGAATGGTGGAGGAAAGTTCATGGAGTTTTAACAAAACGACCATCTACAACTGATGTTAATTATTGTAATTAATTTTGATATTTCCTATATACAGCAGCTTTGATAAAAGGTTTCTAGCAATTGCTGAAGTGTCTATTTTGAGACAGTATTTAGTAGTTGATGGAATAAATTATTCCTTCCTGGGAATGTTTCCAGATTTGAATTGTTTTATTCTTTTCACTAGAAATTGGAAATGTCCAGGGTAGCATTTGAATTTTGTTTCTTGACCACAAACCATGAAGATGAGTTCCACATCAAGTATTAGATATTTCTGAAGACCTGCATTTTGAAGACATTGGAATGCTGTGGTAGGTAGTGGTATATATTAATTTATTTTGCTGAGGAAATGTCTATGGTCTCACAACTCCAGTGCCTTTTCCATGTAGATGTATAGCACTAAACCAGCTGCTGTTAATGATGTACTTGAACTATCTTTCTGGGAGAAGACAGTGGCCTACATTTTCAAACGTGACTAGTGATTTTCACTTGAGGCAATTTTAAGGGGTCCTCAAGGTGGATATTTAATTTCAGTTGTGTCCAGTTGGGCACCCAAAAATCAATTTTTAAAAATTTAGGCCAAAATGCTGAACTATTAAAGATATTTTATCTTTTGTTTGTGCAATAAAAACCCAGTATGCAGTGTGTTTTCTTGTGCTTTTACTTATATGGCTCTATAATAGCGTCCTGCATTTATGTCCTAGACTGGAATGCACACAAGTGTATATGTTAGTGACAAATTTCATAATTCCTTAATTTGTTGTGATTTTAGATCATTCGGTGACAGCTCTTTGAACCCCTATAGGCATCACTTTCCAAAATTCTACTGGATATTGAAACAACTGTAATGACAAACCACATTGTCTCTTTTCTATGTAAACCACTTAATTGTCTCCTATGATGATAATTTAATCAGCCACACCTGCCTCAGTTCCAAACTACAGAAAAACTGGAGGGCTAGGCACAGATTCTCTTCTTCCAATTCTAGGAAAGAGTTTCTTCCATTCCCTGCCACACAGCTAGGCTACCAGGTACAGCTAAACTACTGTTTTTCTGGGATACCAGAGGTATCCCAGAAGAACTGTTCCACGTCCAAGAAATGCGTTTGCTCTTCCGCTTTTTTTGCAGAAGAGCAAATGCACTCTTTTGGAAGCCCCTGTATTTTTTGTTCCACTAGGAATAATCCAACATTTGGCCCAGTCTAGATGGGCCAAATGTCAGAAAAGCCTCTTCCAACAAAAGAATCGGAAAAAGCTACGCAAAATGTAGAGCGCATTTTGCATAGCTTTTTCTGAAAAACCAGTGTAGTCTAACCATACCCCTTGTGTGGGAGTGTTATTGCCCTGACACATGTACCCCGGAGACCAGTAGAACAAAGTTTTTCTGCTTCTGTTAATGTGGGCTCAGACAGTTAAGCAAACTGTTTTCTTGGGCTGGGCTGGCCAGTCATGCCTTTCCATATAATGTGACCAACAGGACTAAATTCCAAATATTATGTTTGAAATGCCAGAAACAGAACTATGGGGGATGGGAAAAATAAAGAAGCCAAATACCAATCCCTTTAACACATATCTCTATGGCCAGATTCTCAACAGGTTCACACCTTCCTCCTGCAGCTAGCACAAGAGAGTTATATAGCAAGATCAAGGATTCTCCCTCTAGATCATAGCTGCAGACTCCATGGGTGTTCCAGGGTTGTAATGAAAAAATTACAGAGGGGTAGCAGAGTTAGTCTGTAACAGGAAAAACTTAAAAAGCAACAAATAATTTAGTAGCACTTTACAGACTAACAAAACATGTTGATGGTATCATGAGCTTTTGTGGGCATAGTCCACTTCTTCCTCAGCTCTTGCCCCCTAACATCCTTACTTTACTTACGCTATATCAATGACATCATCATATGGACCCATGGGAAAGAGACCCTTGAAGAATTTCACAAGGATTTCAACAACTTTTACCCCACGATCAACCTCAACCTGGGTCAGTCCACATGAAAAATCCACTTCCTTGACATTACAGTACAATTAAATGATGGGCAAATTTAATTCCCTATACCAGAAACATACTGACCGCTACACTTACCTTCATGCTTCTAGCTTCCATCACAGACACATTTCTCAATCTATTGTATACAGCCAAGCCCTAAAGTACAATCGGATTTGCTCCAATACCACAGACAGGGTGGCTACGTCTAGACTACATCCCTTTTTCATAAAAGGGATGTAAATTAGAC
>JANRFK010001158.1:35054332-35072026 GCA_030068395.1 Apalone spinifera
TTTGAAGATGGGCACTACATTTGCCTTTTTCCAATCATCCGGGATGTCTCCCAACCTCCACGACTTTTCAGAGATAATGGCCAACGGCTCCTCAATGACATTTGCCAGCTCCCTCAGCACCCTCGGATGCATTAAGTCCGGACCCATGGATTTGTGTAGGTTTAGCTTTTCTAAACTAATAGTTAAAGTTAATAGTTTAAAATTAATATTCAGTCTTTTTTTTGGTCAGATGTTTTTGAGAAGATCTGACACCTTCTACAAATTTTTATTCATTTTATCAAAACTCCATTTCACAATCAACAAACGTTCCATTATTCTACTAACCACAACTGCAATGCCGGATTTGATTGTGAGACAAAAAAATGCATATTTGAATAAGGGGTTGGTGAACTGTGTTGGTGTGACTTCTTCATGGCTTATGCCTCAAACCTCTAACCAAACCTAACATGTAGCTCTTTTGAATTTGTAAAGACACTGCTAACTTTCCTCTCATGTATATTTTCTTGCATCTTTGTGCTCCTAGGCATAACAATACCAGAAGCCTGTTGTTGTAGGGCTTTGTTATGTTTTGTTTTTGCCAAAAGCAAGTAGCAGTGGATATTTCACAACTAACCCCTATTCTTATGAGATTTGAAATAACATTTTTATAGAACTTAGAGATTTAGGCTGCTAGGATCAACTTCAAGCAATCAGACAAACTTTTGGATATTTATTCACAGCTTCAGGGTCATTCACACATTAATTTTAATTTCTATTTAATTGCTCCAGAAAGGGCAATTTGTGGTGCAGTCTGGTGCAATATATACAACAAAAGGAGAATTTTAAAATCCACAATAAGTTTTCTTTGTCTGATGATCTTTTAACTTGACACCTGATAAATTAATGACAGTGTTTGGTGGTCACATACTAGTATTTTGAGACTTCTGTGTCTCAGATCATGAATCAAACCTTGCCACACTCTAATGAGAGATCAATAATGTTTTTGAAGAGAGACCCCATAGTATTTGATAAATAATGAGAGGTTAGTGCAAGGTGCAGGCAACAACAAACAAATCAGATTTCTACCTGAGGAGTTTTTAAAGTCAAGTCTCAAACATGATAAATGTGGCATGATGGAAACAACTACAAGCAGTAATAGTCTGTGCAGGGTAAAGTGCTCAGAAATCAGAAGTCTGTATATTTACTTATTCCTATTTAATATTTACAATGGTAATTTCATCATTATATTTCCTGCTGTTATACTGGCAGGAAAGGCGGAGTTTGTTGGCAATTCTGTAGCATTCATAGATAGCAACAGAAAATGTCAATTTATGTTCTGTCTTTTTCTGTGAACATAGCAATTGATTCTTTTAATGTATTTATAATTCATTGAAATGCTTCATGCAGCAAAGCACTTATGTATTTTTAGCAGGCTGACTAGATGCACTTGTTACTTACTCTCTTGTTTAACAAGGGAGCATAGTCTATAACAAACCCATAGCCTGGCAGTCATGGAAACGTGTTTTATTCCTGACCCTTCCTTTCTGACCCTGGGCAAGTCACTTATTTAACCTGCCTGTGAATGCACTTACTCATCTTTAAAATAGATTCAAAGACGTGTCACCACAATGCAAGGAGAGATGCCATTCTTGGAGGGGGAGGGCGGAAGAATTCCACAGCAAGGGAGAGGTACCAAGATGCTGAGGCTGACCACCTTTCTATATGGGAGGCTAATGACCAGGCGTTGCAGGAGATTGAAACAGGAGAAGGAGCTCTCACTGTCCCAGCCAGGGAGGAGGGGACTATGATGGGGTACCATTCAACAGAAACAGGGAGAGTTGTGGGGGCTCAACTGTACTTTCATTATGACTTTAACCTCGTTTCACGAGGCCTACTGGAGCGGTCAACAAAGGCGTCCCTTGCCGACTATGCTGCATCCAGACTGCTGCGCTGTGCCAAATCAGCTGATCATCAGCACGGCGCGGCAGCCATTTTTATTTAAATCCCCACTTCATTGACTATACAGAGTAAACTATTTTACATGGCTCCGTCAACGGAGCCATGTAGTCTAGACCTATCCCTAGAGAAACTCCACTGTAGGAAAGCAGAGCAGCATCTGCTCCCTGCTTCCATTGGTATGGCCCCATTGAGACAATACTTACTGCCAGTCTAAAAGGCAGCAGCTCGGGGGACAAGGAACATGGAAATGGGTGTGAGCCTCCAAAGGTGGTCCAGAATGCTTAGTTTCAGAACCTTTCCAAGGCATCAGACATACTCAGCCTCAATTCTCTAAAAACCTGATCTAGGCCAGGGCAAATGCTGTGGCAACACTCACACCTCACAGACACAAATGGAACATTGCCTAGGAAAGAGGTGTTGGGTCCTGCTGAATGGCACCGGAGGAAAGCCCAGCACCCTCAATTGTCACTAAAGTAAGGACTTTGCAGGATCAAGCCCTCAAAAGAGATCCTTTTACATAGAACAATGGCAGAAAAAAAAAATGATGCCTTCCTCATACTTCTTCCATAGTTGCCTTCCTCCTTCAGGAACCAAAATGCAGCATCACATTGGCCACAAAACAGGGGCCTCCTGCTGGCACCTCGTGTTAGTCTTATTTATTATTTACACACCACCAGTAGGGTTCTAGGGACCATGAGAACAATCTTCACACTCCACTTCAGCGTCATTTTGTTTATACCAACAAACAAGTTGAGGGGAGGAGGAATTTTCTATTGACATGTTCGGAGTTGCTAGGTTGCTTAATGCATTTGAACATTAAATTCCCATTATGATTAACTAGTCTCAACATGTATGGCATTAGAGTAGGAATTAGGTGTCATGGGTTTTATTCCTGATTCTCCCAGTGACTTCCTTGTACCAAGACAAAGTACACAAAAAGTGCAGATCTAAGCAAAATAAGTTACAAGTCTAAGAATACAAGAATTCTTAAGTTAACCCATAATAGTGTTCAGGGTTTTCGATGAGCACAGGAGGGAATGGGGAACTGTCCTGGGGCCTGGAAACTTAAAAGGCCCAAGGCCCTTTAAATCGCTGCCAGATCCCAAGGCGGTGTGTGCCCAACAGTGCTGAAGGGCTAGCTAGGGGAGGTTAACCTTCAGCCCCCAGCACCACACCTTACACCCAAAGCCACACTCCTTCTGGGATCCCAGACCTGGGTCCAACCTCTAGGCCCAGCAAAGTCTGTCTTCAATCTTGATAGGCAATGTCTAGACTACATCCCTCTTTTAAAAGAGGGATGTAAATTAGGCAGATCGAAAGTGCAAATGAAGCACGGATTTAAATATCCCATGCTTCATTTACATATTCACATCTGATTGCTGTTTCAAAAAAGGGCACTTCGAAAGTGAAACTGCAGTCTAGATGCAGTTCTTTTGGGGGGGAAAAAAACCCTCTTTTTCGAAAGATCCCGTACTCCTGAAAAAATGTAAATCAATGGTTCTCAAACTTTTTGGTCTGCAGCAAATGTCAATGCACATCTTTCTGTGGACTACCAGCCAAACTCTCATGGTGACAAAATGCCTTCACTTACCTCTAAATACCTTAAAAACGAAATTCTTCATATTAGGCTAATGGATTATAATATAAAGGGGTGTATGTAATCGATAAGAAAGGAAATATTCTTAATTAAAATCAGAATTATTAAAGATTAAGCACTTTAACATTATCATTTTAAATAAACTAAAACATTAATCTGTGACCAAAAGTTTTCAATGATGTCTTCATGGCAGGGGTGAGAAAACTTTTTTGAATCAGGGGCCACTGATGCGAAGAAAAATCAGCTGGGGACCACACACAAGAGAGAGGCAACCCCCTCAAAAAATACCCAATCCTCACTTACGTGGCCCCCAACTGAGTCACCTTATTTTCCTGGCGCTCCAGCCGCACGGGGGCCTGATTTAGTCTTTTGGGATCCTGGGCTTAACAGATTTTGTGAGCCCCCTGAGGTAAAAAAAAGGGGGGGGTCAGTGTGCAGAAGGGGGCTTACAGAGAGTGGGATAGGGTTGGAGGTTCAGGGGTGGGTAAGGATGGAGGAGTCTGGGTGGGAGGTAGGGTTTTGGAAAGGGCTGGGAGTTTGGGTGCAGGAGCAGGTGAGGGGTAAGGTCTGGCTGAGAAGGAGAGTGTAGGAGTAGGCTGTGGTGGAGTGTCTGGAAGGGAGGAAAGGTGTAGCAGCAGGCTGGGAGTGGGATGTCTGGCCAGGAGGGAGTGTGCAGGAGAATGCTGGGGTGGAGTGTTTGGTTAGGGAGGGGTGCAGGAGCAAGGGAGGGTGCAGTGTTTGGCCAGGGACAGGGGACAGGAGCAGGCTGGGGGTGCATTGTGTGGTCAGGAGGTAGGGGGGGCAGAAGGCAGCTAGAGATGCAGGGTCTGGGCATGAGAGGGAAGGGGAGCCATTTATCTGGCTTTGTATCCCCTGCTGCTCCCAGGCACTGTGTCCTAGGCACCATTTCCCGCTGACTGTGATTCTGGCCAATGGGAGCAGCAGGGAAACCATCCAGGCAGTGTATCCACGCACAGCTGTTCTCCCAGCCAGCGGGAGAAGGAGCAGCAGCAGCAGCGCATGGATCCACTTGCTCCCCAGCGAGCTGGATCCTGTGGTGAGGCCGAGGGATTTCTTTCCTTCCCCCCCACCAGCAGAAAGCCACAGCAGGGAGGGTGGGGCCTGGGCCTCAAACCGCAGCCCTCCTGAAAGGTGGCTGTGGACCGTGAGTAGTCTGCAGAATACAGTTAAGAACCACTGCTGTAAATGACAGTGCTAGTCCAAAGTCATACAGTCAGTTTTAGCTTGTTGCTAAAAATAGTTATAAATTTTTCTAAAAGAACATCTCCATATTTTGATATATTTCTGGAAAGTAATAGCCTATTCTGAAGTTGCAATAAAAATCAATAATTTCAACATGGTTTAAAATCTTTTGGCATAGATTGAAAGGAGATAAACTGACAAACATAGAAGGAGTTAAGTGGAGATGCTATTCAGGTCTTACATGATTCAGTCTTCCTTTTGGTTCTGGATCTAGACACCGTGTATCGTAGATTTGTCAATTAACGTTGTTACTAACTGTAGCGGGGAAACTGCTCCCCACACTTACGCCCGCTGTCCGGCGGCTCCTGACCCTATGGGTGGCGCCACCGCCGCCTCCGCAAGCGGCGAGCGGGGCACCGCCAGCGCATGCGCAGCAGGGGATGGGCCACAAGCGGCGGACGCTAGGGCCCAGGGAGGGGCAGCCGGCACGCCGATGGGGCAGGGATGGGACGCTGGGACGCACGCCCAAAAGGAGGCAGACCGGGAGGAGCAGAGTGGAGGAGAGCGGGGACTGGCTGTGCTCTCCCCTCCCACAGGTGGAGAGCCCAAGGGGCGGCGAGTGCCCAGGATGGTGGATGCCTGAGAGGAGTGGGCCGGCGGCAGGAGAACACCCCTGGGAGGACCCAGGAGTGACACGGCACCCGGCGGATGGGCTGGCCGAGCCCGAGCCAGGGCACTGACGGCCCGAGGAACAGGGCTGGGAATGGCCGAGCCAACGGGCCGGCCGAGACTGTAAAGCGGCCGCCGTGCAGCGGCAGGGACAGAGGGAGAGAGACTGAAGGCGGGGGGTCAGTGGGGCTGAACTGAGCATGACCCCGCTACACTAACCTATAGATATTTGGTAACCCTATTTTCCTTGGGGATGTATGCCATGCTACCTTTCTGCTGAAATTTGATAAAATACAAAAAGCCATGTATAAAATGAAGGGATTAATAAAAGCTCACATATCTGTAATAATTACAGGCTGCAACAATAATCACTCAGATATTTGTGATGTATATAATTATGGCTTTCCTTTGAGACTATTTTAGCAAATTTCCCATAGGTGCAGCTCTAGGGAAGGCCCATCAGGTAGAAATTCTTCCTGATGCAGCTCATAGAGGTTTATGTTCAACTCCCAGCTGTGTTTCATATGCTCATAAGTTACTTCAATTACTGAGTGACTGTGAGAATGTGTGTTAATTGGCCAAGAGCCATCTAATGTCCTCAGTCTACACAATGAACAATACTAATTCTGCTTGAAGTGGCTGGCACGTGTTGCCACATACATCTATGTTAATTTCTCATTTTACTCCACTACTTGTGAAAAATGCTAGACTGGCATCATTGGCAACTGAAGTGCCATAATATTTAACTAGGACTCAACCCTGTAAGGTGCTGCATGCTCTGGGTCCTGAGCCAGCATGCTTAAAGTTAGGCACTTTTAAAAGTGTTTTGCTAGATCTTGACTCAAATGCAGGATTGAATCTCTAATCTGGCAACTCCTAGAGATATCTCCGGCCCACCTCCCCACTGCATACTATTCAGTTTCTGGGCCCTGCTAAAATTCACTCGGACAATTGTATTTAATTATCAAGCACAAGAGTAAGTAAACAGCATGGGAATTAGCAGCCAGACTTGGTATTGAATGTGCTAGGTAAGTATAAGTAGCCCAAAGAGTCCTGGTTTTAAAACATTTCACTCAAAAGAAAATATTTTAATATAAAAAGTTATTGTGAAAGGATTAAATAGGATTAAAATTCTTGCAAAAACTCAAGGGGCACCCACACAGAGAAACATATCTGATCATGGACAGTGGGACAATTTGTCTTCAGAATGGGAAGGAATTAGCGGGAAAATGATTTTCCATGAAAGAGGTGTATGTTAAGTTTACAGACAAATGAGAGTAAACCCATAAGTGTTTCGGAGTTAGGGAAAAGATGTGGAATTTAATGTGATATGTGGAGGTACAAATTGAAGTTCTGAAGCATTAACAAAAGGAAGATTTAGGTTGAATAATAGAAAAAAAAAATGTCCTGACCATGAGATATTTAAGTAGTGTTGCAAATGTCTATAATTCTTTCTTTAATATGTAAATTGTAATGTATTTTATATTATATTGCAGTTAAAATAGTGATTAAAGAATTTATGGAAGATATCTGTGAAGCTACAAATATCTTAGATTACATCTAACCACATAGTCCCAGCTATTACACATTTCTGAATGTATATTAGTTCTTTGACAAGGAATCCATTTTATATATCATCAATATTGCCATTTTATTAATGTTATTGTTATATGAAAAATTGATATGTGGGTACATGCAGCGCAGGTATCTTAAAGAGTTGTCTGCCTTTGTGGAGGGTAATGTAGCCCTTTAATGAGATGATGTTTCTATAATCATAATTGATAAGTATTTTTCTTCATTAAAAAGCTGTCTTTGAAATAAATTATTCACATTTTTAATAGGGAAATGAGTAACATAGTGTATTAGGCAGGCACTATTACATAGGGACTTCTTCATTAATGCCTCAGTTCCAGTAAACATATTATTTCTAAATGTTTTAATGGATTGGGACAAATTCTGAAGTCCAATCTTTACCTCAGCCAAATATTCCACTGAATTTAATGCCTGAGTATGGAGCTTATTAGGTCTATTATTTAAGAGGTTATTAGCATTCCAGATTCAGGTAGACAGAGGAATGTGCAATCTGTCTAGAAAAGTATTATCCTGGAACTCAAGGAATCCATTTAATCCCATCCTGCATAATCCTGTTTAGAAAGATACACTAAAAGGTCTGAAGGGATGATTCTAGATTTTATAAACAAAAGCAGCATAAATAAAATATTAAATTGGAAATTCTTATCATTGTTATTAAATCTTTTGCAGAATCCACTATGTTATATTATTCATTTCATCAGCTTGGAGAGCCCCCAGGACAGAATAACAACTACCTGAACAGACAGAAAGGAAATTAAATGAAGTGGTGTGCGCATTTGGAGTATTGGGCAATCAAATTCTAGAGGAAAAATAACTGAAATTCCATACTCCATAATACAGAAAGGTTGTTTTGACCAACACAGCTTTGGTATTTTGTGTGCTCAATATATGATCCAAATCTGAAAGACCAGTACATTTCATTCCTACTCTCCTAACCAGATCCTCTCTGTAAATGAGAATAGGTTCTTTTAAATCCGTTAGAAGGCATGATGTGAATGCATTTCACAGTTAAACCCTAGACACTCCACATACCCTCCCTAAAAGCCTTAAATAGGTGGGAGACTTGCTTTGTTTCTTGTTACAAGCGGTTATGTTTGAGCGTACCTTTGCTCTACAGTTTTGCAAATTTTGTGTAGGGTGCAGATTTGTTGAGAACCATATAAGCGCTTCATCAGTGGTCAGATTAGAAGGTGCTTCCTAGTTCATGAGGTAAAAAAAGAGAAAATTGTAACTTATTCTACTGGCCACAGTAATTTATCAGTGGACAAAGTTTTGTAAATAAAGATAATAATACAGTTCTTTTCCAGCTCTGAATATCTCTTGCTCTCTTCTTTTCCCTGCAAGTAGGCCATTCACAAGTAGACCTCTGGGAAAACAGAGTATCAGAAACTTCATCAAATTTCTTGGTGGGGGGGTGACATGTGAGAGAGAAAGTTAAAACAAACTTTTCTAGTTATAAGCAGGATCTGAAAGAATGACTCTTTCAGCTAGCCAAAAATGGGGAGAGAGCCTGGTGTGTCAATATAAATACAGTTTGCTCCTGCTTTGCTTAAGTTTGTTAAATATTCAGCTGATGTAGTGATGTTTTGCTCATTGTAATCAACTTGGCTGATGTTGGGTCACAAATTGTGTTAACACTAATTGCAATGTCTGTATTTATTGTGGGAATATGGAAAAGAAATACTGTGCTTAACCTGGCTCAAAAGAAGGAGACAATCTTAGTTGAAAGAAAGAGACTGTGTTTAGATTTCCTAGTTATTCAACTGATGAAGTGGTGTGTTTTTCCATTGTAATCAATTTGGCTGAGGCATGGTCACAAATCATGTTAATATTACATGTCGGAATTATGAAATTTTTACAATTATTGTGGGAATACAGAAAATACAGACTTTGTTTAACCCATTTCAAAAGGAGAGAGACACTGTCAGTTTAAAGAATCTCGGTTAAACAAGGGCTCCATTGCAAGATTTCTGTGAAATTAAATGGGGAGGGCAGGACTCTCAGATACCAAGCTCCAGGTGTTAGCTGTAAGACTGGTTCAACCTGTTTCTCCCCACTGTCTCAAGAGTAGAGCTAAAATAGGCTCCATATGGAGTCACTCTTATTGTTTTAAATTTACTCCAGCGGATGCTGAAATGTGTTGTGGCTAGACTGTGCTTTGGTTCAAGAGCTGAAATCACTGAGAGCTGACATCATTGGGAGCTAAAATCACTTGAGGCTAATAGGCAGAAGCCACAGCCAAGAAGTGGATGGCGACTGAGAGTCAGCAGGGGGGCAGTGGAGAGATGTGATGAGTAGCCAGCATAGTGGTGGTGGAGAGATGTGACAAGTGGCCAGCAGGGTGGTGGCAGCATGACAGATGGCCAGCAGGGCAGTGACTGAGAGGCATAATGAGCGGCCAGCAGGGCAGCAGCAGAGAGATGAGATGAACGGCCAGTGAGATGGTGGCAGACAGAAGTGAACAGGCAGATATGAGTGACAAGTAGAGAGAGTAAGATGCCTCTTTACCTCCCCCCACTTAGGATGGCAGGTGAACTCTGAGGATGCACCTCTGAACTCCGGATCTGCTCTGGCCAAGGGCAGCAACTGTGAGTGGGGTGCAGGGAAGGGTTGGGCATGTGAGGGAACATTTAAATTGCTAGACTTAAGAACCTGAGAGGGAAAAGGACATTGCCCAATCTATTTGGGGTGGGACTTTCACTCATCGTTTTTGTTCATGAATTCTGTTTGTGGTGTGTTCCCAAATTAATGCCAGGTTACTTCCCTCCCTTTTATTAAGTTTGTTTTCTGTGCTCAGACTCCGTGCTTGCGTGTGGGTAAGCACTGCCTCTCAGAGGCACCTAGGGATGACGTGAGGGTGCTCTGAGTTCAAATTAGAGTGTCTTCACTAGACCTGCAAATTCGTCCCCCGGAAGAGCGACTGTGGCTGCTTCAATTTTATCTGTAGTGTAGACATGGCCAAAGTGCCTGATCCAAAGCACATTGAAGTCAGTTGGAAAGTTTCAGCTGGCTTTGACTCAGGCCCTGTCTTCAAAGAATGATGCTGGAGACTGCAACATCATTGACATTTTGCTAATGTTCTTGTTGGATCTCATTCAGTTAAATCAGACTCCCTGTGATTTCTCAGATTCCAAGGCCAGAAGGGGCCATAGAACTCCCCCCAAATATTTCCTAGAGTAGAGCTTTTAGTACAAAATTCCATCTTGATTTTAAAATTGTCAGTGATGGAGATTTCACCATGAACCTTGGTAAATTGCTCCAATGGTTAATTGCCCTACAGTTCAAAATGTGCACTTTATTTCCATTCTGTATTTGTCTATTATCAACTTCCAGCCATTAAATCATTTTATACCTTTGTCTGCTACACTGAACATTACATAGCTATTGCATGTGGAACAGAATAATAGACCCTCGGGCCTTTTACAATCAGTAACTACCAGTAACTTTGGTCCTATTCCTCTGTTTTTGCTGCATGGTGAAATACACTGGAATAGGCTAGATGGGCAGACAATCGGTCCTCTAGTGCTTCACTTCTTGTTCAGCAAAGGACTTTAAAAAACAGCGCCCCTAATACACCAGTGAAGAAAAACAGCAGCAAAAGCAGGCCTTTAAAACTCATTAGCCTTTGTGTGATTTTTTACTTTACTGATTTCACTTTTTCTCAAAACTTTGACATGCTTATGCCATACTGTTTTGTGAACCCCCTTTTGCTGCTTTTGCTCACACATTTTAAAGTGGTACTTTAGGATATTGTAGTTTATTTTTGCTATTCTCAGACCTATTGTTTCTCTCATTGCAGTTTTATGAGAATTATGATGAGAGCAGTGGGGGACACTTGGAAAAAAGCTTTTAAACATTTCAGTCAGCATGTTATTTTGTCACACATCATGTCAGGTCAATGTAGTCATTTCTCTTTAATGTTTTTTTAAACCTTCCATACAAAAGATGGAGATAACAGATATCTTCATCCATATACAAATAAACTCTCCCTTTGTCCACTCACAAATATAGTTTAACCTTTCCAAACGTATTAAGATTCCAGAGAAAGAACAACCAGAATGTGTATGGCTTGAGTACATAAATTTTCAGTTAGACTTCAAATAAAGACTCTGAGAGCAGACTGCATAGCAAAGGAATGCTTGGTGTCTGCAAGTGGCAATCCATCTGAGATAGAGTTTTCATTAGGATTTCTCTGATTCTGTAATCACTGTAACATGTCTGATCTCTGAAAGGAGACAAGGTGAGGGTGAGGGAAAGCTGAATTCAATTTGGAAAAAATAAAGATTAAGGGTAGTAAATTAAGTTTGGAAATAATTTTCTTTAATTGTTATAGCTCATATTTTTTTTTTGCATTTGTTAACCTTGTCAGCTAAGAAAACCAAATAAATGTATATTTTTCTTTCAAATAAGACGCCCCCGCCCCCAAATACTGTATTAAGGCAATGCAGTGTTGTTTAAATGGGTAGCACTTTATTTCATTTGAAAATTTTCATCAAATAATTCAAGAGGATGGTGTTATAGAAGGAGGACAACAGAGCATATGCTGCAGGATTTAGCCACAGCATTTATTGCAAAAAGCAACAAGGAAGGGAAGTTTAACTCCTCTCATTATCATTTTAATTACAGAGGGTTAAATGAAAATATGGAAAGAAAAGCCAGGATGAGTCTAACCTCATTGTCCTCACCAACAGACGGAACTTCCAATAGTTCTTTTCGGTAAACGATTACTAATATTGTGGCAGCACAAAAGGTCTGCAACAAGGTAGTCACAGTTTGCATTGTGAACAGAAAATATGGAATGGGGAATGGTGTAGGTGGGACTATTGGGGAGGTACTAATTCAACTACCTACCTCAGCGTCTGTCAGCAAAGCTCCTGTACAATCTTTCATGGACACTAAATTTGCTAATTGTGCTACAAAGAGTTGTTTCACTGTAAACATAACGTTGTTTAAAGTTGCCATACAACCTGGACTCCATGCTTGGCCAGCATACTATGTTCTGATTCTCACAGACACACACTGTCACACACAGTTATTTCAAGAACCAACTGCAGAGGTTGAGATGGAGAATACAACCATGCTAGATTCGTAAATAATGAGGCCAGAAAGGACCATTCTGATTGTATAAGACAGACAATAGGATCCCTGAATTACTTACTGTATGAACTAAAGCAGATCTTTGGAAAATATTCAAGCTTGATTTAAAGATTTCCAGTAGTAGAGAGTCCCCATAACCCTTGGTAATTGGTTAATACCATTACTCTCTGATTCTATAGAATGTAGAGCTCTTTGGTTGTTCTTGTAATTTGCTGCCACTTCTAAAAGGACATATTTTTTCCTATGGTAATTCACCTTTAGACCTTTCAGCTCTTGCTCACTCATCCTCCAATTTCTCAGCCACGAGGCCAGAAACCACAAATGTGTCCTTTCATGAGATGCACATTTGGCCAGTCTTCCATCATCCTGACCACTGAAGTTGTTGGATTTCACTATTTGTACTATATTTAATTGTCCATAGACCTCCTGCAGTTCCCTATTAGATCTTCTTACCCTGCTGGCTCAAAAATTTGTCTCTCCACTATTTTTGGTACATTGTTCCCTTAGGTAACTATCGTCACTGTTAACAACTTGGAGACCATTGTGCTTTCCCTGGGACAGATAGCACCACTAATGTGCCAGTGCTCAATAGTCACAAGTGTGACCGAATGGCTAGCATATTGTCTGACACACATCTGTACATCTGTTAATTGAGCCCAGATTTTAAGCTGTGCATTTTTACTAAACAGGTCCTTAATTGAAATTAGCATTGTAGCTATAATTCTGAATTTTGCATCACTCCCTTTGTTTTTTAAACTGAATGCTTTCCCCCCAGTTTTATTTAACTGAAACTCCCAGAACAGGGACTGCATTGACTATATAAATAGGAAGATGTTTTTTATAACAATAGACATTTCAAACATTTTCTTAGTATCTGTAATCTAAAAAGACTGGATGAGCCAGGTAGTTGAGCACAATAAAATTGATATGTTGTGAGTGTTTTACTATGCTTTGAAAAATGAGATCCTCTGAAGTGAATGCACTTTGGCACTTTAGCAGCGATCAGGACAATTTTCTTCTTTACATTATGATATTCTTTAAAATTATTCATTATTATTTTAATATGTATTGTGTATGATGGGAAATCAGTCTTATTGCAATAGAGGTATATTTGACTAACTATCTACGTCCTTTAGGAAAGTACTTCATGAAAGTATGAGAGACAGAAACAAATTAAAGGTACTAGAAATAAAATGTGCTTTACACAAAGTATCAATTTAGTTACTAAAGTGTTAATTATTTCATTGTATGTACATGTGATAAAACTGGAATCTATTAACTCGTTGAGTTCCTTCTGGCCAACAGTGCCTGGGAAATAAAACAGTAAACATTGTTTCAAGAAATGTTCTAGTAATTAACACAACTGTTTACAAGAGCAGTTTGAAACTTGCTAGTAAGAAAAGTGTTTGGATTTAACTATTGTTTGAAGTTTCTTTCACTCCCTGGGAACTTTCTCTTTATTTATTAAGAGCTAACTATTCTGTCAGGGAAATCCAAGCAGGGCCTTTCTGATTGCTCAAGATGCAACAAACCTGGCCTGTCACTTTTCTTGTCCATTTGAGTTAGATATGAACTGATCACAGATATGTGAACAAGAACTCAATAGGTCATTAACTACGATGTATTTGAAAGAGCTTGTGTGTCTGTCGGTCTGTTTCTTCAAGAACTCTTCCTAACGATAAGAGCTAGGACCAGCAAATTCAACATACAGATTCCTCTTATCATAACTCAAAGCAAGGTAAGGGTTTGGGATATGCCTGGAATGAGATTGCTTCTCCTAAAATCATACAGAGAAGAGACAGAATCACCAGACAGATGAAAGGGGCTGGCTGGGGTGCCCCCCATCTGGGACAGCCTCAGCCCTGAACCCCTACCCTCAGGTGCCTTAGGAAAGCTTTTCCCCCTTCCTCCAATTAGTATGGAACATTGCTGGCAGTTCCCCTTCATTAGGGAGTAAGGGGAAAATGCACATTTTGCTGCATTCCTCACTGTGGCTGGTGGAGCACAGGAGGCAGATGAACTTGTCCCACCCAGGGGATATGTACCTCTCCCCCAGCTGAACCTGCTGGAGCTGCAGTGGCCATGGAGAGGCACTTCTCACCTGAACCCAAGGTGCTGTGGTGAGAGAGGGCTGGGGTAGTCCTCTCTTCATAGGCCAGCCTGCACACTGAACTCCTCATCCCTAGCCCCACTCCAGAGCAATGATTTAAATGAAGAAAAAAAATAAATAATTGAGTTAAGGACCCAAGCAATATCAGGTACATCTTTTAGTAATAAAATATAAATACTCAGAATTTATGTAGTGCCTTATATTTCAGGCTCTCAAAGAATTTTGGAAATGTTAAGCCTCAAAATCCTGTTGCAAGTTTGTGAGAAAAGTGAATTATTTTGTTTATTTCCCCTTTTTTTAGATTCTGTGCCTATGTATGGATTTCTTACACAGTGTTGGAGAATTTTCTTTATAGAAGAGAGGACTGTTCCTTAATATATTCTGAATATTTATGATGGATATGTTTTGTTTCCAGATACCTGAAATTTTTAGATTCAATTTTCCTACATGGTCATTGGGAGCTGGAAATAGTTACATTGTCTCATGTCTTGTTGGTTTAGCATCATGGTTACTATGAAATGCCAAATAAAACGGAAAAAAATAAGTTTCTAAACATTTCACAGAAAAATCCATAATATTTTCATATTAGCTATATATTTTAGGAATGTACATCTGTCTGGGTATGTCTAGACTACAGGCTTTTGTCGCCAGAGGCTTTGTTGACAGATACTAAGCCTCTGTTGACAAAGAGTGTCTAGACTACAGCCAGTTCTGTCGACAAAGCAAGCCGCTTTTTTGACAGAGAGTCTACACACTCTCTTTTGAAAAAGCACAATGTGGATGCAATAGCGCCTTTTTTCGACAGAACTCTGTTGACAAAAGGCATTATTCCTAGTAGAATGAGGTTTACCGCCATCGACAAAATTGCCACGTTCTGTCGACTTATTGTAGACGCAGAACTCGGCAGCAGTGTAGACGCAGGTATAGTTTTGTTGACAAAACCCTGTAGTCTCGACACACCCTCTGTGAGCGTTTTTGTTCAAGAATTCCTCATAAACAGTGAGAGCTAGGCCCCCTACATGCACCTTCCTCTTATCCTAACTTAGAGCAAGGTCAGGATTTGGTTGTGCTAGGGTAATGGGATGTGCCTGGAATTCAATTGTTTCTCATAAAATGGAAAGGGTGGGGTTTGGTAGGAGAGAGTTATACTGTGGAATGACCACAGAGGGACAACAAGCACCCCAGAGGAAAGCCACTGGCCAGCAGCAGAAAAAACCCTGACCTACCCTAGAGCTCATCTAGACTACGCTAAAGTGTCAAAAGAGGATATGCAAATTCCTGTGGAATTTGCATATCTCCTTCTGATCTCACTTTTGAAAGCGGAGCTTTTGAAAGTGACTGTAGTCTGGATGCAGTTTTTTGGCAACCCTCCCCAGCATTTCGAAAAGTTGCGTAAACCTCATTTTTTGAGGAAAAGCAGCTTTTTGAAAAAGGGGAAGTTGCTGAAAAAAAACACGTCCAGACTACTATCACTTTCGAAAGCTCTGCTTTTCCTCAAAAAACTCCACTTTTGAAAGTGAGATCAGAAGAAGATGTGCAAATTCCTGCAGAATTTGTATATCCTCTTTCAACACTTTAGCATAATCTAGATGAGCCCCTGGGGAGAAGATGCCGCCTGCTGTGCAGCCCCCACCACTCCTGGGCCATCCCTGGGAAGCATTGGTGGGTGACTTCTGTGGTCTCCTTCCCCTGGCTGGCACCAGGAAAAAGCCAGTAGCGAAGGTGTGCAATCCCACCTTTGCCCATGTCAGACCTGGCAATGCTGGGTAAGTCTTCTAGTTAAGAAATAAAGTAAATAATTAGCTTATGTGTTACAAAAATATGCGCAAAAACGCCCATGAAATTGAAAGATTAACCCAAAATGTATAAATTCCCCTGAATCCAGACATTTTATCTCCTACCTGTAAGGCCTCACTTACCATGTATGGCATGGTAATAACCACAGATGTATGAAAAACAAATAAAAATGCAACAACAGTTTAATTTCCTCAACTGTAACAAATACATAGGAAGTATTATATTTCAAAGAATTTTAATTAAATCTAAATAATAGGAGAGAAAAACAAAATCTTTCATATTTTAATTGAAAAATCACCAGCTAGAAAACACTTAGACAATGAAACAATCAGGAGAGCATTGAGGTATAAATTGGAGAATAAAATAAAATAAAACAGAAATTTTCAAATAGCCTCACTAGTAGGCTACTAATGTAAATACAGCAATCCACACAACAGTATATAGTGATTAAAGAAGTGTAATTTCTACTTTATTGTTCCTTTGCTTTGAGGATTGGATCTTGTGTATGAGAAGCCTGGCTAAACAAAAACCAACAAAATATGCCATAAAAATCCAGAAAATACACTGGTTACATGGGCACCTTTTAATATAGAATTAACTGCCAATCTATGAAGAGTGGCGGAGGGAGGGATTGGTGTGGGTTTGGCAGGATCACTGTGAATCCCTTCTGCAGGTTTCAGTTACTTACAAATTCATTTCCTCTCCAAGGGCCTGATCTAAAGCCCTTTGAAGTCAAAGGAAAGACTCCCACTGATTTTAGTGTGTTTTGTTCCAGTCCCTAAGCTCCATATACCAAAATTCAGTGCAGCAGAGGATGAGGTATGTACTGTTCTTCATCCCATGAAATGGAGCCCACCCTGTTTGGGATGTAGCAGAAGGGAGGTGATCCTGAGTGTTATGATTTGGGACATCTACCAATAATAGATGGAAAGCCTCGCTGTCATGAACAAAGATCAGTGTACCCTTTTCAGTATTTGGTGTTCTTATGGGGATGCTGATCAAGATATAATTAACGTTATTAATGTATTTCCAGAATGAGATTTTTCAAAGGAATTAGGCATCCATCTATTGATAGAGTTGACAAATTTCACTGAAGCTATTTCAGGAATTTTTTCCACCAACATTAAATATTGTCATTTTCTTAAAATATCTCATTAAAATCTCCAGGATTGCTTTCAATTGTTACCAGGAGATTAATGCTGATTTTGGAAGACTCCAGGCCAATCCCGAAGGGTTGGCAATACTATCTATCCCTGAATTTCAACAGGAACCTATTTTCTCTTAGGGTTCTTCGAAAATCCCAACCAATTGTACTTGTGTGTGAATGGTTGACTATTTGATTCATGCTCTAAAATTAATTTTTTCCTTTGTTTAAATCTTTACATTGGGCTAAATTCTTCAACTGGTGTAAATCAGTGATTCCCATGGACTCCACTGATTTTCATAGTGCCACTGAAACTATGCTGAGGATTTGGCCTTGTATGTTGAATGTTTTACGCCACTGGTGGGCAATAATTTTTGGCCGGGGGGCACTTTAAACATTTTGTAAGTGCTCCCAGACTGCCCAGGGGAGGAGGGGAGGGCCTAAACCAGAAGGGGCAGGGCCAGGATGCTTCTGGGCTACCCCACCTCCGACCATAATTGGTCTGGGGGTGGGGGAACCTCTTTGCCCACCCCTTCCCAGTAGGCA
>JANRFK010001158.1:35072126-35086123 GCA_030068395.1 Apalone spinifera
TGTTCCCCCCCACAGGCCCTAATTGGCAGGCAGGGCCACTGCAGTCCAGATCAGTCTGCTTGGCAGGCCAGATGCGGCCTGCGGAGGCCCTTTTTCCCACCCCTGTTTTACACAGAACCTTTCATGAGCCATGCTCTCTTTAAATTATGTACAAACATGGAGCATAGTGAGAAATGGCAATTCGTGTATGGTAATCCTGGAAGATTTACACAGCATTGCCTGGGTCCTTTAGACCAGAGAACTGGTGGTGTGGAACCAGCGGGAGCTTTCTCCCTCCCCACATATTCCCCCCAGGGCAGGGAGGCCCAGTGGGGGCTTTTTCTCTCCCCTTTGCTCTCTCCCAAGCTGAGGGGGACAACAGGAGTTTTTTTCCTCCCTGCTGCCCCCTTCTGGGACTAGGGGGCAGCTTCCTTCCTTCCCGTGGCCTCTCCAGTTAGAAGGGGGGGGGGGGGCTGCTATGGGCTTTATTCCTCCACTCTGACCCCTCCTGGTCTAGGGCTGGTGATGGGGGCCTTATTCTTTCCTCTTTTCTATCTCATAGTTGAGGCCGCTGGCAGGGTCTGTCTCCTGGGCAAGAGTGCCCCTCTTACCCAGCCTGATGGCAGACAATATGGTGAGCCCCAGTTCTGTTGGTCACTCTCTTGGTTTTACAGCTGCCTACAATGATCACTCTGAAGCATTGCTGTCCTCTATGCTTGCTGCCCCCCCAGTGGTCCCTCCTCTATATGCCCCCTCCCTTTCCATATTCTGGAAAACAGTTCCATTCCTGGCACAGCCTACTTTCTTGGCACAACCAAACCCTGACCTTGCTTTAAGTTGGTAGAAGCAGAAGCTGCATACCAATTTTGATGATCCTAGCTCTTATCATTTAGGAGGAGTTCTTGAACAAACACACTCACAGACAGATGCACATTTCTAAAATATAGATAGATGAAGACTTACTACTTCCCATTTTAATGTGGCTACATTTCAGAATATATATTTTTCTATAAGGTCCATAACCCTCAGAGTCAATCTGTAAACAACTCTAATTACCAGACATGTTTGATGTTGACAATTTTAGTAATGACAGAGCATATGGAACAATTTTTATGTTACTAATTATTATATGTATTAGTACAAAGTGATTTATGTAACTTAGGATAAAACACAAAACCTGTGGTCCCTGTTCTAAGGGGCTAAGATAAACACCAAATACAGAGAAAGAATTAGTGCAAATTCTGCAGATTATGTAGATAAAATGTACAATAAAAAGACATTATGAAAGAGAGTTTTCATAAAGAAGGATTTAGAAAGGGAGAAAACCATTTAGCCCACTAGAAGCTATGAAATTGTTCCAAGTATGGGCATTCATTTGTCCATAATTATTTTCCCGAGTCTGTGTTTTCAGGTTTATTTTTAAAAAATGTGCACAGTATACTTGTCTGATAGAAGTAATGTTTTGAATACTCCTTGATTTGTAGATCAAATGTTCTGCAATTACTTTGTAATTACAATATCCTTTTAATGATGCAAAATACCAGGCAAAGATATGGTAATTACTGGCATAATTGTAGCTGAATCATGAGACCTCTTAGATCAAAGCAGAACTCAGCCAAAACCATAAAACATTGCCCATCTTCAAGATGAAAACAATCAGCTCACTATATGATTTCCACCCACAGATACAAGCCTGCCCTCGTTCACTTGAATCTTGAGTTACATTTGCTTTAGAGTTAGTACAAAATCACTAAAGACACTGAATCTTTTTAGCTGGCTTGTATTATGGGATGCTAACAAAATGTGAGAGCAAGCAAACTTTTAGAAGCAGGCTTTTAGAAAAGAGATACACAATTATCCTACAGTGGAAGATAACTGTCATTTGATCATTAATGATTATATAAATACATAATTATTTTGTGTTATATGAGCACTAAAGAATAAAGTTGTTGTGTTTTCCTTTCTGAATGTAGGAGAAATACCAGTAATAATGTTTTCATTTTTCTGCTTTCCATCGCATGAAACCATTTGAAATACAAGTAGTACTTGCAAAAATGTCTGAAATTCTAACACCCCTTCCAATATGTGGAATAAATATTATCAAATTCATCCCTGATGTAACTCAACTGACTATAATATGGCTACATCAGGGGAAAAAATTAAGAAATGTGCCACTGGGCCAAAGGAACCAAGATGTGTTAATTATGTTTTCACTAATTCTACCCCATTATTTGATCTATAGTTCCAACGATATAAAGCACATATATTTTTAATTGGTCAGATTATTCTCATATCTTGCTATAACCTCAGGACTGGAGAAGAGAGGAGACAGCTGTCAACCCTTTACAAACACTATATGGAGTAGATTTAATAAATGACCCACAACCCATCTCCTGATTTTCACATAAACATCTTTGCCATGAAAAACTCCATTTATGAACAGGCTAAGTAGTATGGCTAACTCATTTACATACACATTTGTCTGTGTAGACAAACTCAAAACATGTAACACTTCCAGAAAGAAATTAAGAAGTTATGATTCTAAATAGTTTTGAAATTATAACGTCAAATAAATGAGCATTTTATATAAAAAAATGAGAAATAAATAATGTTAATGCCAGGACCAAAAGCAATAATGATGCAACTATATAAATGTGCTACTGTAATGTATTCTACTTCCTGAGATGAGTAAAGGACAAGTGAAGCAACTTCAAAAAATTGCTGTTGTGAGTGCTGAATTTTAAACCCCATCATGTTCTCCTTTTTTAAAAAAGTGGGAAGAGAAAGATGAACAGAAAACACTGCACGGCTTAGCCACAGCATTAGAACCAATTTTCTTATCATATCATACATTTACATGGCTCTGAAACTGTTTTGTTGCCTATAGAATACCAGATTATTATAAAATAGAACATGCTAGCAAGTCCATGAATTATAATTATACTGCACACACTGATTAATACCAAGTGATACCTTTTTGGAGATAGTGAATCAGAGGTGCATATTTTCATCTTGGGCTTAATCATTTCCTTCTTCTTAGACTAGTATGTATTTATTCATAATTTTACTTGTTCACATTTTCTCTCATTCTCTCTCTTCTCTTTATATTGAAATATAACACATCCATATACGGGTAAATAACACATTTGCACATACTTATATTATCATTTAAACCAAATACTGCAGTAAAAATGCAGGTACATATAAAGTGTGCAGAAGTCTAATTTGGCAACACAATCTTCCTTGCAGACTCACAACATCACATTCTATAGAGGGCACCCTTGCTTCAGCTAGAGGTATTACCTTTTTCCGCTCTCCCTCTCTCTTTTTAAGTAACTTTGACTACATTAAGTCAGATTTGAAATTGTCAGATACATACAATAGTAAAAGGCTTTTTCTGGTGGTAATAACAATGAATGATATAGACCTGTGAAATAGAACAAAGCATAACAAGAAAGAGTATAGTAGCTTTTCTTTTCAAACAGTATCAATGATTTTTACCTTAACAACTGATCATGAATTAATTTGCTGCCATGAAGGACATACTCATACTAAAGATACTACCTTCTATTATTTTTATTCCATTTTCTTCTTTATTGTTCCTTTGAGGAATTCTATCTTTCCAATATTGAAAGAGACAGGAAGGATGTTCTCTGTTAAATTAAAGGAAGGTTTAGCTAACATTGCCGTAGCAGCACATTTCCTCCTTATTTCTCCATAAACCATAGCATTAAAAATTCCCAGTGTTCAGATTTATGCAACAATGAGCCCTGATAACTGCTAAGATAAAAGCTATTCTCTACATGCACCAACATCACTACCACAAACAATGAAGAGGTTTTTGTTAATTATCGTTTGAAATCATCATTGCTGTGTTGCCTAAACACTTCATATTCTACACACTGAATTTTATAGAAATAGCTGCTCCTTTTCCAACACTGATCCTTATAGAATTCTCTCTTTTCTTCAACACCATTATTTCTGGAATTTTCACAATAATTTTGATTGATGTTGTAAAGTTTACATCATTATCATATGACAGCTGTTGAGTGGCCTTTATGAAATAAGTTGATGGGCTCAGTCCATTTCCTACTAAACAGATGTTCACATCAGAAAAACAAATTACCACCGCAGTTGTGGTCTCAGTCCAGCAAAGCACTTAAGCACATGCTCAACTTTGGGGTTAGGCATATGCTTAAAGTTAACCATATGTTAACTCATCTGCTGGATTGGAGACTAAATTAGCAGAGTGGCAAACAGTCATGGAGAATGACCTCCAATAGATAATCCTTTCATAAAAATCTTTATCCCCATCAATCCTCCAATTCAAGGCTATTCCAGTTCCCCCACTGGTATGGGAACTGGTTCCCATCAAAATTCTGGATTACGGCCCAGGGATTCTTGAACCAGCAATGAATATATACACCATTCCAAACCTTGCTGCCATTCCGTAGGCTGCTCCTATTCCACCTCCCTCAGGCTTCTTTCTCCACCACTTCTCTGGGGAAGTCTTTCATCAGGGTCTTCATCCCAGGGTTCCTATTCTTCTAAAGATTTCCTCCTTTCCCTTGCTAAGTCCAGAACATGACTGCAAACTTCCACATTACAGCTTCCTTCCTAACCTTATACCTGCCTTGCCTGCTCCTGTCCAGGTGGGCTCCATCCTCTAGCAATTCTTCCTATGAGCCTAACTCCCTTTCTGGTGTGACCTATAAAGTCACTTAACCCCTTCTGAGGCACATTAACCTTTTCCGGGTGGGTGTGAACACCTCATCACAGAGACCAACACACAGGCTATGTAATCTGACACAAATAAGTAAACAACTTTTTGAATTTTGACTTTTATACCGGGGGTAAGTATTGGTGTTAAAAAACAGCAATGGTGATTTTATTACACATTTTAATGTAATTCTTTTCTTCTCTTTCCCACCAAAGGAAATCTGACGTTAGTCCAGGACAACAGAGAATCACATTATTCTTTCAGCTGGTTGGATAAAGAATGCACTCCTGCAGGGTAGGGTATGCCACATTATCCTGTGACAATCAGAAGACATTATTTGCTTTCCTAGGATGCTACTATGATGACTGGAGTTGGTACCGTTCAATGATTTCCATTATCATCTAATAACCTGAGTGCTTTTACTATTGCTTGCCCACATCAGCGGTAAAAAGAACAATTTTCATCAGTGTCTCTAAGCAACTGTAGAACCAAGACTCTCATTATTGGAATTTCAACAGTAGAGACATACAATCCTACAGAAATACTATACTAGCATGTACTGAAGGAGTACCTGGAAATCAGTATTTTGTAGCCTTGAAAATAGCGTAAATCTCCAGCTATTATTACAAATATTTGTCAAATGCGAATAAGAGCTCTCATGTCTCTAGGAGACATTTTTTACAACTGATGACTGTTTGGGCCCAATTTATCACTAGTTGAAACTGAATTTAATGCAATAATATTAGACAACATGTGAATCTAAGCCCTTATTTTTAGCCGTTCTTGCTAAAAATATCATAAAAATTGCACTATTTTTATGGAATGATGGCTAGTGGCTGTGGCAGATTAAGTAAGTAAACATGCAATGGTAACAACAAAAGAAGTAATAACAATAGTGAAGCTTGCTTCAAAAACACCATCATTATTATCTGTAGTGTTTATCTTTCATCACTATCTGAAACCCCTGTTGAATGACTATTTTAAAACTACATATTAGTCTCAGAGGGGTAGCCGTATTAGTCTGTAATTTTAAAAAAAGAGTAGTCCTGTAGCACAAGTAATTCTCTAGCACAAACAGTCCTGTGGCACCTTATGCAGTATCATGAGCTTTTGTGGGCAAAACCCACGTCCTCAGATGAGTGAAGAAAAAGAGTGGAGAAAAAGAGTTGAACCTCCAAATTTATAACAGAAAAAAGCAGAGAAGGGGAGAAAAATAGCCCTGTCAATTGTAGTGCTGGTGTTAATGAGGCTAATTGAATGGACTGTGAATGTCTCATACTTAGCTTTGATGTCATTTGGGTGTTGAATATAACGTCCCATCCAGTTCAAGTCTTTGTTTAAGCCATTACAGATAATGCCAAATTTGCATATGAAGGCACACGCGTACAGGATCTCTATCAGGCATCCTTAAAACTTAAATACTACCTGGGAAAGTTTTTAAAAAACCAGATGACAGAGCCAGAAGAGTACCCAAGCATCAGCTTATTTAAGATAGTCCCAACAAGGAAAATAACAGAACGCCAGTAGTCATCACCTACAGCCCCCCAATTAAACCCCTCCAGCACATCATTAAAAATCTACAAACTATCCTAGAAAATGATCTCTTGCTCTCACAGGCCTTGGGAGACAGGCCAATCCTCGCTTACAGACCACCCTCTAATCTGAAGCAAATTATTTCCAGCATCCACACATCAGACATACTCACCCAGGAACCTACCCCTGCAATAAACTCCGGTGCCAACTTTGTCCACACATCTATACAAGTGACACCATCACAGGACCTAACCACATAAGCTACAATATCAGAGGCTCATACACCTGCACAGCCTCTAATGTGATCTATGCCATCAAGTGCCAGCAATGTCCCTCTGCCATGTATATTGTCCAAACTGGGTAGTCTCTGTGACAAAGTTTAAATGGGCACAAGTCGGATATCAGAAATGGTAATACACAAAAGCTCGAAGGAGCACATTTTAACCTGCCTGGGCACTCATTAATGAATTTTAAAGCAGCCATTCTTCTACAAAGGAATTTCAGGAACCAACTACAGAGAGAGACTGCCAAATTTCCATATGAAGGCCAGTTTTGCTTTCTCTCTCATAAACAAAGACAAGAACTAGATGGGCCATTATATTCAACTTCCAAATGACATCAAGAGCCAAATATGAGACACAGCTCACTGAATTAGCCTCATTAGCATCAGCACTACAATTCACATTTTTTCTCCGCTTCTCCCTTCTTTTTGTGTTGTAAATGTGGAGGTTCCCCCTTTTTTTCTCCACTCATCTGAGGAAGTTGGTTTTGCCCACAAAAGCTTATGATACTATACATATGTACCCTCCTTTTTCCTCCCTGGGTTACTCAGGAGCAGGTCACACTCACATGTGTGCCTGGGCACCTGATGTTTTTAACATAAAAGGAGATCCTGAGTACCCCAATGGTGATGTTGTTTAGTTGGGGATTCCCTATCCACTCCCTTGCTGCAGTCCCTTGCTCCTAAAGAATATACAATAGCGGTGCCTCCCCCTGGCTGGCCCTGTACACACTTGGGAGCCTCCAGGAATAAAATTATTCCAGTAATAACCTGGATCTAACTTCAAGACAACAATTATAAATAATATACATCTAATTGATTACATTAGAATTCACACACTTTTACTTAACTTAAAGAGACCAGGTTTAACAGATTAAAAGTGAACAAAATCAATTAAAAAACACACAGAAAGAAAGGAAACATTTGCACTGCCACCATTTATCCCACCCCAAAGTGTGTACTCCTCTGGATTCAGAGTCCCAGACACTAGCTTGCACAATTGAAAGTCTGCAGCTGGCATGGTCTTGTGTATGTTAGTCCAAGCTGAGCAGCCAACTACAAAATCCCTCTGCCACTGGAGCAGGCTCCGCCAAATGCCAGCAGCTCTGGTTCACTGGGCTGGTCACTCTGCCTCTCTTTGGACACTGAGTCACTCTATTCCTTAAAGTCTGTCCCAGGCAGCACTTTCCCAAAGATCCCAGTTACTCACAGTTTCCTCCTGTGCAGGTTTATGTAGGCCCTTCTCAGCCACAGGCACAGCCAGAGTCTCTCCGCTCTAGGGACCATCTGTAGCCTGCTAGATCCAAGCCCCACAGGCTCTCAGTTACAGGCTCTAGCTGTAACACAACAGCTTTTGGATGGCAAAAGGCTCCTCTCTCCCAAAAAGGAGACTCTGAACTCTCTGTCTGTATAGCCTCCAAGAGACACCATTCCCCCTTTTTCCCAAGGGCTCATGGGAGTTGTAGTCTCTAGAGCTATATTATAGCACAAAGGATCCTCCTAGTAAAAGTCAGAGGCTCCTTTAGTGAGGGGACTACACATATATTTTTGTTAGTCTCTAAGGCACTACAGGACTAATCACTTTATGTTTTGTTTTTTACATTTTAGTAAACTGAAGAAGCCAGTTTCTACTTCTAATTGCACCAATGCAAATCAGGAATCAGTCAATTGTAGTAACAGCATCAAACTAGTGGTGGTGAAAAATTGGAACTAAGCTCCCAAGTTGTTCACATGATTCTGACATTTGTTGTCAATTGCATTACACCTGTTGAAAATCCAGGCTTCTGAGACATATGTTAATGATATTTTGCTCCTTCTAGTGGCAGTAGATAATAAGTATGGATTCATTCTTACTATGGGCCTCACCATGAATTGTAAACATGATGTACGAAGGTAGGACTTGTTCTACTTCCTAACCTTTGGTCAAAATCCTGTATGATTATAGTAGCTGGAGAAGTTAATATTTTATTTTATTTTATTTTATTTTATTTTATTTTATTTTTGGTAACATGGGGACTAGTAGTAATAGAACTATTTTTGTTTTAAATGTTAAATCTTGTTTATTACCATATTGACAGTTTGGGTTTTAGCAAGTGTAACTTCTGCGTTTCTGGCTTCTCTTCAGGTTCTTTCATGGATCTTCTATTCAGAAATTAATTAAACATTAAGAAGAAGAATCAACCAGTCTTTCCACTTTCTCTTTTATGATACTGACAACAGCTTTCTGAATCCCATAATTGTTATCTTTAGCAACAACAGCAATCTGAGGAATTTGGATTTACCCAAAGCTCCGCTGTCATGACCATCTCAATATCCTTTCCCCAAAATGGGAAAATTTGAAAAACAGCAATATCCAAATCATATGTGTCAAGTAATGGCACTAATAAAAATGCATTTAAGTTGGTTTACATCTTGCCCTTTTGGAGTGAGTTACTAACATTGCCCATCAAAAATGGACTGAACACTTCAGTGATGACTTTGACTAGCCATGAGGAGTGTGAATCCATTTCACAAGTAATGTCATGTTACCACACTTCCAGGACCTCTTCCATAAAGCCAGGTGAAAATTCTATTTTACATTCTTATGCTCCGTTAGATTATTTTTTACTAAATTTCATTGCCATATATTCAGTTAGTTGATCTCATGCATACATTTTTGCTAAGTCCACAGGAAATTCCACAGTAGGCCTTTTGCTTTAAAAGATATTCATTTTAGTGACCATCACTATAATTTGTACCATAATTATGAAACCTCGAGATGTTTCCCATATTTGGTGTCAAAGACTGAAAGGGAATAATTTGCATATATTTCCTGAGTTGTACACGCAGTTAATATTGATCTGCTGGTAAAGGAGAAAGAGAACAAAATTCTGTCTAATAATAGCAATTACATTATATATAGTTTCTGAGAATCACTTTTCAGGATCAATTTTTGAACCTGGAGGACAGATTATAGCTGTGCTTAGCATCACTGCTGAAGTTAAGGTTTCTTTGACACTTCACTTTTAATCTGTGACATACACCATATATTACAGCAATTTGCAGATGGTGAAAGCTCTTAGTTTGAGGTTTTTGGAGCTGATACCAATGAATCACAAATGACTTGGCTCAAGTTTCAGCAGGAATAGCATGAATAGAGTTAAATTTCAAAGCTTGGACCTGATATTTTAGCCAATTCTCACTGACGCTAATGGAAGTCATACAGCTAAACGTCTGTAATAAGGCTTTGAATGGATACTTCAGCAGGCTTGTCTATACTAGAAAAATGAGGGCCCATAATTCACCTCACTACTCTGAGTAGGGTTATTTGACACTGCTTACACCATTCTCTACTGATGCCTGCTTATCCCCAGGAACTGAACTGTGTCTCCCTACAGGCTCCTGGCAACAGATCAGTACCCTGCCAGCAACAGATAGCACCAAAGGCAGCTGGCTAGCTAACCAGGATTAAGATTATTTTTATTTTTCAGTGTCCATTAATATAACTCATCCAGAGAGCTAGAGGACTCCACTTCCAGTGTTCCCAGTAAACTGTGTGCTTGTGCAGCCACTTAGGAAAGATTCATATGCCACTCAGCTGGTCAGCAGAGTGCCCACAGATAGTGGTTTTGTTTGTTTGTTTGTTTGTTTGTTCTGGGGTGGTGCATATTTGCACATGCCTCAATGTGCATAGAAATGTATTCTGCATATGGATGGAAAAAAAAATGCATGTGGATAGAAAAGAATAGAGGGAATATGGTGTTGAAACTCACACTTTCTAGGATTACTGCATTGACACACACACAATTATTTGAAAAATGTATGGTATGTGTAGACAGTGGTATGATTCCCAGGTTAAGGAGACTTTCTGCTCTAGCTCTTTGCGCTTGTGTGCCAAAATCAGAATGTAGCCATGGCATCACAGTCGTAGAATCATGGAATCACAGGGTAGGAAGAGACCTCAGGAGGCCATCGAGTCCAGCCCCTTGCCCTCAACAGGACCAACCCCAACCAGGGCTTTGTCAAGTTAAAAACCTCTAGGACTGGAGATTACACCACATCCCTAGGCAACCCATTCAAGTGCTTCATCACCCTCCTAGTAAAATAGATTTTCCTAATATCCAACCTAGACCACCCCCACTTCAACTTGAGACCATTGCTCCTCATTCTGTCATGTCACCACTGAATACAGCCTCTGTCCTTCCTCTTTGGAACTCCCCTTCAGGTAGTTAAAGGCTGCTATCAAATCCCCCTTCACTCTTCTATTCTGTCGAATAAGCCAAAATCTCTCAGCCTCTCCTCATAAGTCATATGCTCTAGCCCCCTAATCATTTCGGTTGCCCTCTGCTGGACCCTCTCTAATGCGTCCACATTCTTTCTATAGTGGGGGGCCCAGAACTGGACACAATACTCCAGATGTGGCCTCACCAATGCCGAATAAAGGGGAATAAACACTTCCCTAAATCTGCTACAATACTCCTACTAATATACCCCAATATACTATTGGTCTTCTTGGCTACAAGGCATATTCTTGACTCATATCCAGCTTCTCATTCACTGAAATCCTCAGGTCCATTTCTGCAGAATTGCTGCTAAACCAGTCGGTTCCCCAGGCTGTAGCAGTGCTTGGGATTCTTCCATCCTAAGTGCAGGACTCTGCACTTCTCCTGGTTGAACCTCATCAGATTTCTTGTGGTCCAATCCTCCAATTTGTCTAGGCCACTCTGAACCCTATTCCTACCCTCCAATGTATCTACCTCTTCCCCTAGTTTAGTGTCATCCATGAACTTGCTGAGGGTGCAATCCATCCCTTCATCCAGGTCTTTTTAAAGATGTTGAACAAAACCAGTCCCAAAGCTGACTCTTGAGGCACCACGCTTGATACCAACCACCAACCAGACATCGAGCAGTTGATCTCTACCCATTGAACTTGATTATCTAACCAGCTTTTTATCCTCCTTACAGTCCATTTATCCAATCCATACTTCTTTAAATTCCTGGCAAGAATGCTGTGGGAGCCCATATCAAAATTTTTCCTGAAGTCAAGGTATATCACATATTCACAAAGCCAATTACCTCATCATAGAAGGTAATCAGGTTGGTCAGGCATGACATATCCTTGGTGAACCCATGTTGACTATTCCTGATCACTGTCTTCTCTTCTAAATGTTTCAGAATGGATTCATTGGGGATCCCCTCCATGATTTTTTCCAAGGGACTGAGGTGAATCTGATTGGTCTATAGTTCCTCTGATTCTCCCTCTTCCCTTATTTGAAAGATGGGCACTACATTTGCCTTTTTCCAATTGTCTGGGACCTCCTCTGATAGCCATGAGTTTTTGAAGATAATGGCCAATGGCTTTGCAAACATGTCAACCAAGTCCCTCCGTACTCTCAGATGCATTAGATCTAGCTCCATAGATCTGTGTATTTCCAATTTTTCCAAATAGTTCCTATTCTGTTTTCTCCATTGAGGGATGTCCACCTACTCTCCATACTGTGCTTCTCAGTGCTTAAGCTTCAGGATAGAGCTGGACAGCAGTTACATAAAACCAAACTTGTTTCCTCTCTTTTTATGATATTTCCAGATGTAGCAACTCTTAGTGAAGATTCTTTATGTGCTAGTGTATCTTAAAATAAAGCTAACCATTCATCCATCCAGAGAACATTACACTTACTGGGCATGATTCTTCAGTCGTCCCTTTGTGGAGACTTTTGCTCCTGTGGAAATTACCATTTGGACCCAAGAGCATAGAACACCAACTTTGATTTTCACGTGCATAGTTTTAAATGTCTATACATGGTGCAGAGTGGCAGAGAATCAGACCCTTTATGTTTCATTTATTCCCTTCACTTTATTGTAGTATCTGACCAATATCCCTTATATATGTACACAGCATCAAATATTTTGGTATCAGACTGCTACATGGAGAGAAGAAGAGACTGCACAAGTTGCCACCCCATTCAATGAAATGCTCGACGACTGTAACTAAATCACTGGATTCTTCTCCTTGGTGTATCCCCAAGCATACATTGCTGCAAAATGAGGGGGAGAGTTGGTGAAAAGGCATCAGCCTGCTAAAGAACCAAGTGAAACTATTCTGACAGATGGCGCAAGCAGAGCCATGTCCCTGTACAAAGGGCTCCCTTCATGAGTGCCCCATGGGCCCTGTGACAGGGCATCTGCTCCTTATTGGCCCTTTAGGGTTAAAACCCAGCCCTGTGAGATGACAGAGAGAGTGGAGCCTGCATCTGAGGCAGAGACAGTCAATTAGTGTCCACCCTGGGCTGCATAAATAAGGGTTCCTGAAGTGATGGAGAACAGACACACCGTTGCTCTAGCTGGGGAGCAGGAGGAACATGGCTGCCAGGGAAGCTGAAGGCTTCCTGAGAGAGATCAGGCCTGGGGAAAGACAGATAGAGCTGGGGAGTTCTGGCCTCACCTCAATCCCAGGCTGCAGGGCCTGATACAAGGCCTGGGAGTATAAGGGCTGTAGAAGGAGCACTGCTGAGGAAAGGCAGGCAGAACTGGGAGGCTCTGGCCTGACACCTCACAGGCTGCAGGGCCTGAGGGTACTAAAGCTGCAGGGAAACAGCTAGGATAGGAAAAGGCAGCAGGCCCACACCCCTTTTGCCAATGATAAATGGCCATTTCAGACTGCTATTTGCCCCAAAACAGGGGTTAGATGACGACTGGCAGTGTGTCACTGAGGCAAGGTGGGTATAGGGGATTGGGGATTCCCTGGGAGGAGAGGACACTAGCGTGCTGGGGCACTAACCTAGGATAATATCAGCAGGCGTGAGACCAGCTAAAAGGGGCACTGCAGGCCTAGAGAGTAAATTCCCAGAGTGTCCAGCAGGAGGCACCCATGCAGGTGGGGGTCTGTCCCCATGACAGGCCCACATAGTTCAACAGCAGCCTGGATGCAGGCCAGTGGGTAAATGCCACAATCTGAACCTCTCCATTATGGATTGATTAATGCACAGTACTATTTGAATAACATGTGTGACACAACTCATCCTCCCCGTTGCCAAAAAGATTTTCCAAGAAAGTTAAACATTCTGGTAGCTTGTGAGACAACATGAGTCAGCAAATTAACTGGGCTTCACTGACCAATGTACGTTACTCAGAGTGTGCAACAGTCTTAATATCTGGTATGAACTGCCAAATAACCAATTCCTCATACACAATCAAGGTCTTTCATAGCTGTCACAATTCACAAATTCTGCTTTTGGATCACAATCTCTTGCACTCTACCATTCTGACATGAGACCTCTGAGGTTGATATAGACACACATGCACATATAGAGTCTATAATTAAAGAGCTCAATGAAAATGCAAATTAATTATTGCTATTGCCTCCACAGAAGTTGTGGCAGTGTACACATTTTGACCTATAAGTTTGATGCAATTATGAAGATAACCATGGAAAGGGAAATTTTATAGATATTAGCTGCATCTAGACTGGCATGATTTTCCGCAAATGCTTTTAACAGAAAAGTTTTT
>JANRFK010001158.1:35086223-35103047 GCA_030068395.1 Apalone spinifera
AAGCCCCGATCGCCATTTTAGCCATCGGGGCTTTTTTGCGCAAAACAGTTCTGGATTGTCTACACTAGCCCTCTTGCGCAAAAGAATTTGCGCAAGAGGGCTTTTGCCCAAGTGGGAGCGTCAAAGTATTTGCACAAGAAGCACTGATTTTGTACATTACAAATTGCACAAATTCAAGCGGCCAGTGTAGACAGCTGGCAAGGTAGACAGTGGCTGCTTTTGCGCAAAATCTTGCCAGTCTAGACGCAGCCATTATGTAAAGATTTAGCCATGTAGAAATTTTCATGGTGGTCACTTAAGTTCAAGGTGCAAATTAGCTGATCCTCATTGCCATTTCCCTAGATCTCTCAGAAAACATGCTCCAAAGCATTAGCTCAAATTGAATATGTCTTCCTCAGTAATGTAGCTTATATATGTTCATGTCTTTTTAGTATCACGTTTCATTTTTCCCCCATCTGATTCAAGTGGCTCAGGGAAGCAATCCTGTTCCATCACTGTGTCTACATTAGCTTTTTTCTAAAATTTCCCCATATCATTAGCACCAATGCAGGTCCACGAATGCAAATGAGGAGCAAGTTTCACCCGAACGCTGACTTTTAACCACAGGTTCAGACAATTTTCTGCTCACAGCAGGTCAACATAAAGAGAATAACAAACTGAAGGTACCTTTTCTGCATGACAGCTATCACCATTAGGATTCGCTGCTGTTCAGGTTTTCCCAGGATTGTTCCCCTTTTTTTGAGGTAGCTGTCCTGGAAATCTGTGGGAGCACTCAGGACACACTGTCAGTTGACCAGTTCTAGGGACTGAGAACCATCACAGATGCCCCTAATTTTTTATACCTCAGAGCTGAAATCTTAGACACCACTGCTACCATTAGTAAACATGCATCTGTTCCAATATCCATAGGAAAGTTTAGCAAAAGTGTCTACCATCAATGCTTCGCATCAGAGTTAAGACACACTCACTTGAGAATGTGCCATGACTGTATATTTCAGCAACATGTGATTTTTATGAAAAAAAAATCTCTAGATCTATTCTTCCAGAGGTAGCTGAGTTAGTCTGTTTTATGATAAACATAAAAAACAACAGATGGTCTGGTAGCACTTTATAGACTAACAAAACATGTAGATGGTATCATGAGCTTTCGTGGCACGGTCTATCTCTTCAGATGACTGGAGTTTTTTTATAGTTTAGATCTATGGTACATAATGTTCATTACTGATCTGATCTGACTTGAATGTTGCCATACAGTATATATAGCATGCTTGCCACAGGAAGTCCAAAGGGTGAAAATGCAAACTGTAGTGGTTGGTTTCATTGATTAGCTCAACTCTCAGACTCTCAGCAGTGAGTTTCATAGTTTAACATTCCCAACAATAAATACAAAAGAACCAACTTTAATCAGAAGTCTTTGGGTGGAATCTCTTTTTCTCACAAGTAAGCACATACAGTTAGGCTATTGTCCATGCTGCAGACCTTACAGCAGCACAGCCGCCCTGCTCTAATAGTGTAGCCTCTCTAAGCTGATGGGAGAGGGCTCTCCTGCAGGTATAATTAACCCTCCCCTCCCCAAATGAGCAGCAATAGCTAGTTAACTGGAGAGTGTCTGCTGGCCACATGGACACTTTTGTCTGTAAAATTTCTGCTGATTAGGGGGTGTTTTTTCACACCTCTGAGCGCAAAAAGATTTACCAATAAAAGTGCTAAAGCAGGAAAATCCTTAGAGAGGCAAAACACCAAGCAACTGATTCTGGCCCATCACAGGCCCAGTGCTTACAGACAAGCCTTGTATTGTTGTAATGGTCTTACTACAGATCACTGAGCATCAAGCAGTGTCACACATGGGGGAAAGAAAATCGGGAACATGTAGAATAACCAATGCAATTCAAGCACATAATTTGACCTTTACGTTTTGTTTCTACTTTGAAAAACACACATAAAAGAAATCAACTTGATGTTCAGTTAATGTTTTTAAATCCTCTCCTATTTGCTAATAAAATGTACCTATTCAAATCTCTTTAGAAGTAGTGATTAGACTGGTGCTATGGTTCAATAATTTGCATCCACAGAGAGTTTCAGTTGAATAAATGGCATTCAGATGTGCTAGTTACAAACACTAAACTTGTAAGAGTTATTGTTGGGGCCTTTAGATTTCACCAAGTATCCCCAGAGCAGACTAATATGACCAAGCATTTAAGAATTTAATATACAGTTCCTGAGATATAGTCATAAATATAGCAAAAGGCAACACATGTACTGTATTTAACATACCCTTGAGGACATCAGGCTTCAGGACTATAATCTGCCAACTTTCACAAGCAATAAATTAACACAAAAAAACTAAAACATATGGGGATTAATAAATGACAAATTCTGATTCCTTTCTAGGGACTGAAGTGTTCCAAACCCTTGGGAATACTACCAGAGTAGAGCAGCTGAAAGTTAATCAACATCTACCTCCTGTTTCGAGACCATAAATGCTGGGACAGTTCTCCACACAAGCACACGCAGCTGGATTGAATGCAGGGCTCCAGTCAGGGATGGGAATCTGTGACACTTTGGGATTCAGCCCAGCCTACTAAGGAGCTGTGTCACTGCATACCCAACATTCCACAGTGCCTTTAATGTTATGCTGCTGTGACTGAGAGCCCTGATACCTCCAAGCCTGCAGGTCCCACTCTAGCTTCCACCATCCAGTTACTCCTTGCAAGGTGACTCCAGCACTGCCCCATTCCTGAACTTTCCCCAGGCCAGCTGCCCTGCAGTGTGCAGCTCTCTCCTGAAACACTCACAAAAATTATTAAATTAATTGTTCCTTTAAAAAGACACCACACTGCAGTCTGTGAGCTTAACTGGGATTAATATGTCCCTCCCTTCAGTCAGTGCACTGAATTGGTTTAAAGTAAAACAAGGTTATTAAATGAGAAGTCAAAGGCTTAAGTGGCATTACCTACAAGGACTAAAGATAGAAAGTGTAACAAGCAAACAAAAATACGCTTCTAGGACAAAAACTTAAATTTCAGAAAGCAGGTTTCTCATCTAACTTCAGTTCTCAGAGACTTCAACCCCAGCCCCCAGTTGAAGGATTCTGTGATTTCAACAGCTCTGGCACCTCTCCCTTCCCAAATGAGGGATAGCAAAATGGCGTTCTGTTTTCCACTTATATCTCACCAAGTTCACTGGCCCTGTCAAAAGAGGCAGAAAGGCTTTGTGCTGTTCTTCCCCTTCTGTCAACTTCCCATCCCTCCTATCTCAGAGAAAATCAGTTTCACTCTGTGTTTGGTCAAAATATCAATGAGTATCTATAATTCTTTATATAATTTTAATGCATACACTTCACAATAGTAATCACTGGTTAATTCTGATTTTCAGAAAAGACCTTACTTGATACACTTTTATAATAGTCATGTTGGGTACAATTCATTGATTCTATTGCTTATCATTAGAAGTTAGAGCTGCCTGTCTTTATAGCTCAGTAAACCTTTGGAATGTGCTCCCAATAATGTTTTCTTCTCCTGCTAGGATGTAGATGCCATGTTCTTTTTTCCCCTGCTCATTAGCTTGATAGCTTTATATATAAAGCTTATATAACCATAAAAAAGTAAAGCAGGGGAGAAAAGGAATGGACATCATCATTCAAATTATGCAAGGGCCTGACCCTAAGAAGAATTGAGAATATGCAACCCTAATTCTGACTATGGGATCCTAGTTACCTCCAATGCATACTTTGCTGCTTGAGCATACATTTCTGTATTATTTTACAGTGTAGACATACTTACGTGAATGTAGGTCATGGTGCAACTCATAAAATGAAAAAAATTCAGCAACCTTGCAAGATTTTTCATTATTTGTCCTTGGGACATATACACAAACATCCAGCTATCCCATTTGCAGATAAATCAGGTGGGTGGGTGCCTAAATTGTCATGTTGCACCTCTCTCTTCAAACTGTTATGAAAATGCAAAACATCCACATGTTTGTTTTCAATTAACTGAAATACTTATTGGTATAATCTGCAGCTTCTTAGTATATACACATTTATATATTAGTTCATTATAATTACTATAAAATGTACACAAATCACTTCTTGAAGAGTATTATTATTATTATTATTATTATATGTATTATTATTTACTTGTACAATAGTACTAGTCAAGATCAGAGGCCCTTTGTGGTAGGCCCGGTACATATACATAATAAGTGACAGACCTTGCCCTCAGTTATAAACTGAGAAGACAAAAAGGGGGAAGGTATTATTATTCCTGCTGTAACACTAGGGAACTGAGGCACATAGTGATTCAGAGATTTGCCCAAAGTCACAAATGAAGTCTGTGGCAGATAGGTACTGACCCTACATCCTGCTAGCCCTCGTCCATGGCATGACACCAGGCTTTTTCTTCACACATCTGAACTTGAGACCCCATTCTGCAAAGCACTTAAGCATATGCTTTACTTAAGCATTGGGTTACATGGATGCTTAGCTGAAACAGAAACGGATTTAAGTATGTGTGTCAAATTAGGTATGTGTGTCAGTACTTAGCTGATTGGGGTGAAGTATTCTGAGGCTTTCTTAGGATTCCTTAAATGTTAACTACAGTTGCCTCTCAATCAATACCAACAGTACAGATCAAACTGATGCTAAAGGCCCCATCATTCTCTAAAGAAAATTCATCTGACAACAAACATGGGCACAGAACTGTTGCAGAAGATATAAAGCAGCACAAAGTTTATTCCAGCGTACTTTAAAATGCCTCCATTTATTTTTTATATCATGGATCAGATTGGCATATTACAACCATGAGCCTTCCAGTGAATTTCAGTTGGGACAATGGGTGCAGATTTTGACTCAACAGGGATTCTTTCAGCATCAATAGAAGACAGAACATGCATTATTCTTAAGCAAAGAAAGTGAGAACATAGACAATTACTACAGAACCAATCAGTCCTCAAAGCGTAATTCCAGTTAATCAAACAGGAATTTTCAGGGTGTTTATTGTGTGAATATGAACTCTGAGGTTTTTCAGACAGTTGGTACAAAAGGACAAATCGCTAAGTGTACGTCTACACTTGCTCCCTAGTTCGAACTAGGGATGCAAATGTAGGCAACCGAAATTGCTAATGAAGCGGGGATTTAAATATTCCACACTTCATTAGCACGATCTTGCTGGCGCATTACTCCGCTCAACAGCTAGGAGTAACGTTAATTTGAACCAACGGGTTTGGTTCGAACTAACTCATCCCGGCACCACTTTCACTTTCGAAACAGCTGTTGAGCGGAGTAACGCGCCGTCGAGATTGTGCTAATGAAGTGTGGGATATTTAAATCCCCGCTTCATTAGCAATTTCGGTCGCCTAAATTTGCATCCCTAGTTCAAACTAGGGAGCAAGTGTAGATGTACCCTAATAGTTTCAAAGTCCACTATGGCTTAGAACTTCAAATTGCAGTGGCTTAACTAAACATTATTCTCATATTTCATTTGGAAAGCTAGGTTACAAAACTAGCAGGAGCAAGCATATCTGGAAGGATTCTAATATTTCCTTTTTTCAGCTGAGCTGGAAATACCAGTACTAGAAGAACAGACAACCTTTCTCATCATATTGGATGTTCTGGGTAACTTTCTGAAGGCGAACAATATGAAACTCGCTGTGGATACATAGAATTATGGAGAATTTCAATTCATTCAACTGCTTCATCTAACAACCAGTTTGTGACAACATGGAAAATCATTTTTACTGCACTATTCATCAATGGCAAATGTACACATGACAATTAACTAGTCACTATAGAAATGTACCTGTAGATACTGGGGAACTGAATCTAGTATATCACCAAGGAGGGGGCATTCTTTTCAGCTTCAATATCATATCATAACTATGGATAGTAAAAAATCTCAACTTCACGAACAGGAATTTCATCCAGCAAATATATTACTTTCTTCAGCAGATATAATGTATTCTTTGTGTATAATTGATTTGTGCCTGCACCTAAAAATGCCTTTTGCAATTCCCATTATAACTAATACTGTTACATAATAAAATGCAATGCTTAATTTAAAGTTAATTATTTTCTATTATTCAGCATTAGTAGACAAAGCCAGAGCTTTAGTTCAGTGCCAGAATGTAAAAAGTTATTTTGCATTCATAATACATGGGTTTAACAGTTTAATGTCAAGCAGCATTGCTGCAAATTAAGAGCTAAGTAAAAGGATAACAACATAGTTATAAAATTCTAATGGCTTTTGGAAAAAATGAGACTATAACTTTCAGCTTTATCCTGAAATTGGTGGTGTTTTGGAATTGGTAGGTAAATGCCCTTACACCAATGTCACAGTGTTCTGCAGTAATGCTCAGGCAATACTAGTGTCACTATACTGTTTTGGGGCTTTTGCTGGAAAATGCTGTTTTCTTTTTACAAGGGTTTCCATGAGTGGGTCTTCCTACCTTTTTCTCGACTTCTATGCTAGAGACAACGATCCCTGCCTAACTAATTTACCTGCAATCACTTTAGATACACGGTAAAATTACTCTACCTTTATGACTAGTTCAAGTTAGTACAGCACTAGAGAATTCTAACATTACACTAAGGCTATGCCTATATCGCAACGCTTTTCTGCAAGAGGAAATGCAAATAGAGTGCTCATTTGCATAAGTCATACTCACATTTGCATTTCCTCTTCAGATCACTTTTGCGCAAGAGGTTTTTGTGCAAAAAAGAGCTGTGTAGATGGCTCCTTTTTGCGTAAAAATCCCCTTTTGCGCAAGAGCCGTTCTTCCATTTTTTCACAAAGAATGGCTCTTGGGCAAAAGGGGGTTTTTGCACAGCTCTTTTTTGAGCAAAAACCTCTTGCGCAAAAGGGATCTGAAGAGCAAATGCAAATGCGAGTGCAACATATGCAAATGAGCACTCCATTTGAATTTCCTCTTGTGGAAAAGCCTTGCAGGTTAGATGTAGCCTAACGAAGCTTCATTCGTAATGCGTTTACTACCTACCCAATTAGAGTCTAACTCCTTCTCAGGGCACGCTGTCAATTCTCAGATAGGCTCACAGCTGGGATCCCCACTTCATGTTACTCTAACCTCTCTTTCTGTTGGTGCAACTCTGGTCTGAATTTATTTTTCAACTCCACTCACATTTTTTGGGGGGGCAGGGATCCCAAATCTCATGCTATGATTCTAGACAAGCATCCCTGTTCATGACAACACATAAACAGAAAGATATTAATAGCAGTAAACAAATGCTTCTAATTATGTGTGTCAGGAGTGGGGAACCTCAGGCCCGGAGGCTGGATGTGGCCCCCTGCTAGCCTGGATGTGGCCCCCGAGGGCCAGGACCTCCCCCACCATTGGGAAGCTCCAGTCCCCTCTCCCCTGCCACTGCACCTCAGTGGGGCTGGAAATACATAAAATCTGCTAGGCTTGGCCCCCATAGGCGCTGATGTGCAAGGGGAATATGAGGAGTGTCTTTATCCTGAGTTGGGGACTACATCAGTGAGGGTTTTTTTTTGTCTGTTTGTTTTTTGCTTCCCACCTGTGCATGGCCCCCGATTGATTTTTTTCTATGGGTCAGCAACTCTCGACCCAAAACAGGGTCCCCATCCCTGATGTATATGCTTCAATGCTGTCTTGAAAAGCAATGGACTCAAGCACGCACTTACATGTTTTCCAGAAACAGAACCTTATATTACAACTTGGGAACAATTTTGTATTATATTCAACTTCATTCAGTTGCCTTTATTTAACTGAGTAACTATCTGTGATCTAGTGCTTCTTTTCTGCCATGCTTAGCCTTCCAGGCCTTTAGGGTATGACTAGACTACATGGCTCTGTCGACGGAGCCATATAAATGAGTTTACTAGACATAAGAAAATGAATCAGCGATTTAAATAATCGCCGCTTCATTTACATCAAAATGGCCACCATGCTGTGTCAATCAGCTGTTTGGCGGCATAGCGGGGCAGTCTGGTCGCACCGTGGTCGACAAGGGAAGCCTTTGTCGACCGCTCCATTATGCCTCGCGAAATGAGGCATTTTCCTATGTCTAGTAAACTCATCTACCTGGCTCTGTCGACGGAGCCATGTAGTCTAGACATACCCTTAGTGACTGCTATTTTGCTTCTTTTTTAAGGCTTTGCTCATTAGTTTAATAATCCTTCTCAATATGCAATGAGTCCAGTGTGAAGAAAGCCTCCTTCATTATAGTCATGTCAGGAGCCAGGTATAAGACCCTATTCTTTTAACAAGTCCCCGTCTCAGGGACAGAAGCCACAGTTGTGTTTTGTCATGTTTAAAATATGTTTTCTTGGGCTATATCTTAATTCCAGTCTGATGGACAGAAGCCTGCCCAAAATAACTGAGAGATATGAATTCCTGCAAACTTTTCCATGAGAGATGGGCTGTCACCACTGTATCTGATTGCCACACTGTCATTAATGTATTAATCCTTACAACTCTCCTGTGTGGTAGAGGTATTATCTTCATTTTAGAGAAGGGCAACTAATGCAGAGAGAGCCTAAGTGACTTGACAAAAATCGCACAGCAAGTCTGTGTCAGAGAAGGGAATTGAACCCAGGCTAGTGCCATAAGCACTGAACTTTTCCAAAGTTTCCAAAAGATTTCCAATGTCCATTCAGCCCAGCATTTATACCATCTCTTTTATCTTTGAAGCCCTTTACAGATATGAAGCAATCCATGCTCACAACACTTTGTGAAGCAGACAAGGCCAATGGCTGCATTTTATTTATTTAATATAGCCCTAGAAACGTATCTGCTCATCTACTCAATCTTTCGTGAAATTCAGTGGAGCAGTTTAGCATAAACCCTATTTAAGGGAGCACCCATTCTTACATTTATATTTCTGGAATCATTTAGGCACTAGACCTACATGGAATTGGGCAGTTTTGCATAATTAAGAAACTTTTTACTGATTTTGAGCATTGAATGAGCCATTGACATCTTCAGACTCCATCGTTCATGCAAGCGAAGGGGAGTGAGCAGAGTCAGGAAAACCTTCTTAAAGTTGAAATTCTGTCCCCGCCCTGTGGACCACCACAGTTCTGTGTTGAACCTTCCTCAGGTTGCATTGCCACATGCCATGCCAGTCCATGACATTTGGAGAAGTTCAAAGGCCCTCCAAAATTCTAAAAGAAACTTAGCAAAAATTACTGTGTAACACCTAGTTTCAAGTCAAAACCATGCTAGGTCAACATGTTGCATTTCATCTGAAATTTTAAATCAGCCCAGATTAGCTCAACTTGCCCAAAGCTCCTCCAAAACAGAAAACATATTCTAAAAATCTGACATAGGATTTGAGTTTCTGATAGATCACAAGATTAAGTGACTTTCACTTGGTTCTGAGTTTTATTCAGACAGATTTGCACTACTCTAAATAGTAAAGCACAATTTTCTGTGATAATGGCAATTTGCAGAGGTATGTCACTGAAATAAGTGTATTCCGCCCTTCAACTCCCTGTTTCAATTTTTGTTACTAAGAGATCTAATGGTTATTGTTTCACAAGGTAATCTCTATGTAATGAGGCTTTTCAGGCTTATAATATTCTTTAACATAAGAACTTTAATGCAGTTTCTTTTACAAAGTAATTAAATATTTTATCCTCCTATCCGTGGAGCAGATGTCTACATCTCTATGGACATAGTGCTGAAAAGAATGTAAAAATTGAATTTAGCTACATTTACAGCACTTACTTATTACTTCTATGACAGTAAGTGCATTAATTAATGACAGTTAATACAGAATTATGCCAGTTTTCTCTGGACACCTCCTTATGTCCTTGTACTTACTGATATTCACCTCTTTATTTCAATGTCCAGCATAATTAAAATAGTCTTGTCTGACAAAACATAGGTCTTACCAAGCAAAACATTATTACGATTACCTTGCCAGTGTATCAAAGGTTCAGACAAAGCCCAGAAAAAAAAGTGACTCAATTTCACCCTTTAAAAAAATAGTTGACATGGCATATGAACAAACTTGAACAAAGATGATCCTTCCATAACAAGTTAGGCCAGTTTCAGAGCCAGAACTGGCCTGTAGGGTCATGCAAAGCAGCTTCTCCACAGTGGAGGATTTAGGCCTTATTTTAACCTTGCTTCTTACATGTTAAAACATAAATAACAAAAATAATTCATCAAAACAAAAAACTGCTCATCAGATACACCTAACCAAGTCAAGAGGATGCTCCCGCACGTGATATGTGGATCACATTGCTTAATTCACTACTGGAAGGTGCTTATGAGAGCAAAGACATGTAAGACAGAACCTGAATGGAATTTGAAAGCATCTAGAAGAAAATGTAGTAAGTATGAATCAACATGGAGTTGTCAAGAACTAATTAGGTGAAACCAAGCTAATACCAGCATAGAAAAGGAAACAAGGCTTGTGATTGGTTGGAGTGCAGTAGTTTTGATTTTTCTTGACTTTAGTAAGACTTTTGATACTACCTCACATGATCTTCTCGTAAGCAACCTGAGGAAATAGATAAATCTACAGTAAGTTGGGTGTGCAACTGTTCGAAAAATCATACTTAGAGTATAGTTATCAACGGTTTATTGTTAAGTTGAAAGGATGTGTTGAGTGGGGTCCAGAAAGAGATCTTTCTTAAGTATGATTCTGTTCAATATCATAAAAAACGATATGGTTAATGGCATACATTATACCTTTGTGAAGTTTGCAAATGGTATCACAGTGGAAGTGTAGCAAGCATTTTGGAGGACAGGATTATTATTCAAAATGATTGTGACAAATTGGAGAAATGTCCAGAAATCTATAGGCTTAAATGTGATACAGAGAAATGCAAGGTAGTATACTTCCCAAGGAATAATCAATTGCACAAAATAGGAAATTATTGCCTAGGAAGGAGTACTGTAGAAAAGGATCTGGGGGGTTACAGTGAAACACTAATGAAGTATTAGTAAATCATGTAATACTGTTGCAAAAAATGGGAACATTGTTCTGGTATGTATAGTAGGCATGTTGTAAGAAATACACAAGTAATTCTACTTTACTCAGCACTGACAAACTGGAGTACTATGTCCAAGTCTGGGCACCACATTTTGGGAAAGTGAACAAACTAGAGAAAGTCCAGAGGAGAGCAATGAAAAAAGATTAAAGGTCTAAAAAATATGATGTACAGGTAAAGATTGACAAAAAATGGGTTTGTTTAATCTTCAGACAATTAGTATAGACACAATAACTATCTTCCAGTACAACATAATAGGTTGTTATAAAGAGGAAGATGATAAATAGTTCTTTTTACTCACGGAGGAGAAGACAAATAGTAATAGGCATAAGATGCAGCAAGGCAGATATACTTTCTTACTGTCAAGGTTGTTAATTACTGGAATAAATTGCCTAAGGAGGTTATGGAATCTCCCTCACTGGAGGTTTTTTAAGAGCGGGTTATACAAACACTGCTAAGGGTAGTGTAGGTAATATTTACTGCAGCCTTGAATGCCAAAGTCTGGACTAGATGACCCAGCAAGATCCTTTTCAGTCCTATAATTCTATGATTCTATGAATGGAATAGAATTTCTTCATTTTTTTTTCAATTCTGTGTTAGCTCAGGAAGTGCTATATTCTTAGTATTATCCATCTCTATCATTCTACTTATTTCCTTTAGCAATGTTAGAGTTAGGCTGTCAATCTCAGGTTTACTCGGCTCTGCCATGTTGCTTCGGGGTAAACTATCTTTGCTCAAACAGCTTCATTATAGAGAGACATCTAGCTATAGTTATGGTTGTGAGTAGGATTCAGTTTAAATCATTGTTCTGACATCTGGATCTTTGTCAGAGTTAACCCAATTCACCTGAAATGTCAGTAATATATTTTTCAACTGGGGGAGGGAAGTTTTTTTTCTAAGTTTGATTTAGAAAAATTCAGTAGGATAATATTATTAGTGGTTTTATAATCTTTAACGTGTATCTCAGCCCAAGATATTAAAGGGGTGAGGAGAAGTACGAAACTGCAGCTCAGAAACCTTCAATGACTTCCCAAGGGTGCTGTAGCAAGTCTGTGGTAGGGCTGAGAACAGACCCAAGACATCCTGACAGGTGATTCCCTAGCAAAAGTCTTCATAGTTATTCTATGACTTGTCAAATGTATTTTATTCACCTGGCCTATATGAAGATGGATTATTTTTAGAATATGATTTTATTCTATTAGCCATATTTATTCTATTAGCGAGGATAGGTAGGACTAGTGTCCCTAGTCTCTGTTTGTCAAAAACTGGGAACGGATGTCAGGGGAGGGATCACTTGATGATTATCTGTTCTGTTCATTCCCTCTGGGGCACCTGGTATTGGCCACTTTTGGAGGATAAGATAATGGGCTAAATGTATCTTTGGTCTGACTCAATATGGCTATTCTTATGTTCTTATTTTTGCACTTAATATTTTTTATTCAAACCTGTAAGAAATTTGCAAAATCTGTGAACTCTATAAACTGAAGCCAGGTTTTTATATCAAGTTAAAGATTAGTACACAACAGAGGGCTCCAAATAGCTTTAGAAAAAATTACAATTGAAATATGGGGAGTCATAACTACAACCGGAGTGATTGTGCATGCACTGGTTACTTAAAAAAATTATAGGGATTTTTTCGTATGATGATGCATATAAAAGGCATACTTTTTATCTGGATTCAGATCCAGACTTCCCTATAGTTCAAGGCTACTACTTTTAGGTTCAGAACGTATTTAGGTTCAGATTCTGTTGAGTTTCTCATGAGTCTCATGAATTTTGATTATGTTATTGAAAAATCAATTGCTGATAGGATACATTAGTAGTAAATAGCTTTTTGCATTAGCAAAAATGTGAGTGGTGAATTAGCAAATATGAAAAGCAAATTTTTCCTTTGAAAAAATTCCTAACAAAACAAAGAGCCTGACAAAATAGCTAAATTAATGTTAAACTATAGTTCACAATGTTATTATCCATTTTGTAATGACAGAGATCTACTCCCCATGTAGCTCTAAGTCATTTCCCAGTGTGATAACATAAAGGATATTACTAAAGATTCTTGTCAGATGTGGATCAAAAGTCCCAATTTTAAGCAAAATTTTTATTTATTGAACAGTTTATACATAGTCAGAAGTGCTTGTCATCAGGGGAACTTTCCAACTTCTGTGTTGAGCCAAATAGTGTAAAGATGTCTTTTAAAAGACTCAGATCAACACCTCTTTCAATGTGTTAACGGGACAACTGTAGAGAGAAAAAATTCTCAGGCCAACTGACAATTTATGACTTTTCACTGCCTTCATCCAGTCAGAAGACAAACAATTAAATGTTAGCTTGAGTGCAGATGACACATATACTCTGAAGTATACTGGCTAAACGATATTTTAATATCATTTCTATGAATGCATTGTGAAAATTAGGACTGCTTTTTGCTGTATAAAAATCAGGGAATTTCAAACAATCTAGCCAAGCTGTAATCAAAACTAAGGAGGTTGCAATATTTCTCATTAGAATGAAATTCATTTAAGTACATGCACAATAAAGTATGCTATATATTCTGCCGGTCCCCAAATTAGCAAAAGTGTTCTTATATTAAAGGGAAAGAAAACAGAATGATCAGCAAAAACATTTAGTTAAAATTTGAATATGGCTCTGAAAATGAATCTTCTGTTGTAAATATCACATAACCACAGCTGTCATGGCATAAGAGGGAAGGTCCTCTCATGAATTAGTAACAGGTTGAAGTTAGTAAAAACAGGGTAGGAGCAAATGGTTGGCTTTCATCTTGGAGAGAAATAACTAGTGGTGTCCTCCTGGGGTCCATATTTGGACCAATCCTATTCAACAAACTCATACATGATCTGGAGAAAGGAGTAAACAGTGAGGTGGCAAAATCTGTAGAAGATACCAAGCTGCTCAAGATAGTTAAGTCCAAAGCAGACAGTTTCAAAAGGATCTCACAAAACTAGGTGACAAAACAGCAGATGAAAATCAATGTTGATAAATGCAAAGTAATGCATACTGGAAAACAAAATCCCAACTATACGTATACAATAATGGGGATTAACTTAGCTATTACCACTCAAAAGACAGATTTTGGAGTCGTGGATAGCTTTGAAAACCACCGCTCAATATGCAACAGCAGTCAAAGAAGCAAACAGAATGTTGGGAATAATTAAGAAAGGAATCCATGGTATGCCTGTTCTGTTCATTTCCTCTGGGGTAGCTGGCATTGGTCACTGTCAGAAGATAGCATACTGGGCTAGATGGATCTTTGGTCTGACCCAGTATGGCCCTTCTTATGTTTTTAAGAAGGCAAACCAAAGTTAAAACACATTTACGGTGTTCTATCAGTCAACAACAACACAATAAAAGAGACAAAATCATGTGAGAAACATGCAGTATTAATCTTTTGTAGGCTGTTTTCAGCTGTTTTCTTCATCATAAATTTCTGTGGCCCTTGAATTAATTTTGACCTAAGCTCTTCGTAGTTCAGCATGATATAGAAAATTATATTTATTTTGCAGAGTGAAAGGCAAATTAAACCGTTTATTAAGAATTGTCTATATTTAGTCACTTAAAAGAGTATGGGTACTGTAATGGATATAAACTCAGCTTTGTATATGGTGAAGCACAAGAACGCTAAATGCCTCAAACCACAAGATACGAGGTATGTTGGATATTTATGTTGAGAGCACATTGTTCTTGTTTCTATAGAATGTCTTGCCTGTATTTTTCTAACTCATGGCTATAGAGTTCAAAACCATTCAAGCATCCCAGATAAACCTCAGAGTTTCCGCTTCATAATTCTTAGATTGTAATCACTTTAAATCTAGTTTATTTCGATATAATGTGGCAAAAACTTCTGGGAAAAAAATCCTGATAGATTTTTCTTCCTGATGAATTATGTGAAGTAACCTGAGCATTTCCCACTGTATATTAGTATGGCAGAACATTGGCAGTACACTAACAGAGCTTCTAGTCACTCTGACAATAATCCAATCAACTACATAGTTGTGTGCTTAAGAAAGAGTGTAGGGGCATTTGGCGTTAGTAGTAAACTCAATGGTCTTTTATAATAGACAAGATGTCAAAATTCCATTGGAGTACAATGTGCATTGTACTTCCTTGGGGCCAGTGCAGAGGTGCTATGGAGGCATCATGCCTGAGGCGGCATCATGCCAATGCCTCAGAGAACTCTGGAGTACACAGGGAGAGTATGTAACCAATGAACTGTCTATGAAGAGGGAAAGCATCCTTTCCCCTATGAACCCAGCCAATTCCACTGGCCATGGAAGCCATTAACAGGCACTTGGCTTTGCTCTCTTTAAAATGCTAGAGCCAACAGCTTCAGATATAAGGAATCTTATTATAAATGGTCCTCTGCATAAATGGAGCAAGGTGGGAAGATACTCCTTCCACCCTTTCTTTTTGCACACTCACACAGGGGGCAGAAATAGTCGGTTCTTTAATATTGAGCAGTCTCTGACCGCTAAGGCTATACAGGTAGCATCGCTGAAATGCAGCCATGTCTGGGTTGGAAGGGTGAAGAAACTCTATGATAGGCTATCAAAACAAATTTAATCTCTTAAATAATATTCGTTGGGATTCTTAAAACTCCTCTGCAAGGCCTTGGTTGTCTGAACCCCAGTTCATCTACTTTAAAATAATGAATGGTTTAATCATTCTTACTGGGAGTTGAGTATCTGTTGTCAGAGAATCCACAACGTTTAAAGATCAGCAGTCTGGTTCTTCTCTAAGGGTATGTCTACACTACAGCACTATTTCAAATTAACTTAATTCAAATAGTTAAGTTAATTAAATAGTTAATTCGAATTAAGCTAATTCAAAATAACACATATAGACACAAAAACTATTTCAAAATAGCATTTTGCTATTTCGAAAGAGCAAGTCCACGCTGAGTGGACCCTGAACCGAAGTTAAGGCTGGCCAGGACCAGTGCTGGCAGGGCATCAGGTTAGGACTTAGTGTGTGGGGCTGCTGCCTGAGGCTAACTGAGCTCCATGCTTAAAGGGACCTTACCCCCATCCCGGACAGACAGTTCTCAGGGTTCCCCGTTTGCTTGTCTACCGCACTGAGGGAAAGCAAAGCAGTCCTGTCTTGGCGTGCCTCGAGTGCCCGGGACAACACAGCAGTCGGCCACATGGAGCCAGAGCTGCCCTTGGGCATGCCAGTGTGTCTCATGGGGTCGTTGCCATCAGCCTAGCTGCATTTGCTGAAGGCTGCCATCTGGGGGGGTCCACCAGGGGGCTGTCAGGATCCAGAAGGCCCTGAGGAAGAGCATCCACCACGAGGAGCCCTCAGAGCCTCCCCGGCGCTCCCCACCGGGCTCTCGTGTCCCATTCCTCCCTCACATCTTTCCACTTACCCCTCTCTAGCACCCCTTCCTGATATAAAATAAAAGACACGTATGTTCAAAAATAGAAACTGGGTTTATTGAACAAAACTGTGGGGGGATGAACCTCTGGGGAGACTGGGAAAGGAGGTGTGAGAGGGGAAGAGAGAGGGTGGAAGAGGGGAGGGGGAAACCTGGGAGGAGGCAGCTGGAAGGGGGAATCAAGGGGAAGAAGGGGAAGGGGAAGCTCAGGGCTCAGGGTTGGGGGTCTCACCAGACCAACTTGACTTTCATGTTAACCTGCTCCTGGGTTTGCATGTCGCCTTTGGTGGCCAGGCTGGCAGCTATCCTGCCATAGATGGCCACATTCCTCCATCTAGTGCGGAGATCATGGACATTTGGGCATCCCCCCTAAATCTGAATAAGGTCCATGATCTCCAGCCTGGACCAGGAAGGCGCCCACCTTCTCCAGCCCCTGTCAGGCTCCTGAGAGCT
>JANRFK010001158.1:35110446-35132653 GCA_030068395.1 Apalone spinifera
TTGCCCTCATTTGCCTACCTAGCTCGAACTACCGAGCTAGTGTAGACATACCTTCTGACCTTAGCCTGAGAAGCCCTGTTGGCCTCTTAGAACTTTCTTCTGTTCTTTACCCTATACTGTAGTTTTTATTTGCACACTTTTACATTATTTTTCCCCAACCCATTTTCCATGTTATTCTAACCAGCTTTGGAAACCAGTCTGCAGATTGAGGCATCCTCATGTTCTCTGCAAATACCTGTGAACTTGACTTCTCTGCTCTGTATTGGCTTTATTTATTTAACATGGTTTACCCATTAGAAAAATCAATAAAGGCAGAAGTAATGAAGGCCAATCTATTGGTGTGAGCTCCATGACCAGAATGTTAACAATAAGGTCATTCATTGTCAAACCAGAATGATATGTAGCAAATAATAAACAACTTCTGACAGTAAGTGACAAGTAACCTTCCTACCAGGACCTTCAGGCACAATAAACACACAGCTATCACTATATTGTTGATTACATGTTACTAGAAATAAACGTAACATGAGAATCATTTCATTATTTTACAGAATAATACCCTATCCTACAGCATTTTGTTCATTACTGACACGATTTCTTTCTATCTCAGCAAGGAATAACATTCTGGACATTGAGGTCGGGTCAGTTTATTGGTCTCCATTAGTTCTGCCATTATTGATATTCTAATGCACATACCATACTAAAAGAAATCCAGTCAATACTTCAGCAGACTGGACAAATCAAAGCCCAGAAATGCTGCAAAGATCAGCATGGTGCTCCATGAATCACCATGAATGGCTGATGTCCAAAGATGGAGATTAATTTTTTACTTTATTGCAGAGAAAAACAGTGTCACAAGCAAATTAACATTAAGAAATACAGTCAATTAAGAAGAATAGTGACTAGAAACAAAATGTAGCTTTGGCATCAGTTGGAAGCGCAAGTCAATAAACCACATTTTATTACGTATGTCTACAAAATATCTACTAGTATGTGACAATATGGGAGAAAGCTTGATATTCAAGAATGGTGAACAGTGTGAGAGGCAAATGAGAAACTATACCCAGTTTCTGAATCAGTATATTTATTACACTTGTCAAAAATGTAAAAAAATCACAGAAATTGTATTTCTATTTACCAAAAAAAGCATGTTTTAGTGAAAAATGAAAACTAAAACCAACAGTTTGTTTTCAAAGATTGTTTCTGGGGTAAGGAAATGGTATTTCAAAAACATTTTTGGTAAAATATTCAGTTTGCAATAAGCCTTGAAAAATGTTGACCATAATAAATATTTTCCATACAAGTATTTGGGTCAAAAATCCCAAACCAAAAATCAAAGCACAAATGGAAAGAACATTCAGAGTGAAAGTGCTTGCACGCTGCAGCCAATAGGTCTGAGCTAAAGCTCACTCTTCCTGTAGGTTTCAGTGGGTTTTTGATCATCTCCCAAATCATCAGCTGAATACATAAAAAATAAATCAATGAAATAATGTCACATTAAAATATAAGAAGTAGAAACAGAGAAAGAGCAAGTGATAGTGGAGAAGCAACAGGGCTCAAGGGAGATATGAATTTATGTATCCAGCTTTTTATAGAGACAACTGATATTCATAATTCCCCTTTAGTATGGTACTGCTCATTACTTATTCAGTACCACAGTTGTGACATATATTCAGTTTTTTACTGATGTGAATTATCTATGTTAGTTAAAATAACAAGAAGACCTGTGTCACCTTAAAGACTAACAACTTCATATGGACATAAGCTTTTGGTTGCTGGAATCCACTTCATCAGCTGACTGAAGTGGACTCCTCTGTCAGGAACAATATCCCCTATGATGTCATGGCACACCTGGTGGCTGACTTCTGTGACTTTGTCCTTGCTCACAACTATTTCATATTTAGGGACTAAAGCTCTTATCCTTAAGTTTCCCTCCTCTACTTGCGCTACATTGATAATATCTTCATTATTCCTGTAATAAAATCTGGACCCATGGGAAGGAGATCCTTGAAATCCATTGGGATTTCAACAACTTCCACCCCACCATTAATCTCAGCCTGGACAAGTCCACAGAAGAGATTCACTTCCTGGACACTACATTGTGAATCAGTAATGGTCACATAAACATCACCCTATACTGGTAACCTACTGATTGCTATACTTACCTACTTGCCTCCAGCTTTCATCTAGAATACATCACATGATCAAATGTCTACAGCCAAGCCCAAAGATACAACTGCATTTGCCCCAATTCCTCAGACAAGAGACAAACACCTACAAGATTTCTATCAAGCTCTCTTAAAACTTCAATACCCACCTAGGGAAGTAAAGAAACAGATTGACAGAGCCAGATGGGTATTCAGAAGTAACCTACTATTGTACAGCACCAGTTTTATGCACAAGCTAAGTAAAGTACATTTTAGAGCCTCAGATTATGAGGGTCCTCTAAATACAAAAAACAATGACTAGTTTTTAGTTGTATCTTCACCTATGTACTATTATATATGCAAATATAAAACTTTATTATTTCTATTTACATTGGTAATGTGATGGGGCCTCTTAAACATGATAGTTTAGGGCCTCAACATGTCCTAATCTGGACCTGCTATCCCAGGCCAGACCAACTAGGAAAGTAACAGAATGCACTGTGCATCACTTACAGCCCTAGGGAAAACCTCTCCAGCACATTATCAAGTCTCTACAACCCATCCTGGAAGATGATGCCTCACTCTTAGGCTGTGTCTAGTTTACATGGCTCCATCGACGGAGCCATATAGATTAGGGTTGTAGGCATAGGCTTTATTTCCCTTTGCCCAGTAAACAAATATACATGGTTCCGTCGATAGAGCCATGTAGTGTAGACATACCCTTACACACCTTGGGAGGCAGGCTAGTACTCAGAATCGGAAGCAAATGAAGCAACTACACACTACACAGCAGAAGCACTAACCCAGGAACCAACAGGGAAAGAAACCCTGTTGCCAACTCTGTCTACATATCTACTCAAGTGACACCAATGTAGAATCTAACTACATCAGTCACACCATCATGGGCTCATTCACCTGCACATCTGCCAATTTGATGAGCCATCATGGGTCAGCAATGCCCCTCTGCCAAGTACATTAGCAAAACCCAACTGTCTTTATTCAAGAGAATCAATGGATCAAATCAGACATAAAGAATGGTCACATTCAAAAAACCTGTAGGAGAACATTTCAATCTCCCTGGACAGTCAGTAACAGATCTGAAAGTTGCCATACTTGAGCAAAAAAATTCGAAAAGAGACTTCAGCATGCAACTGCAGAGCTGGAATTCATACGCAAACTTGACACTATCAGACTGGGTCTGAATAGAGACCAAGAGCGATGAGCTAACTACAAAAAGTAATTTCCCCTCTTTTGGTATTCTCACCTTCTCAGCAACCATTCACAGAAGTCCATAGCCACCCTGATTGAATTCACCTCGTTAGCACTGGTTCTTTTCATAGTAACATAATACACCCCTCTTCGCATGCCTATATATACCTGCCAAATTAAGACCATAAGAACGGCCATACTGGGTCAGACCAAAGGTTCATTTAGCCCAGTGTCCTGTCTGCCGACAGTAGCCAATGACAGGTGTCCCAGAGCGAATGAACAAAACAGGTAATCACCAAGTGATCCATCCCCTGTTGCCCATTCCTAGCTTCTGACAAACAGAGGCCAGGGACACCATTCCTACCAATGCTGGCTAATAGCCACTGATGGACCTATCCTCCATATATTTATCTTGTTCTTTTTTGAACCCTGTTAAAGTCCTGGTCTTCACAATGTCCTCTAGCAAGGAATTCCACGGCCGAATTCCACGGTGTGTTGTGTGAAGAAATACTTCCTTTTGTTTGTTTAAAACCTGCTGGCTGTGTCTAGACTGGCATGATTTTGCGGAAATACCTTTAACGGAAAAGTTTTTCCGTTAAAAGTATTTCCGCAAAAGAGCGTCTAGATTGGCACTGATGCTTTTGCGCAAAAGCACTTTTTGCGGAAAAGCGTCCGTGCCAATCTAGACGCGGTTTTGCGCAAGAAAGCCCCGATCGCCATTTTAGCTATCGGGGCTTTTTTGCACAGAACGGTTCCGTGTTATCTACAAGGGCCCTCTTGCACAAATACATTTGTGCAAGAGGGCTTTTGCCCGAGCGGGAGTGTCAAAGTATTTGCGCAAGAAGCACTGAGTTTGTACATTACAAAGTCAGTGCTCTTGTGCAAATTCAAGCGGCCAGTGTAGACAGCTGGCAAATGTAGACAGCAGCTGCTTTTGCGCAAAATCTTGCCAGTCTAGACACAGCTGCTACGTATTAAATTGAAGTTTCTACTTCATGCATCTGAGCAAGTGGGCTCCAAATAAATGTGTTAGTCTTTTTTTCTGAAAGCCCTCGTCTACACTAGAGAGTTGTTTCAAAATAACCTACCTTATTTTAAAATAATAAGCAGAGCATCCACACTACCAAGCCCATTATTTCGAAATAACGGGCTGGTTATGTATAAATCTGTACTTCTGCTTTCCTTGGAGAATAACACTTGTTTCAAAATTGTTATTTTGAAATAGCTTTTTATTGACACTCCAGTGTTACTATTTCAAAATAACTACTCCCCAGAGTAATTTGAAGTAATTACTCCTCAGTGCTTCCTGGGGCTATAAGTTAAGGTAGTACATCCACAATCTACAATGGAACCTGCCTCGGACTAATTTCAAGGCTTCCCCATAATGTGGACACACAATTTTAATGTTGTTATTTCAGGAGTTATTAAATCTATTTTAGTTATTTTAAAATTAGTTTCCTAGTGTAGACATGCCCAAACAGACTAGCACAGGTACCATCTGAAACTTGGCACAATTTGTAGTTGTCTTCTTTTCTTCTTTCACCATTATGTACTGAGTTTGGGTATGTCTACACTTCCAGCCTATTTTGGAATAGGGCTGCAAATGTAGGCACTTGGAATTGCAAATCAAGCCCAGGGTTTAAATATCCCACGCTTGATTTGCATCTTCCTGGATGGGAGCCATTTTTGAAATTTACAAGCCCAGAATAACTGCCCGCGTCTACACTCGGCAGTGAAACGGGCGTTTGAAATAAAGCCCTATTTCAAACTACCTGTTAAACCTCATTGCAGGAGGGATAACAGGTAGTTCGAAATAGGGCTTTATTTCGAACACCCGTTTCACTGCCGTGTGTAAATGCGGGCAGTTATTCCGGGCTTGTAAATTTGTAAAATGGCGCCCGGCTGGGAAGATGCAAATCAAGCGCGGGATATTTAAATCCTGGGCTTGATTTGCAATTCCAAATGCCTACATTTGCAGACCTATTCTGAAATAGGCTGCAAGTGTAGACATATCCTTCGATACAAATCAGGAAAATAATATTATATTCTGTAGACTATATTCTGTAGATAGAATATGCCAATTACACTAATTAGTCACCATAGTTATGGCTCTGGGAAACTACCAGCAATAATAACAACATGTTTAAGTAAGGATTGCATAATAAATATGCCATTATGACAGTTATTGGTATACAGTATGACTGATAATAAGCTCTAGTTCGATACATGGAGAAACAAAACCTGAAAGTCTAGAGTGGAATAGTAGCACTTGGAGGTTATGAAACTGTGCTACTATTAAAATCGTGTCTGTTAAAAATTGACTGAAGTATAAGGATGTTCAGAAGAAATATTAAGAGGGTGGTTTTTTTTCAGAGAGAGAGAGAGAGAGAGAGAGAGAGACTGATCCAAAATCCACTGATACCCCTGGGAGTCTTTACATTGATTTCAGGAAGCTTTTGGTCAAGTTCACACTGTACAGACTACTTTGAAATCTTATCGGCAGAAACATTGTTATAAGTTCAATAGCTTGAGGGTTCCTCCCCCCCAAGTTTTTTTCTTTTAATTGACTTTGATTGTACATGCTTAGATTATCATTAAATTCCTTCATGTGCAGAGGTGTATTAAATGGTAATGAGTAGAGTTTGTATGCAAGGACTTATAAATCTATCTGTTCATTAAGGTCATCCAAGGGCAAAAGATTAAATGTCCCGCTAGACCAGATATGTTGCTCTCTGCTGCAAAGGAAGAGCACCAATCAGATGAAGTGCACTTCTTTACGGATTTCTTATTAACTATCATGCACAAACACCATAAATCAGCACCTAAATGTTGAGTTTAAGATACAAAAAATCTACTGGTATCAGGTTAAATTTAAAATTAATGTTCACATTTTTACTAAAGGTGACTTAATTAAAATAGCTTCTACCCTGGGTAGCAAATGGCTGTGTATATCTTCTCACTTGTAAAGTGTCATTTGCCTCATTGCCATCATAGAAACGTTCATAAAAGACAGGTTTGGGTATAACTATGAACCAGTGGTAAACAATGCTCAGTAAATAAGAAAAATAGACGTCCAATTGTGGCTTCTTTTGCCATTGCTTACCATAAGAAATAACCTTATAAAATAACCATATATATATATTTATGTAGCTATATGAATTTAAATACACACACAGCGAAACAAGCCAATATCTATTTATGTGAAACTCTAGACCAAGTAGCTGTGGCAGGTTGTAATTAATTGAAGTTGCGTATATGTTAAGGTGAAAACTTCTATACCATCTTAATACTATAGAAATGTGTCTCATTCCCAGTGCCTACCTGCAGAATGGTTCCACAAAATGAATATTTCCTTAATTAACCAGGCTGCTGTTTTTCATGACATGTCAAATGAAGCCATTAATAGCACTTCATCTGTCAGGTAGAAAGGTTAATTACCACTGGTCAGAAGCATGGATAAAACTGCCATAGCCATCTGCTAGATCACATCTAACACAATTGAAAAAAATGAGGTGTATACGGCATGGTCATATTTCAGACAATGGAGTGGAAAAAAATTAATTCTCAAGAGGAATGCAGGAGGAAAATCCTGGATTCAAGCACTGCCATATTTTGAGTAGTTTGTGAAGTTCAGCAGCTGAACTCTGGTCTGTAACTAAATTTTCCATAGGGGCCCCTATTCTGTTATATTCTGAACCACAAACCCAGATTCAAACATTCCAAACTTTGTTCAAAATTCAGATCCAGACCTGGGCCTATACCTAAAATATGCACACTTATAATCAATGTTTTTAGAAAGAAAGAAAGAAAGAAAGAAAGAAAGAAAGAAAGAAAGAAAGAGTTTTATACATTTTGTTATATGGGAAAATCCAAGGGTTGTTTCCAATCAAATGTTATTCATCTAACATCCTAAAATATTCATTGGAATGGGAAAGAATATGAAGATTCACAATTGAAGTACAATCTGCTGTATCATGTGGTGTCAGTCATTACACTCACATGGTCAACAACCCATCCACATTGGATATTTTATGAAAGGGTGCAGGCACAAATTAAAAAAAAACACACAAGCTTTAAGAAATTACTGACATGTGCCAGCTAACAAAAAACATCACAGAACATACTAATTGATGCTACTGCAATCAGTCTCACTACACAGTTAACTCGGGCTTTTTCTCAAGCCTGAATTCTACTACCACTCACTTAATAATTAATTATTCTATTCATTCCCTTTGGGGCACCTGGCATTGGCCACTGTTGGAAGACAGGATATTGAGCTAGATGGACCTTTGGTCTGAAACAGTATAACTGTTCTTATGTTCCAAAAAAAGCCCCAGAAAAACAAACCCCAGACTCGGGGTTAAGCCCAGGCCACCTTATCCAAAAATGTCTGAGAAAGAGGGGTGGGTGCTGGAGCATTAAAACTTGGACTTCAATTTAACTAAGGCTTTGTCTATACTGCAGGGTTTTTGCGCAAGAAGCCTTTTTCACAAGATTTGTTGCACAAAAGCACATCCATACCTTAAAGCGCATCGCTTATGTGATGCTCTTTTGAGCAAGAGCGCATCCACACTATGGGACACTCTCCTGCATATAAAGTCACCCAGAACTGGTTCTAGCTGGGCTAGAGGTCACCAGTCGCTCTTGAGTGCTGTTGCCAGAGCCCTCCAGAGATGCACGCTTAAAAGAAAAGGGGAGGATCACCTCCCCTGCCCTGTCTGTGTACGTGTGTGTATCAACATACCTGAAGATCCCTCCCAAGCCTCCTCAGAGGCCTGGGAGATGTCCATGCTGGCAGGGATTGGCTCCAGGGACAGGGTGATGGTCCCACCATCCTGGTCCTCTTCCTCTTCCTCCTCCTCTGTCAGGGGCTGGACCTGCTCCTCTGTCTCCTCCAGCTCAGGGACAGGCTCTGGGTGTTGGAGGACAGGCTGCTCCAGCCCAGAGTCCACTACAATGGAGGGGGAAGAGGGTTCCTCCCCCCCAGGATGTGGTGGAGCTACTTGTAGTAGGCGCAAGTGTGGGGACCTGCCCCTAAGCATCACCTCTGCTCCATTGCCCTGACATATCCCTGACAGACCTCCTTCATCTTTGCCCAGACTTGTTCCATGATCTGGGCAGGGTGACTTTGCTCCATCAGGGATATGGCCATGCGGGAATAGATGGTGGCATTGCGCCTTTTTGCCTGGGGTTTGTGGAGCGACTCTTACTCCCCCCACAATTCGAGGAAGGTCGCTATTTCTGCTGATGACCAGGCTGGTGCACAGCGCTTACTACCCCTGGGGGGGAGGGTCCTGGGAGTCCTGTGGCTGCTCCCTGTCAGGGCCAGGGATGTCTTGGGCACTTGCTTCCTCAGCCATTTGTGCCAACAGACAGCCACACGGCAAGGCACCTGGCTGTGGGCAAGCTTCCTTCCACAATGGCTATGCAGGGTGCCTGCAGCTTTAAGAGGGTCTAGCAGACTGGAACTAGAGAGTTGTGATTGCCTGCTATGGAGCCTCCAAGAGGCCTCCTGTGTTTTTTCCTGGAGGCCAGTTTTTGCACAAAAATCCCTCCAGAGCATCCACACTTGCCTTTTTGTGAAAAAGCTGTAGCACAAAAAGGAGTTATTCCTCGTGGGGAGAAGAATAATTCTACTACAAAAAAGCCCTCTGTTCTGTCGATTTACTTGCACACAAATGTGCTTGAAGTGTGGACGCTCTGCCGTTTTTTGCACAAAAACCTTGTAGTGTAGACATAGCCTAAGGCTGGAACCTGCCACTTTGCAATGTGGATTCAGCATACATCATTCAATTGCTGATAGTTCTCTAATCTTATCCCATAATTCCACTGGAAGGACAAAGAAGTTCTCCTGCATTTGACATAATTGACTGTGAAAGTATCCCAGAATGTCTCAGCACAAATAACTATGGGATATGCTCCCTAACCCACATGGATGAGTGCAGAAACAACAAGGACATAGTAGAGGTAAGATTTTGCATGCTCACACTTGGGTTAGGCTAACCTAGAGTCTCAAACATAGGTACCAATCACCTAAGTGTGTAATGTAGACATAGCCTAAAACTTAATCTTCACTTCCCAGTTTTAAGTGTAAAAATATAATCAGAAAAGCCAAAAAGGAGTTTGAAGAACAGCTAGCCCAAAACTCAAAAAGTAATAGTAAAATGTTTTTTAAATACATCAGAAGCAGGTGGCTGGCTAAACAACCAGTAGGGCCCTTGGGCGATCAAGATGGTAAAGGAGCACTCAAAGATGATAAAGTCATAGTGGAGAAGCTAAATGAATTTTTTGCTTCAGTCTTCAAGGCTGAGGATATTGGGGAGATTCCCAGATCTGGGTCATTCTTTTTAGGTGACAAATCTGAGGAATTGTCCCAGACTGAAGTGTCATTAAAGGAGGTTTTGGAACAAATTGATAAACTTAACAGTAACATGTCACCAGGACCAGATGGCATTCACCCAAGAGTTCTGAAAGAATTCAAATGAGAAATTGCAGAACTATTAACTGTGGTTTGTAACCTATCCTTTAAATCAGCTTCCATACCTAATGATTGGAAGATATCTAAAGTGACGATTTTAAAAGGGCTTTATAGGTGATTCTGGCATTACAGGCTGGTAAATCTAACGTCAGTACCGGTCAAATTAGTTGAAACAATAGTAAAGAATAAAATTGTCAGACACATGGATGAATGTAATTTGTTGGGAGAAAGTCAACATGGCTTCTGTAAAGGGAAATCATGCCTTACTAATCTGCTAGAGTTCTTTGAGGGGGGTCAACAAACATGTGGACAAGGGGAATCCAGTAGATATAGTATACTTAGATTTCCAGAAAGCATTTGACAAAATCCCTCACCAAAGACTCTTAAGTAAAGTAAGTTGTCATGAGATAAGAAGGAAAGTCCTTTCAGGGATTGATAACTGGCTAAAAGACAGGAAACAAAGGACAGGAATAAATGGTAAGTTTTCTGAGTGGAGAGAGGTAACTAGTGGTGTCCCCCAGCCTCTGTCCTGGGACACATCCTATTGAACTTATTTATACATGATCTAGAGAAAGAGGTAATAGGGAGGTGGCAAAATTTGCCGATGATACCAAACTGCTCAAGGTAGTTAAGACCAAGGCAGAGTGTGAAGAACTTCAAAAAGATCTCACCAAACTAAGTGATTGGGCAACAAAATGGCAAATGAAATTTAATGTTGATAAATGTAAAGCAATGCACACTGGAAAAAATAATCCCAACCATGGGTATGTCTAGACTACAGGCTTTTGTCGACAGAGGCTTTGTCGACAGATACTGTCAACAAAGCTTCTGTTGACAAAGAGCGTCTAGACTACAACCAGTTCTGTCGACAAAACAAGCCGCTTTGTCAACATGACAGTATAGACGCAAAGGACAGTGTAGATGCAATAACGCCTTCTGTTGACAGAACTCTGTCGACAAAAGGCGTTATTCCTCGTAGAATGAGGTTTACAGCCATCGACAAAACTGCTGAGTACTGTCGATGTTATGTCGACAGAACTCAGCGGCAGTGTAGATGCAGGTATAGTTTTGTCAACAAAAGTCCACTTTTGTCGACAAAACCCTGTAGTCTAGACATACCTTATATATACAATATGATGGGGACTAATTTGGCTACAGCTACTCAAGAGAGAGATCTTGGAGTCATTGTGGATAGTTCTCTGAAAACATCCATTCAGTGTGCAGCGGCAGTCAAAAAAGAAAATAGAATGTTAGGAGTCATTAAAGAAGGGATTGAGAATAAGACAGAAAATATCTTATTGGCTCTACATATAACCATGGTACACACACATCTTGAATACTGCATATAGATGTGGTCACCTCATCTCAAAAAATATATATTGGCATTGGAAAAGGTTCAGAAAAGGGCCACAAAAATTATTAAGGGTTTGGAACAGGTCCCATATAAAGAGAGATTTAAAAGACTTGGACTTTTCATTTTAGGAAAGAAGAGACTAAGGGGGGATTTGATAGAGGTCTATAAAATTATGACTGGTATGGAAAAAATGAATAAGGAAAAGTTATTTACTTATTCCCACAATGTAAGTATAGGGGTCACCAAATGAAATGAATAGACAGCTGGTTTAAAACAAACAAAAGGAAGTTTTTCTTCACTTAGCGTACATTCAACCTGCGGAACTCCTTGTCAGAGGATGTGGTGAAGGCTAGAACTTTAACAGGGTTCAAAAAAGAGCTAGATAGATTCATAGAGGTTAGATCCATCAATGGCTGTTAGCCAGGATAGGTAGGAATGGTGTCCCTAACCTCTGTTTCTCTGGAGGTGGGTGACGGGGAGGGATCACGTGAGGATTACCTGTTGTGATCCCTCCCTCTGGAGCATCTGGTATTGGCCACTGTTGGCAGACAGGATACTGGGCTAGATGGACCTTTGTTCTGACCCAGTATGGCCAGACTTATGTTCTTATGTTCCCAGAAGACCAACACTGTGGCAGTCAATCTTCCAGAGTTTGATTTAGCAGGACAAGTCAAAACCTGCTAATTGAATGAGTGTGCCCCTGTTGATGCTGGACTCCTTCTCCTTGCAAGGAGTAAGGGAAGCTGGCGGAAACATTTCTCCCCTCGACCTCCTGTTGTGAGGATAGCGCTGAATCTCATCTTAAGGTATGTCAATTTCAGCTATGAGCTCTCTGCTCATTTCTGGGACAGGTGGAGTGAAACATTTGTTCAGAAAATTAACTTTGTAGAAGCAGTTGATGGACAGACACTATCCATTACAGTGCTCTGTATTTATTAAACACTGTTGGCTTCTAATTAAAGCTTGAAATGTAGAAGCCTCTGCTGATTGGCTGATCCTTGGTAGGGGGAAGGGCTAGCAGGCAGTCCAGGGCTTTATAAAGGAGTGAGTCAGCGACCAGGGATCTTGTGAACAGGTGATTGCAAACAGAGAGTTTAGAGTGGGAGTTTGGAAGGAGAGAGAGAAGGGGGTGAGGTACTCTTGTCTTTCCTTTTAACCCTTTTTTAGGGCAGCAGGTATGGATGGTGATAGTTCTGCTGTTGTTACCTGCACAGCATGTGCCATGTTTGTCTTCCTCCCGGAAGAAAGAAAGAATTTCATCTGCACTAAGTGCAAGCTCGTCGCTATTTTGAAGGAAAAAATTAGAGGATTGGAGGCCCAAGTGTCAACTCTATGCTCGATCAGAGAGGATCAAGACTTCCTTGGTAGAAGGCAGAGTTTAATCCTGCAAGCAAGGCAGGCAGAAGAGCCAGAGAGGGCAGAACAGGACGAGAAAAAGAACTGGCAGCATGTAACTTCTAGAGGGAAAAAAAAGGCCAGCATCAGAATCCCCCATTCCTACAGAGGTAAGTAATCGTTTTCAGGCTCTCTTCACAGGCTTTGTGATGCAGAATGCTTTGGAAGGGACCTCACAAGGAAGAAATCGGAAGGGAACCACTTCAAATGGAAGGTACGGGATACATAGTCCTAGGGATGGGGGTTCCATGACCACCACCCCCAAAAGAAGAAGGTGGATGGTGGTGGTCGGGGACTCCCTCCTAAGAGAAACTGAGCCATCCATCTTCCGTCCGGACGTGGATTCTTGAAAGGTGTGCTGCTTACTGGGAGATCGAATTCAGGATGTGACTGAGAAGCTTACAAAACTGATCAAACCTTCGGATCGCTACCCCTTCCTGCTTCTCCATGTGGGAACTAACGATACGGCCAAGAACAACCTTGAGCAGGTTACTGTGGATTATGTAGAGTTGGGAAGAAGGATCAAAGATTTTGGAGTGCAAGTGGTGTTCTCGTCCATCCTCCCTGTTCAAGGGAAAGGACTGAGGAAGTAAATGTGAGGTTGCGCAGGTGGTGTCGCAGAGAGGGCTTTGGTTTCTTCGACCATGGGACTCTGTTCCGGGCACTAGGATGTTAGGAAGAGATGGGATCCACCTAATAAAGAGAGGAAGGAGCATCTTCCTGAGCAGGCTTGCAAACCTGGTGAGGAGGGCTTTAAACTATGTTTATTGGGGTCGGTGACTGAAGGGGAGTGGGAAAGTCGGATACCGGGAAGAAATGAAAAAAGGAACAACCAACGAAGAAGGACCCATGATTCGAATGCACAGGGTAGGGCAACCAACTGGTTATCTAAAGTGTTTGTATACCAATGCAAGAAGCCTGGGTAACAAACAGGAAGAATTGGAGGCCCCGGCCCAGTCCAAGAACTACGATTTGATTGGGATAACAGAGACTTGGTGGGATGACGCACATGACTGGAGCACCGTCATGGAAGGGTATAAACTGTTCAGGAAGAACAGGCAGGGGAGAAAAGGAGAAGGAGTTGCACTGTATGTGAGAGAGCACTATGATTGCTCAGAACTCCAGTATATAGAGGGACAAAAGCCCATTGAGAGTCTATGGGTCAAGTTTAGAGGTGTAAGCAACAGCAGTGATGTTGTGGTTGGTGTATGCTACAGGCCGCCAAATCAGGTAGATGAGGCTTTTTTCGGACTACTGAGAGAAGTTTCCAGATCGCAGGTCCTGGTTCTCATGGGGGACTTTACTCACCCTGACGTCTGTTGGGAGACCAATATGGCAGTACACAGACAATCCAAGAAGTTTTTGGAGAATGTTGGGGATACTTCTTGGTACAAGTGCTGCAGGATCCGACCAGAGGCTGTGCGCAGCTTGACCTGCTACTCACAAACAGGGAGGAGCTAATAGGGGAAATAGAGGTGGGCGAAAACCTGGGAAGCTGTGATCATGAGATGGTAGATTTCAGGATCCTGACCAAAGGAAGAAAAGAGAGTAGTAAAATACACACCTTGAACTTCAGAAAAGCAGACTTCGACTCCTTCAGAGACCTGATAGGCAGAATCCCCTGGGATGCTAACATGAAAGGGAAAGGAGCCCAGGAGAGCTGGCAGTATTTTAAAGAAGCCTTATTGAAGGCACAGAAAGAAACCATTCCAATGCATAGTAGGAGACCAGATTGGCTGTTTGGGGAAATCCTTGGTGAACTTCAGCATAAAAAGAGAGCTTACAAAAAGTGGAAACTTGGACAGATGGCTAGGGAAGGATATAAATGTATTGCTCCCGAATGCAGGGGAGTTACCAGGAAGGTGAAAGCGCAATTGGAATTGCAACTTGCACGGGTTGTGAAGGATAACAAGAAAGGTTTCTATAGGCATGTTAGCAAGAAGATGATCAGAGAGGGTGTGGGCCCCTACTGGATGAGGGCAGTAACCTAGTGACAGATGATGTGGGGAAAGATGAAGTACTTGATGCTTTCTTTGCCTCTGTCTTCAAGGACAAGGTCAGTTCCCAGACTAATGCGCTAAGTGATGCAATATGGGACGAAGGTGGACAGCCCTTGGTCGGGAAAGAACAGGTTAGGAACTATTTAGAAAAGCCAAACGTACATAAATCCATGCGAGAGTACTGAGGTAGTTGGCAAATGTCATTGAGGAACCTCTGGCCATTATCTTTGAAAAGTTGTGGAGATCAGGAGAGATCCCAGATGATTGGAAAAAGGCAAATGTAGTGCCCATTTTTTAAAAAGGGACGGATGATCCAGGGAACTATACGCTGGTGAGTCTTACCTCAGTCTCTGGAAAAATCATGGAGAAGATTCTCAAGGAATCCATTTTGAAGCACTTGGAAGAGGGGAAAGTAATCAGGAATAGTCAGCATGGATTCATGAAGGGCAAGTCGTGCATGACCAATCTGATTAGCTTCTATGATGAGGTAACTGACTCTGTGGACATGAGAAAGTCAGTGGATGTGATATACTTTAACTTTGGCAAGGCTTTTGATACGGTCTCCCACAACATTCTTGCCAGAACGTTAAGGGAAGGTGGACTGGATAAATGGACAGTAAGATGGATAAAAAGCTGGCTGAAAGGTCGGGCCCAGCCGATAGTGATCAACGGCTTGATGTCAGGATGACAGTTGGTTTCTAGCGGAGTGCCCCAAGGTTCAGTTCTGGGCCGGTTTTGTTCAACATCTTTATTAATGACCTGGATGTGGGGATGGATTGCACCCTAAGCAAGTTTGCAGATGACACTAAGCTGGGCGAGAAGTAGACACGCTGGAAAGGGATAGAGTCCAGAGTGACTTAGGCAAATCGGAGGATTGGGCCGCAAGAAATCTGATGAGGTTCAACAAGGACAAGTGTAGAGTCCTGCACTTGCAATGGAAGAATCCCAAGCATTGTTTCAGGCTAGATTCCAGTTCAGCAGAAAAGGACCTGGGGATTTCAGTGTATGAGAAGCTGGATATGAGTCAACAGTGTGCCCTTGTAGCCAAGAAGGCTAATGGCATATTAGGGTGCATTCCTTTAGGGGGAGCATTGCCAGCAGATCCCCCTATGTGATTATTCCCCTTTATTCGGCACTAGTGAGGCCACATCTGGAGTATTGTGTCCAGTTCTGGGCCCCCCACTATTGAAAGGATGTGGATTCATTGGAGAGGGTCCAGCGGAGGGTGACCAAAATGATTAGGGGGCTGGAGCATATGACCTATGAGGAGAGGCTGAGGGAATTGGGTCTATGTAGTCTTCAGAAGAGAAGAGTGAGGGGGGATTTGATAGCAGCCTTCATTTTCCTGAAGGGAGGTTCCAAAGAGGCTGGAGAAAGGCTGTTCACAGTAGTGATGGATGACAGAACAAGGAACAATGGTCTCAAGTTGCAGTGGGAGGGTCCAGGTTGGATATTAGGAAAAACTATTTCACTATGAGGGTGGTGAAGAACTGGAATGTGCTACCTATAGAAGTAGTGGAGTCTCCATTCCTAGAAGTGTTCAAATCCTAGCTTGACAAAGCCCTGGCTGGGTTGATTTTGTTGGGATTGGTCCTGCGTTGGGCTGGGGGCTGGACTTGATGGCCTTCTAAGGTCTCTTCCAGCTCTATGATTCTGTGATTCTATTCCATGGAACTAATAGGCAATGCCAGTAAAATGCTATGCAAAATATTGATACATTTCAATGCCACAATGCCAAACATGTTGATTTGCTTTCACAGAAAGAAAATACAGAACCAGCATAATTCTTTATATAAACATAAGGGAAATGCATTAAGCCTTACCAAGATACTGCACTTAGTACCTATATATAGCTTTTGCTTTTGCTATGGCCATAGTTTACACAGTAAAAGTCTAATATTTGCTCCATCTGGATTAATGTTGACTTTTCTGAATAATTTTAGTGGGGCCGGTGAAAGGACCCTCAGACCCTCTCTGTGTCTGCCATGGTTGGTAGGGGCCATTTAAAAGGCAAGGAATATTCCTTAATATCAGCCCTTTTAAGGGTTCATTCTTCCTTCTAAAAATAATCTCAAATAATCTGTGCAACATTTTAAATTACTAATCAGAACTACTTAGAAATCTCACTTAAACAAGCCTGTTTCTGACATCTCTGGCAAAGTGTAACGCAGTCATAATTCCATTGCAGGCATTGGCTTAATCCCAACACAATTTATTTAATAATCAGGACCTGTATGTTTTCAAAGATGCTAATTGAGTTTCTTAATGGATGGAAACTCCACACCATTTGGCCAGTGAATCTCTTCTTGTCATTTGGAGGGTGATTATAAATTATCTGGCAAAGTGCATTTTCTTCACAAAGTTATTTAAATTGCTGGGTAATATCAATTTATTGGTTTTACATATTAGAGTCCATATTTGTCTATAAAAAGCCATCATTTGGGGTTTTTCTCTTTTCTGAGTATCTAATGAGAAAGGAGGAAGGAACCTATTAAGGAACTTAATTTGCAATTGAAGGCAAATGATCAAATCTTCCTTTACCTTGCCATTTTCCCCCAGATTTTCACCTACAGCTATGAACACTAGCAGCAGAGGTGATGCTAGCTCATTGGGAACCTAAGCAGAAATATTTTGTGCTCTCCTCCCATAATACCTTTAAAAAAGCAAATAGGGGATCCCCGGAGAAGCCTGAGGCCTTGAACTATTTCTTAGCCTGCTTATGTCTAGCACTGGCTCAGAGTATGAGAATGAAGCATAGAGATTTAACAGCATAGTGAAGAATCTCTGCTTTTGACAGGTCTGTCAACATTTCTTAATAAAAAGAGGAAATCATTTTATCATAACAAAAAAGTGCTTTTAATGAAGCTATCTACATGGAAAACTCATTTCTTACCCTTTAGTGAGCAATTTGTTGCAAAGACTTCATTCTCCTTCCTTTTAATTGACACATTTTCCTACCCAGAATGTTCTCTTTCTTTGAATATATCCTGCCAGGCACAACTTAAATATAAAACAAAATTAATTTGGTTGAATCTCTAATTTGATTCTGTTGATAAAATAATCCTGTCAGTGATCCAAACCATTCTGTCAACAAAACATCTTTGGTTACTTTCAGATCTTTTCTGCAGACATAATTTACAAATGAAAATATTTCCTTGGGAATTAATCCACATTTTGAAAATGGATGCTTTTAGAGCCTTATTGTTAAGAGGTGCACCATGTTTTTAGGAGCACTGCCCACTCTAATTAAATTCAACACAAGCAGAGGGGGCTCTTCATCTTGCGGAATTGGGCCTGAAAAATCTCCTATTGCATGGCAATCCAAAGTTTCTAGACATCTCAGAAATAGCCTTTCTTTCATACTCCATTGCACAGTTGAGTCTTTATTACAACATATTCTTGAAGATAAAATATTTAGTCATTCCTCTTAATGACAATTGGTTATATTTATATCACATCAGATGTGTACTAACTTGCTAACAAATAAGTATCAAGACAAGAGCGCAGATTTACTCAGGGTATGTCTACACTAGCCCCTTAGTTTGAACGGGATTTAAATATCCCATGCTTGATTTGCATCTTCCCAGTCGGTCGCCATTTTTAAAACTTACGAGTCCAGATTAGCTGCCGTGTCTACATGTGGCAGGGACCCGGTATTTTGAATTAAAGCTCTAAATTGAACTACCTGTTAAACCTCTTTGAAGGAGGAATAACAGGTAGTTTGATTTGGGGCTTTAATTCGAAATACCGGGTCCCTGCCGCATGTAGACGCAGGCAGTTAGTCCAGACTTGTAAATTTCAAAAAATGGCGACCGGCTGGGAAGATGCAAATCAAGCGCGGGATATTTAAATCCTGGGCTTGATTTGCAACTTTGAATGCCTACATTAGCCTCCCTAGTTCGAAGTAGGGGGCTAGTGTAGACATACCCTAAGGTATTTAGGTGCCTGACTATTGTCACACAGTGGGATTTTCAAAAGTATTTAAGTTAGATGCCTAAATCCCACAGACCTTCATGGGATCTCAGTGTCTAGCTCATGTAAATCCATTTGTAAGCCCCATAGGGCATCGCATTTTGAGGCACCCAAATATCTTTGTAAATGCAATGTAATGTGTAAATGTATATAAAAGGAAGATATGTACTGTGTAACAGTGCCCGTTTGGTATGCTGTATTTCCACCCACTATACTTGAGACTGATCAACTCTTATTAGCTTTAGGCTGTGTCTAGACTGGCCCCCTTTGCCGGAAAAATCATGCAAAGGAGACCAGTCGGAATTGCAAATGGAGCGGGGATTTGCATTTTCCCCGCTCCATTTGCATTAACATGGCTGCCGCTTTTTTCCGTCTTAGAGTTTTGACGGGAAAAAGCGCCAGTCTAGATAGGGCTCTTGCGAAAAAGAAAGCCTTTTCCGCAAGATCTCTTATTCCCTTTAGAAAAGGGACACACACATGCACACACACACACACAAACACACACACACACACAAAATCTTTTTTTCAAATACCTGTGTATTTTAAAAGCAAAATCTAACCTGACACACAAAAAACATCAGTAAATATAGTGCCATCTAAATTCAGAGTTCTTGGGGAACTCAGTGGAACAGGTCCTGAGGAAACCCCCAAGTAATGTAATATAGTATCTTTGCAAGATATGTTACAGAGGAAAATAAAATCTTACAAGTTCTTTTGATTATTTTAAAGATGTGAGCCTTTCAGCATTGCCTAAGTAATGTGAACAAGACGTGCACCTAAGTCACTGAATTGTTTTTGAAGAATCCCATCCATTTGGTACCATTTTTCATGTTCCCATCAAGTAAGGCTGCCATAGTACTGAATACTTTAGTTAAAATCTCCAAAGGGGGGAAAAATAGCTAATGGTCCATATCTGCAGCCGGCGTAAATTAAAATAGCTCTAATGCAGTCAATGGAGTAACGCCAATTTATTCTAGCACTGAGGAGCTGATTCAATATACCCTCCAGAATGGTCTGCAATTGCTGTCCCATATATCATAATGTATCTTGTGTTCTCTACGATTTATGAACAAACAAAGGACTTATATCATTGCAAAGGGAAGGATACCTCGCTTTCGCTAGTATAAAAGTGTGGCTTATGTGATGGCTCATGAGATACTAGCCTTAAACCTGTCAGTGAATATTGCCTGTTAAACATTTCAGATCAGTGTTATTCTGAAGGGGATGTTCCATATTTTATGCTAGTTTCATAAGATTTAATTTTCCGTTCATGTTAAGTTCACATTTTTTTTCAAAAAGGTGCTAGCACACCCCTGAGGATGTCTCCTTCCCTTCCCCAATGCCTCCCAAGGTATAGGACACCTAATGGCAGTGGTAGCAAACTCAGGTCTAGAGAAGTGGTTGTTCCCCTTTATTTGGCACTGGTAAGGTGACATCCAGAGTATCATGTCCAATTCTGGGCCCCCCATCACAGAAAGAATGTGGATGCATTGGAGAAATTCCAGTGGAGGGCAACAAAAATGATTAGAGGGCTGGGGCACATGACTTACGAGAAGAGGCTGAGGGGATTTGGACTTGTTAGTCTAGAGAAGAGAAGAGTGAGGGAGGATCGATGATCTCAAGTTACAGCGGTGAAAGTATAGGTTGAATATTAGGGAAACCTATTTCACTAGGAGGGTGGTGAAGCACTGGAATGGGTTAAGTAGGGAGGTGGGAGATTTTTATGTCCCAGTTTGACAAGTCCTACCTGGGATGATTTAGTTAGGGGGGTTGGTCCTGCTTAACTAGCTTTCGAAATCTGTCTCTAATTTCTCTAACTGGCAGCAGTAGCAAACTCATATTGACTGTGAATCAGGCACAAAAGTGGATACTTAACACACTAAAGAGCAACTTACAATTTCTCATCTTTCATTTCTTAGGACTATGTTAGATCTTCTATTACTGGAAGAATTCTCCATTTTAAGATGTTAAACTATAAATCAATTAACATGTCTTTCTGCAAATGGTCTCCCTCACTTATTTCCAAATTGAAATGCTCATAAAACATTTGAAGCATGCGCCACCATTATAGTTTCTCTTAACTCCTTCTATATAACATTTCCTTTTAAACCCTATTTATTTTGAAGTATTCAGAAAATGAACCACTCCACTAATTTCAGACTACTCCCACAAAGCATGTTTCATATTTCCAGGATAGTTATTGATCTGCAAAAGAGGACAGATTACTGGGCATTCTAAAATGAAGCTATACTGAAAATATTCAATTTAAAGGACATTTCCAGTAACTCCAAACACACTACTCTGCTCAGAGCTCCCACCAAAAACTTTGAAAACCTCAGGTAACTTTAAATTGTTGAGCCATCAACATTTAACTCTATTATTTAATTATTATTAGGATTTTATGCTATACTCGGCAAATTACGCACCCAACCACCCTTAATTTCAGTGAGTGCTGGGTGACTAACTCCCTAAGAATCCTTTGAAAATCCCAGCCTATAGCAATAGAATTTGACCAGGAGGCCTATAAACTCATCTATTAGCCTGCCATAACCATGTCAGTCCTGTATCCAGTTCACTGCAGTCATTCCCTGGAGTGACTGAACTGGGTCAAAAGAACGCAATAGCTGTGTGGACGTAAGTATTGTTTTCCAGAAAAAAACATCTGTTTTTCTGGAAAAACACTGCAGTGTAGACATATCCTTTGTGACATACCTCCATGGAACAGGGAATGAATGGGACAGCTGGAAAGTAACTAAGTAGAAATACTTCTTTACACTACTCAAGTACATTTTTTCAGTATTTGTAATTTACTCGTGTAATTTATTTTTGTGATACTTTGACTTTTACTCAAGTAGTTATTTTTAGAAAATATTGTACTTTTTACTCCATTACCATTTCTGGAAGTGCTTACTCACTACTTTCATCACCCTACTGACAGTGGTGCAAGCCAGCATTCTGATTTGCTAAAGCACAGACACATGAGCAAAGCCTTTTAATCACCCAAGTGCCTTTTAATAGACATATCAACATCTTTTAATCAAAAAACAGTATCTTTGCAGGGGTGGGGAACTCCGAACCTTGTGGCCCAGACCCAGCATGTGGGGGAGAAGAAGCGGGGCACTGTCCCTCACTTTCCCCCCTGGCTATGGGAATGTGGTGCTGGAAACTGCTCATGAGGGCTGGGGGGGGGGTTGCCTCTCACTTGTGTGGCCCCCAACTGATTTTTCTGTTGATCAGTGGCCTCTGACCCAAAAAAGGTCCCCCACCCACCGATCTAGTTTTCCAGGAGGAGCATCTTCTTTGTCAACAGCTGTTGTTGTATTCTTAAGATTGTGGGGACAACAGTATAATTCACCCCGACCATACCTTAAGGATCTTTTTTAATTGAAAGATGTTACAGGAGCTACAATATATCTTTGATGTCTTCTTTGTTTATCAAAGACAGTGGAAGTGGTAGTGTACATCAACTTGCTGTCCAATTTAAAGAAGCACATGGAGGTATGTAAAATTATCTTTTCTTTAGCTCTTCGAGTAAGTTCATGAAGATAGCTTTATGAGGCTTGTATAATGTACTTTGTTGGATAGAGTTTATTTAACTATGTATAAGCGGCGAGGAGTCCTGTGGCACCTTATAGACTAACCGAAGTGTTGG
>JANRFK010001158.1:35141472-35155248 GCA_030068395.1 Apalone spinifera
CTGGCCTTTTTCCTCTTCTAGAAGTTACATGCTGCCAGTTCTCTTCGTGGTCACACGCTGCCCTCTCCGGCTCTTCCGCCTGCCGTGCGTCTGGACACACCCTCCCAATCTCCACAAGTTTTCGAAGTTAATTGCCAAAGGCTCTGCAATGACAGTTGCCAACTCCCTCAGTACCCTTGGATGCATTAAATCCAGACCCATGGATTTGTGTATGTCTAGCTTTTCTAAATAGTTCCACAGCTCTAGATGCAAATATACTCAATTCAGAAGAGAACATTATGTTTCAAAACACAATTGGGACATTACTGCATTTTGTCTTTTGAGCTTGGCTTTTTCCTATTATATAGTTATTGCTATTTAAACCAGTTCCCAACTCTTGTGACTTTATTGCAAGTGTTACTTTTTTAAGTGTTTTTGAAGTCTAAACTCCTAAAATCCTATATTTATGTGAACATCTCATTTTTAATTTTATAGTACAACAGAGCCTAAATTTGTTGGCCTTTAGTACCCTTTGCAGCATTCATCTGTCTACCTAGTCTTTTTCAATAGTGCGAGTAGGGAAGGTGTGTGTTTCCCTTCCAATATTAATCAGATTAGGAGTCTACTCTTTAAATTTTCTTTTTAATGCTTGTATGCTAAACTATGGCTATCACACCAAGCCTGATGACTACAGGCCATTCTATAATTAGAGTTAGTTAATATTGTTATTGTGCTCCTAGTCACTTGTTGCATGACAGCTGCAGTTATAACTGTACTGCTTCATTCAGACTAGCAGCACAGTGGATTCATACTCCCACACTTTCAAATGCTTGTATCAATGTAAAGACAAAAGATGGGAAATGGCAGGCATTCAGTATCAATTTACAAAATGACTGATCAAAATTCACAAACTATGATAAAATAAATTGATTAAGGGACAAGGGAGTCCTTGCATTCCTAACTCTGTTCCTAAAATAACACGTCTCCCATTGAGAGAAGCAGGTCACAGAGATGAGGGAAGTTACAAAATTCAGAAGTTGAGCTCAAATCAATCTCTGCTCCTTAATCATTTGTATGTTTCATGACCTAGGCCAGTGGTGGAGAACCTAAGGCTTGAGGATTGGATGCAGCCCTCGTGAAAGCCTATGCTGTTGCTACAGTCCCCCCACCATCCTACCTGGGTCCCCCAAGGCTTGGTTGGGTGAGGGGAATGTCTTTCTCTTAGTCGGGGACCACATCAGAGAGGGTTTTTTTCAGTTTCCTTCTCACTTGTGTGTGGACCCCGACTGATTTTCTGTGTGTCAGAGGCCCCTAAACCAAAAAAGGTTCCTCACCCCTTATCTAGGCACATGGACTTCATCTAAAGTGACAATGGCAATAAACACAGTGACTGAATCCAGCTAGAAAGGAAAAGAAAAGTTATTGAAAGAAAAAGTGTGGAACTATCATGCTCCAGGATCAGGCCTTTGTACTGGAATGGTTTAATCAACAGCCACGTGATAAACAGGCAAATGGGTCTTGATTCTGCACTTCCCGGAGTTATTTACATCTGTTCAAGGGAGACATGACACACTAACAAATCTCAAGGGTGGGGAATTATATATATATATATATATAAATATATATATATATAAATTACTCACACACATACACACTCTGCAAGTGCAAGGCAATGAAGAATGAAGCCCACTGAAGATATATCTGCTCCACATTTAGTAAGGAAGAATCTGTCAATGTAACAAATCTGGAAACCAATGAGTAAAAAGAGCTAGAATGTATTTTAAAGAACAAGATTAACTTTCTTTTACAAGATGTCAGTTCTTACTCGCTACAATGATGAATTATGTCCATTTGCAAGCCAGAGGTTAACTCCCTTTCCCAATTCACAGTACCAGAACTGTGCATTTTAAATATAACTTCTAATCACATAGTCATTTTGCATAACATACAAGAAGATATGTCATGCTTGGTAGGTAAAAAAACCCATAGGCCAGAACCCACAGGCTATAGTCTAGCTATGCTTCTAGAGCTGGGGGAGGGGGGAGGCCATGCCAAAATTTTGGAAAGTGATCCAGGGCTGCACTCTTCCATGATATTAATGGAGGAGATGTGGGATCTGGGATGGAGGCTGGGTGCTTGGGGTAAGAGATTGGGGTGCAGGAGAGAGACTGGAGTCTGGGAGAGAGTTTGGGTGAAGGAGACAGTTGTGACCTAGGGCAGGGGATGGGAGTGCAAAGGTTTGGGATGTAACCTAGGGTTGGAGGGGATTGTGATTTGGGGCAGGAGATTGGGGTGCCAGATCTGGAAAGGGGTATGGGTGCAAGAGGAGGGGCAGAGGGTTTGGGTATGTTGATGGGGGAGAGGGGGAGAGGTCGGGGGAAGGGAGGAGTTGGGGTGCCAGAGGCAGGCTCTGGCCAGCAGCCCAACCAGCCTGCCTGCCTGCAGAGCTAAGGCTTACAGAGCTTAAAACATTTCCCAGCCAGCCAGCCAGCCTGCCTGGCCATGGTTCTTCTTGGCTGCCTGTTATTCAAACAGGCAACTCCCTCTGGCCAGTTTCTGGCCAGAAACTGGCCAATAGGAGTGTGCTGGGGCAGGGACTGCTCCTGAAGCTTTACTCCTCCCCTCCAGTTTTGAAACAAAAATGGGGTCTGGCAGCCATGTTTCTGAATGGCATGTGGGGCTGGGGGGCAAGCAGGGGAATCTGCCTGGAGCTCCTTGCTGCTTCTGCGGGCTGGATCCGGTGGCCTGGCAGACCAAATCCGGCCTATGGGCCATATTTGGCCCAGGTCTGTGCTATAGGTTTAAACTGTTCTCCTTTTGGGGGTGTGGAAGAGTGAATTAAATTTTGTACACAAGCTAATGAACTTCAAACACGTTCTGATCTCTTAAGAATAAAGGAAGTTTGATACCAAATTTTCGTAACTGATGTGAAAATCATCTCACTATATGTGAAGACTTTTCAGTACAAAAGCATACAGAAAATATTGAAGTGTCCCCCATGCTTGTAAATGAGAGTTTATATGATGTGTTTTGCTTTCTCTGCTATCTGTAGCTCATTACTCTTTTGCTCTTCCTCCCTTTTTTGTGCATCTGTGATCTCTGACTCCAGCTGTCTTGTAATGTTTTGTGCTAATTTGCCAAATCAGTTGATTAAGCTTAAAAGAGATTTGATCAAAAAAGGGGAGTGGAATAAGTAAAATTAGAAATCATTTATATTCATTCACCCACTGGTCTAGCCAGGGCTGGATTACCCAATAGGCAGACTAAGCACGTGCTTAGGGCACCAGCAAAGCAGGGGCACTAAAAAAATTTTTTTTAAAAAGAGATTTTCCGGTATAGTATTGTTTTTATTTTGAATTGGGGGGAGGGATGGCTCAGTGGTTTGAGCATTGGCCTGCTAAACCCAGAATTGTGAGTTCAATCCTTGTGGAGCCATTTAGGGATGTGGGGCAAAAATTTGTAAGGGATGGTACTTGGTCCTGCTGTGAAAGCAGGGGAGTGGACTTGATGACCTTTCAAGGTCTCTTCCAGTTCTAGGAGACAGGCAATCTCCATTATAAAAAAAATACATGGGGGGGCACCATAATCTTTTCAGTGCATAGGGCCTCTAAAGGTCTTAATCCGGCCCTGGGTCTAGCTTACTTAAACACATGCAAGCTCCCATGCTTTCCTATTGAATGTTGGCCAAATGAAATTTCATAAACACTGGAAAATAAAGGCTGACAACTCTGATCTATAGTTCTGCCTAAATGTGGGTTTACATCAAAGGCATCCTTGTGCTCAGTAAATGGGACACAGTTTTGATGTTGACTCAGATACTATACTAGGTGTCAACAGATCATGAGACTAATCTCTGTAAATAACCTTAGTCTGTGATGTGGGAACTCAGTAAGAGCTCTCCACAACTCTGCCAGGACTTGCATTCTCCTTTCCCTGTAGCTCCCCAGACAAATTATTTTTTTTCCATCCTGGGGCTGTCAAGGGAAGAGGAAGAACTTCTACTTGAATAGAGCCTGGGGCTTCCCCAGTGATGTTCTGTTGTAGTTTATGTTTGTGTATAGTTGTGTAGTTTATGTTTGTGTGACACAGAGCCCTTGCCCCTTTCCTGTGTAAACATCTCAGGTTAGAGCTGATAAACTCACTACACCAAACTTATTTCTTGAGGTAATTTATCCATAAGTGGTAACATGTCAGATATGTACAGAAAGCTCTTAACTTATTAACTCATAATCATTATGAGATGCATTTATGGATAATATTAAAGGAATAATGCATCTGCTAAAAGTATGCTTTATGTGCGTGGAGTAAAAGTTAGTCACTGGGGGATATTATGTCTTGGTGAGTCACACAGGAGGGAATTGCTACCCCTTTCCAATAAGTCAGTGATGTAATGTAAAGCTTCATTGAATAATCTTGCTCCATAATACGATTCTCAACAGAAAATCACCAGAGATAATTGTAAGAAATTGAAACTATTTGGAAATAACAAAGGAAAATTACAACAGACAGAGGATCAGCCTGTCTACACATAAAAGCAACATGCTGCTTCAGTATAGAACAGAGTGGAAGAGGTATTCTATATCCATTCACTGAGGAAACATCTTGTGGAGCAGGGGAGTTTTTCATGAAATTTTGAAGCTTGGTTTCCATGAAACCAGCCAGCTCTGCCACTGACTGACCTTTTTTTGGGAAGGGGACCTAATTTATCAAATAAGAAAGGCAATTGTTAGTGACATCAATATCCCATGTAGGTCTGTTTATTAGGCTAAAACAAAATTTTGAGATTTTTCAAATATAATCTTTTGTGTCTTGTAGCCTTACTACCATGTATGAACAAAGACACTGTGTGTGTTGCATCTGCACACAGTCAGATGGGGTTTAAAGCATAATGAAAAAAGATAAGAAACAGAACTAAGAGCTGCTGGATATGATTGCTTCAACGCCTATTGAAGGATGAAGTTAACTGATGAGTTCTGGGGGGACAATGGGGATGGGAGGATAAAGTATAAGAAATACTAAAACCCAAAGAAAAGGTGGCTTTGGCCAGTACACTACCTGCCTCATTACCCCTCCCATGGGATACAAAAGAGGTGGTACTCAAGCACCTAGACTTAAGATCCTCCAAAATGGAACATGACCATAAACTGTAAGGGGTGGTACCAGGGACAAGCACTGCAGGTATAATTAAGCCTGCTAAGAAGGAGGAGGGAGGAAAAAGGGAAAAGCTCTTCTGGTGTACAGAGCTGTGAATATGTTTGCTTGTTAACCCCAATAAACACTGCGTTGTCTGCACTTGGGACTTTGGCCTTCTATGTGACAAGGCCAAATGAGGGTGAAGGAAAGCCCTAACATTAATCAGCATAAGCCCTAGTTTACACCTTAAGCTGGTTCTATAAAGGAACTAGCCTCTATTAAATGCATATAAATTCCATAGAAAGCAGAATTCAGGTGCCACCCCTTTTGTATTGGAATCTAGGATCCATATTTACAGAGTAAGGACCCTGTAAATATTGGCCATTCTCCCTGTCACATTTGCCACAGATCCTTAGGCACAAGAGATATAGTATTAATATCTTCACAAACATTAGAAAGCCTTTCAAGATCAATTCCTTTTATTCTACATCTGACTAAAGCTGCAAACCATAAACTCTGCTCTCTCTTCAGCATCCAGGCTACTTTATGTTTCCCTGAATGCCACATTTAGCCTTTTTCCTACTACAGTGCCTCCTAGAATGGTCTCAGGAGAAAGGTCTCTTTGACTAGCACAGTCTGGGTAAGTCTACACTAGCTGGTTAGTTCGAGCTAGGTAGGCAAATGAGGGCAACCGGAGTTGCAAATGAAGCTCGGGATTTAAATATCCTGGGCTTCATTTGCATGTTCCCGGGCGCCGTCATTTTTAAAACCCCCTTAGTCCGAACTAACTGCCCACGGCTAGACGTGGCAATTAAACGTTAATTCGAACTAACTCCTTAGTTCAAATTAACTGTTACACCTCATTTGCCTACCTAGCTCAAATGAACCAACTAGTGTAGACATACCCTCTGGGACATGTTAGGATGTTATACAGTAAGACGTGGTGTTTCAATAACTAACAAGTTCAGGAGTTTAGGGAAATTGTCACAAATTTTGCATACTCCAGACTAGGATTCAGCAGAGCGTTCTTCCATCAAATGGCTGCACTATGTTTAGAGCCACAGGCACACACAGGACTAAAAATCTGAGGCTTTTGGAGGAGCTTTCTCTCCTCACTACAGCCCTGGGACAGGGAGAAAAGGGGTTCTCTACCCCTGCATTTATTTGTGAGGATATTCCCTGTTTTCCCACCCCTCACCTTGTGCACACCCTTCTCTGGAGCTAGGGTATGATCTCCATCTTGTGTAGCTGTACTCACACTAAGACTCATTGACTTCTTTTAATGTAGCCATGGCAGTCCAGGCTGCAAGATGGATGGATAGCACAGGCTACTTGCCTCAGCTACCCACGCATGTGGTCCAGGCAGGTGTGTACTTGGGTTTGCTAGCCTATTCTGCTGCTTGTTGCTGTCAGTGCGTCTGCAGCTGCACTTGTGTTTGCAGTGTGCTAGATTAAGGCCAGCCAATGACTATGCAAGCTGGGAATCATACCCCTAGAGCCAAGTGCAGACATACCCTTACAGATTTCACACAGGAGTGTCAATGCTTATTGTTAAACCTTCACTCCAGAACCCAGTGAAACCAGTCGTCAGCAATTAAAATAAATCTCCATCTCATAGATACATGTGCCCCATATGTGGAACTGGTTGCCTTTTTAGAGGCATACAGAAAGAGAGCCTGTCATAGTATAAAAAGAAATCGGGAAAGGTGGCAGCATGAAAGTAGGGAGCATGAAAGTATCACACATGACTCATCAAACATTTTAATGACTTGCACTTCAAAATGCTGATTTGCTTTGGCTTTATTTTAATTTTTCCTAGCTAGAATACAGCGAAAGTCACAGTTGTTGACAGCTAGTTAATCTGGCATGAGATGAAAGAAGAAAGTTGATGCTAGGGAGAAAGCACGTAATCACACACAAATGTTCCATGTTTCCTTCCTACTTTGCAGGGGCACTTCTTTGTAGCAGTAAGCAGGCACGTAAGACTACTATCCCTCCCCACTACTCAGCTTTACAGCCTACTTTTTATGCAGACCCTATTAATAGGTTTCTATCCTTTTTTTAAACAGCACAATTTCCCATACAGCATGACTGACACATACAGTATATTGTCTATCCAGTATCCTGGCTGAGACAGTGAACATGGGTAAATATCACTGTTGTGATAGCTGGTGCTATGTAACAGGCACAGTAACAACTGTGCTGCCTCACTTAGGTAGTGATCCCTTAAAGACATAGGCATATGCTTAATTCACACATTATAAGGAGTTCTAGAGCCACCCCTTCCAGTATGCAAAATACACAGCCGCATAAGGCACAAAATTGCCCCAAATTTCATGATCCCTTAGCAGCTGCATATGAAGTGTTGCCAGCTCTTGTGGCCCATCCCCTAGCCACCTCCAAGCTTTCCTCCCTCCCCCCCCCCCGTGGGGTGCATCCAGCAGGGCCCTTCCTAGGAGGGTCCAGGGCCTGAGCTGACCCCCCCTCTTCTGCCCCATAGCTACTCAAGTCCCTGACCCCGCTCTGCACTGCTTCTTTCCACGCCCACTCATCCCTTTGTCTAAGCCCCCTCCCAGAGCAACACAGCCCAGGGGACTAGTATAGGGTCTGGTGCTATCAGAAGGGGTTGGTCCCACATGCGCATTCACCAGCAATGGTTGGAAGCAGCACAATCCGGCCCCAGCCCGCTTTGCTGGATCCTGGCGACATCGCTCCACTTCCTGCCCTCAGTGGGGGGAGAAGGGAGCAGTTCTACCCCTTTCCTCTGACCCTCCATCTCCTACGCAATGCATTGGGAGCTGGGAGAGTAGAGGAGCCTAGCGTTGGGTTGCTCCACTTCCTGCCACCACTAGTTAGTGCAGAGATGTGCTCAGCCCCTGCTGCCTCTCTGCTATTCTCCTGCCCTTCACAGCACCTGCCCCCATGATCCCACAGCCCTGAGCACAGCCCCGCTCCTGCAGGAGGGATGCAGGTCCTCAGGCTGCATGGGGGCACCAAAACTGCCAGATGATTTTGTGCTGGGTGCCCTGAGGAGTTCTGCTGAATCAATGTGACCACACAAAAAGTTAATCATATGCAAGGACACGGACTTATACTGTATCCTGTGGGCTCTAGGGTCACTGTTGTCACTCAAGTAAGAATCCCAATGACTTCCTTAAATAAGAACCATAAGCTTAGACTCTATGGCCCTGATTCAACAAAACATTTTATCACATGATTAAATGCTTCATTAGAATTTAATAGAGGTGGACTTAAATATGGGCTTCAGTGCTATGCTGAATCAGGGCCTGTGGGCGGACATTCACCAGTGTCAGCATAGCAGTTTTTAAGGCTGCTGCTGAGAAGCTACAGCTGCATCCCCTGGAAACAAAGGGGATTATGTAAGCATACACATGAGAATTGAGGGGCATGGTTGTTTATTCTTACCGAGAGTCTTTGGTGGTGATCTGATTCTCTTCCAAATCAAAGATAAATCTCTTTGCAACATGACTTTTAACATTCCATGCATATCTTGCAGGTTCTATACATGCACCCCACTGAATAAGTCACTCACATCTGTATTGCCACAGAACAAATGGTTGTGAGATTCACACAATGCAGCTCTCAATGTGCCACCATTAGCTGGCGGAGCGAAAGAAATTCTGAAAGGAGGGTTGGCAGCTCAGCATCCCTTTACCAAGCGCCAAGTCTTCCCCCTGAATTTCCACAATGATTTGTGCTGGGTGCCCATGTGTCACAAAGCTATTTATTGTACAGAAGCTGCAAGGCCAAATGAGTCATGAAGTAGGAAAAAAGATGTACAAACAAACAAAAATAAACACTGGGGAAGAAGACAAGAAGATGAAGCTGCTATGGGCGGTGAGAGAGAGAAAGACAAATGGGTGAAGCTTTTAAAAATGTTGGCAACAATCCCTGTTGTGAGAAACCTGCTTCAGTGCTGTGACCGTGGCAGACATCACCGAAAAACCAAGCCCCTGAGGCCTCAGCAACTCTCAGCACTCTTGGGGTGGAGACTGATACTGAACCAGTTCTCTGGACAGCTGCACATTCTCCCTAGTACAGGGCTCTGTGTGCTCTCTAAATATCTGTCACCCTTCTCACCCTCCTCCAGCCATATTTCCTAGCACACAGCGAAGATAATGGTAGATTTAATGGAGACTGCTTTTCAGTCTCTCAGTCAGATGAGCTGCAATGGCCACTATCCTGGAGGGAAAGAGGAATAAGAGTAAATGTCCATAAAGAAAATAGGGATGTAAAATCCTGTTTAATTGGTTAACAAGTTAAACATAGAGTTTAACTAGTTAAAGGGGGATGGATGGGGGGCCACTCCAGCCCCTGTCCACTGTGGCTGAGCTGGAGTGGTCCCTTCGCTGAAGGCAGGGGCCTGTTATGGACAGGGCTGCTTCTGCCTAGCCAGAGCTGCCTCTTCCTGCGGTGCACCAGAGCCTGCCATGGACAGGGACTGCTCCAGCCCAGTCTGAGCAGTCCCTGCCTGCAACATGTTAGGGCCCAACATGGACAGGAGCTGCTCCAGCCAGACTAGAGTGTCCCTGTCCATGCCGAGCCCCACAGGGTAGAGCAGCCCCCTGCCCGTGGTGGGGCAAGGAGCTGTTCCAGTCCCCACAGGTTACCCGGAACTGGAAAGCATCATCCCTAGTAGAAAGAAAATGTGCACAGAAGCATGATTATAGTGTTGGAAGTGACTGCATATAGTTACCAGACACTGAATAAGGGTATGATTCTCCATTACATGGCATCAATTTCATACCACTGTAATTCCATTGAAATCCATGCGTTACACTGGGGAAAAAATGGTATAAGTGCAGAGAACCAAGTCTTAGATGCGTTCTATAGGATTATCTAAAAGGACTTTTTACCCTCACTAAAATCGCTGTAACCAAAGAAGATGTAAATATTTGTAATCTCAGCAAAGAGCACAGAGAGTGGCTCATATTAGATTTCTGTGCCACTTTATTAGAAACGGCTCTTTTCCCTAAATTCCTTCCTTCTTAAGGCCTCAGTCATAGAGGATCTCAGCAGTAACAAATTACATGAAGGAACAGGCCACCAGGAATGGAAGCCCTGCATTGCTATTATACGTATCTTAACTTTTAATGAAAAGAGGGGGTTTGAAGGAAACCATAAAAGAGCACTGAGCCCAATAAACCCACCCTGAGTCCATGCTTCTTATTGCTTCTTTCTTTGGGGTATGGAAGGGTGGGGGGAGGGAAGAGCAAATAGCTTAGAAATAGTTAGATCATCTGTATTACCATTTTTTCTTCCCCATCTGAGTACTGATCCTGATAGGTTTTCCATGACTGAAACCTTTCTGACAGTTATATGTCAAAAGTTCAAAACAACAGAGGTTGGCTGCCCATGAGACCACTTCACGCTTAATGCAAAAAGTTTTACTTTCCAGTGTTAGGCTATTACTACTCAGCTCTTAAAAGGGATAGGATTCCCAATCCATCCACTTAGGGTTATTTAAGGCAAATTCATTACAGCACTAGCTTCTAGAAAGTAATAATATTATGAGTGTTTTAGTTATGCTATTAATTTTGTCATTTCTTTCAATTAAATTTATTCATTTATAAAGGGAGTGGAACATACTTGAAATTGAAACTGTTCCCATTCTGAGAAGTACGTTTTTATAATTCCTTTACACAAAATAGATTGTAACACTCCACTACAGAGTAAAATCTGCTCATCTGAAAGATAAATGCAGCACCAGAGCAGCATGCACATGTGTGAGGTTACAGTTCTTCCATGATTCAATCTGAGTGCTGCAAATCATTTGTCTAAGGTGGAAGTTGCTAACATGGTATCAGTGAAAGCCCTTAATGCTTTTAGCAACTGCAACTCTGTCATTCCTAGTCTACAGGCAAATAGGCAGTTCAGATAATTTTCAGCTATTACTAGTTCAGTTAATTGTATTCCCAGTACATACTGTGTGCTCTATCTTAAAGCACAAATCTGGGAAGGCTTAAAGTCCAATTTCATAAAGAGTTGATGAAAATGAAATAAAGATTAAATGAAATGGAGATTAGAATGGAAAAATGAAAGTGCTAGGTGCAGTTTGAAAGAAAAATAGACATATAAAAGGATTGTGCTTTTACTGTGATGGGCCACATGGGGTGGATCTCAGGTCTCTCTGGATTTTCTGATTTCTTCCTTCCCTGGAATGAAAACCCAAACATTAAATACCTTTGTTTAAAAAAAATGTTTTTAGAATCGCCACTCTTGGCCCAATACAATGCTTCCACTCACCCTCCACATTAAATCGCATGAACCCAATCTATTGTAAATGCTTTTCCATTTTAAGAAAACTATGGTTATTTTTATGTATTTTTTTTTCTAAATGATGCTTACAGCAGTTTGTCTAGGTTTCCAGGAGACTGTATGAATACAAATATCCATAAATATTGAATATTTATTTAATAAGGATAAAGTACATCATTAAACGTACATCCATAGAAAAATAAATGGTAGGATACACAGATGATGGATGAGTAACTGAATGAAAATAGCATATTACCATCATAGATAAACAGAAGAAATGGTGACCATTGATTGATTTTAATGGCTGGGTCATTTTATTTTTATACAGACACTAGAAGATTTACCTGACATAGCTCAGGTCTTTCAGGGCAGGAAGCTGAAGATGTGGAGGTATAGGACTCAGGGCAGGGTCTTGCGGATATGGGGGGGATCAGGACAGGAGGCTTGGGGGTGTGGAGAGTGCAGACTTCAGGGTTGGGGGTAAGAAGGGGCTCACGGCATGGAGTGGGGGATGCAGGGGTCAGAGCAGGGGTGGGGGACTCAGGGCAGGAAGTGGAGGTCATGGCAGGGGGTTGAGATGTGTGGGAGAGGATCAGGGCAGGGGTGGGATTGGCCGGCAATTGCTTTAAGTTATGATAAGAGGAAGCTGCATACAGTCCTAGCTCTTACCATTTAGAAGAAGCTCTTGAACAAATAGACTCACAGGTGAACAGACACACACACAGACAGGGCAGGGAGGTAGGGCACAGGAGGAGGTCAAAGTGCAGGCTCCAGTTGGGCAGCATTTATCTCATGTCATTCCAAGTCCTGGTCAGCAGTGCAACAGGGCTAAGGCTGGCTCCCTACCTGTCCTAGCCCCCTATGTGAAAGGGGCTAACATATCTCTACAGCTCTGAGGTGGAGTGGCCAAGTGGCCACACACTGCCCCTAGAAATCCCATTGAATGTAGCTCCTGGCTAATGGGAGCCGATGAGTCATCACTCTGGCTATGTCTACACTAGGAGTTTTCTTTGCAAAAAATATGCTAATGAGGGACTAATTTGCATTAATCATGATCTCATTTGCATGTTTTCTGCCGATCCATTTTTGCACTGGTTTTTTTGAACAAAAACAAGCTGTGTGGATGTTTTCTTTTTGTACCAAAAAAACCCTTTTTCCGCAAGATCGGTATACCTCCTTTTTTGTGGCACAAAACCAGCGCAAAAATGGATCGGTATGAAATATGCAAATGAGATCATGACTCATGCAAATTAGTCACTCATTAGCATATTTTTGCCAAGAAAACTTCTAGTGTAGACGTAACCTCAGGGTACGGAGACCAGTCAGCTGTAAGCAAGTAGTCGACTACCTGATAAGCCTAGGCTTATCAGTTATCGACTACTTGCGTCCCCCCCCCCAGCACTGCCCCAGGGAAGGCAGAGGTGCAGTGGTCCTAGAACCAGCATAAGCCAGGGCTGCTCAGTCCCAGTTTGTGTCACTCCCCCAAGAGTTAACCCCCTTGTAAACAACTCAATTAGCTTATTAACCACTACTTACATCCCTAACCCCTGCCCACCCACTCAGAGGATGCAGGGAGAGATGTGCCAGTCACTTGTGGGAGAAGCATGAGACCTTCCTTACACCTACTTTGCTACCAAAGTTATAGAGGCTAATCTCTCATTTGGCATGAAGAGCCTCCAGGAGATCAAGCCCAATTTCGGGAAAACTCCCAGCAAAATGGGAGGGTTGGCAACCCTAGTGTTGCCAAACCTATCTTACAGGCATGGTCCAATCAAGTAGGCATGTTCAGAGCACACAAGATGAAGAAGGGGACCTTGCCTTTAACCCGGTGGTTTAGTGCACTTGCTTAGGATGTGGTACACCCAGCTTTAAATACCACTCTGCCTAATGTGGAGCAAGGGTTTGAACTCAGATGTCCCAGATCCCATGGAAATGGTTGACCCATGGTATTAAGGGATACTTTGGGGCAGAGCTTAATCAGTCTCTTCTGTTGAAGCTACTCCACTTCATGTGAAATACTCAATAGTTGCTAGACCTGAGAGAGCAAAAATTACTCCAGAGCCCTGCGGTTAGGGCATTCATTTGGAATGTGGGCGGGGGTTCAACAGCTTCTGTGGGCTGCTGGGCAAGGTATGGGAGGGGGGGTCTAGCTCAATGCCCCCAGAGGAGCTGGAAGAGGCAAGGCCAACTCTCAGCATCACCCAAACTGCAGCACTAAATCCCTTAGAGCTGCACAGAGTGTGTGGTGCCACACTTCGGTAGCCATTTAAAGTGCTTGGGGTCCAGTCACTGCTGCCACTGTAACAGCAGCAGCAGTCTGAAGCCCTAGGCCCTTTTGAATTACCAGGGTCCCAGGGCAACTGCCTATATTCCCTACCCCCAACA
>JANRFK010001158.1:35155258-35181943 GCA_030068395.1 Apalone spinifera
CCCCCCCCCGTCAGCAGGCCTAGATGTGGCATGTCCAAAATCAAGTCCCTGTTCCATTTCATACAAAATTCAACAGCTTCACCAGGAGAAATTGAGAGGAAGCAACCCCCAGAACACACTATAGTCCAGTGATTAGGATGCTCATCAAGGAGTTCAAATTGCTACTCCGCATCAGGCAGAACAGAGAATTTGAACCCAGTTCTTGCACACACTGGAACCTTCCTCCTCCCCTTAAGAAACAACTTAGGCACCTAATGCCAAGAGCAGGCTCATACCCATGAATCCTGTGCAGAGGGAAACACCTCCTTCCAGACTAAACTAAGTCACTCGGAGGATTGGGACTTGGGCCATACTCCTCCCGTTGGCCTTTCCTCCTGATTAGCTTAGGTTGCTCCCCCTCTATCCGCTGACTTTTGTGAAACTCTTTTTCAGTCACCTAACTCTCCCTATAAACTCTGTGTGAAAATGTTTCTCACCTTTGAATGAGAGAGTAATAATGTATGTTTGTAGTGTAAACCTGGCCTTACACTGAGTATTGCAATGCCTAATGGTTAGGGCCCCTGCCACCTAGTACAATCCTTGGGCCTCAGTTAAACACCCAGGTTCCCTATACACAATCGTTAGGGAAAGTGGGATAAAAAGAGGTTTGCACCAAAACAGCCTACCAACATCTCATTCATAGAGCAAACTGCACCAGTGCCAATAATTTTTTTGTAAACGTGTGAGATTAGCCTTCCCTATGCTTTATGCAAATATCCTTATGAATATGAATATACATAGCTGGAAAATGTTTTATGAAAAATAGTTCTTTTAAGGTATAATTGGAAAACTTGTAATCTACTGAATGTGTATAGTCTATCTGTATGCGTGTACCATTTCTTTATTTGAATTTAGGAATGCTGAGTATAGATTTATTATCAGTGTATTCATGTTGGGGAAAGCCTATTACCAGCACGTCAAGAACAATAATGAAGAAGCCAGACACAGAGCTAATAGCCCATTGGCAAGAGACAATTGGACAGGTGAGAACTGTCTTCCTGCAGATGTGCGATGATGCTAATGACTCATATAGACTTGTGACATATCACCTGAAGCTGGAATCCATTTTGAATTTTGTATTTTTCCACAGAGATGTAGGGGAATCAAATAAATGCTTCCCTCCCTAGGGGAATTCTACATAAGGCAAGGGAAGTAAACGATTATGGTCTTCAGCTGGCTTTACAGACTGCCTCCCCACTCCAAGAGGATACATGAAAACACCTAGAAACAAAAGGACTATAACAAAAGGAGGGAAGAGAACTGCTGGACCCAGGTAGAAGGGACACCTCTGGCCTAAGGACTTTACCTGAAATAACACATATGAGAAATTATGATTTGTAACAAGTTCTGTTGGTATATTAAGCTTAGTTTGCATGTTTTATTTAATTTTGTTTAGTAGCCTACATTGTTCTGTCTGCTATTGCTTATGGCCACTTAAATCCTACCTTTTATACTTAATAAAATCACTTTTATTTATTAATAAACCCACTGTATATAATTGTTACCTGGGGGAGGCAAACAGCTGTGCATATCTCTATTTATTTTATGAGCTTGCTGTGTATAAATTTTATACACAGTAAGGGTGTATCTACACTGCAGGGCTTAACTCGAAATAAACTATGCAAATTGAGCAACGTCAATTGCGAAGCTTATTTTGAAATAGCTTATTTCAAAATTGGAAGCGTCAAACAGCATTTATTTCGAAATAGAGCACTCTTCCCCTGACATCCCTTACTCTTCCTACAATGAGGGTTACAGGAGTCAAAGTAAGAAGTCCTCCAGCTTGACAGTATTTCAACCTTATTTAGAACTAACTGCTTGCTGTGCAGACATACCCTAAGACAGATTTATCTGGGGGTCCTGATGCTGTCACAAGTCCCTTTGACAGTACCTAGGTGCTGTCACAAGTCCCCTTGACTGAGCCTTCCCACAGCTAATCTTATCTCAGTGTCTGTATTATTCTGCTGTGGGCTTTGACCAGTGCTTGAGAAGACTGCAAGGTCTGGCTCAGCAGGACAGGGAGTGATAGAGCACCCCAAAGGGTAGGTAGTTGGGCTCAGTGGTATTTAACCAGATCAAGTGACAGTCTCAAGGGGACCAATGTGACCGAACTTATCATGACCTGTGTAGCACATTTTCACTTTTGCACCAATGGAACTGTACCAGTGGTTAAAATGGTAATGCAGAGAAGCCTTGTAATAGTTTTAGGGCTGCTTCAAACTGCTAATGACCTCAATCTGGAGACTTCTGGAGAACTAAGTCCCCATTGTTTCAAAATGAAAACATTTAAAAATCATTTGAGATGTCAGAATAATAGTTTAGAACCATTTTAAACCCCTGTCCCCAAGCCTGCCAAGTCGGCCTCACAGATGGATGGAAGAAAGTCATGGTCACTATCACTTTTTTTTAGCTCTCCTTTGCTTCTTCACCTTGTTCTCACAAGCTGCAAGTGAGTCAAGATTAATAGGCAAGCCATATTTAAAGAATTAGCAGACCCCATAGTTATGTGATATGTCCCTATAAATGAATGCACTGACCTTAAATATGACCAGATGCTTTATGCAGATCTCTGGAGTCTCTAGAGCAGCAAGTTTTGTTCTTCTAAATCATGAGTAAAGCGCACAAATAGCACTCTGCCAAATCACAGCAATGTACAGTTGTTTATTTATCCATGCAAAACTGCATAAAATATGGGACCTGGACTGAAACAGACTGAATCACTGACTAAGCCACTTGTCCAAGTGTAATATGACCAGAAAACAGAAGAGTGCAGACGGGAAGCCAGAAGTAGTTTACTTTCACAGAAGTGGGACTTGGGTTATATTTTGTAATTTCTGCTGACAATTGTTAAATGGTGTCATGTTTCTGAAAAAAGGCCCCAGCCAACTCAGGGGCGCCCCAGAGACTCAGAGAACTGCCAGTCAAGTGACCCTAGTTCAAGAAGGAGTAAATGTTCCCGATTCTAAGGCCTTTGGAGGCGTCACAGCACTGACACACCGGCTCTCGGGGCTTGAATGCTGACTGCACTGTACTCTAGTTTGTCTCATTGTCAGGGACTCTGGAGGGAGTCATTCATCTGCCCTGCCAGCCAGAGGCATCCGAGCTGCAATCTCACCCAACTGTGACTAGAAGTTGGGGAAATGAAAACATGTACAAAATTGGAATATAAAATATGTAAAGAAATAAACAACTGTGGTAGCTACTTTTCTGTCCTACTGATTACAAAGTAGCTTTGTTGGTGCCTATTGCATGGCTTATTTGTTATTCTGTGCTTGTGCAATGTGTAGCAATGGGGTTCTCATTTTAGTCAAGGCTTCTAAGTGCTATCATAATACCAATTAAGAATGAGAAAAATGGCATTATCCCTATCATTGAGTAAAGTCACCTAACCCCAGCTTTTGGAGAACACTCCTATCAAGGTAACATGAAGGATATCCCAATAGTTCATCCTTAAATCTTTATGACAGAAGACATAATGGCTATTTATATTTGAGGTCTGAAAACACAATAATGAGGCCCATCAGGTACTGCTACATTTGTTTTTCAGCTGGTTAAGCTGAGCCAGGTTATATGACTTTCTCAAATTTTCTGTTACTGAAAGACATGGAAATGGAACCCAGACTCCAATCTCTTCCCCAAGCACCAGACAACATTGTTTCAAACTTATACGAATGTGATGTCCAAACTTTGAAAAATATGTAATATATGTTGTGATAAGTGCCCCCCACTTCGGGAAGTACCATTGACCTGCTCAACCAGTATTTCCTGTAAGCTGAACACTTGGGAGGACACCAAGGAGAGATTCAAATGCTGCCCAGCTTATTAGCAGAGTGCACAATGCCCACAGCCAGCAGTATGTGTTTCTATTGATTGTGCACATCTGTATGTGCCTTTGTGCACGTAACAACATTTATTCTGTACATGGATGGAAAAAATTAGAGGGAACATTGCCCTCAACCCACCAGCCTAGGTTCTCACTCACCTTGCAATTGTGTGACAAGCTGCCAACACACCCAATCTGTACTGAGTGTACAGAAAACACTTTTCCTACTTAGAATTCCTATTTAAAATTAAACTGAATTCTTGGAAAATAAACATGATTATCTGCCAATGAAGATTTAGAAAGTTATGTCCTTTGCTTACTGTTTCATCAATGAGAGTTAGAAATACTTCAGCTGATACACATTGTTCCTTATTGTATTTAATTTGTGTGTTCACTAATGAATTGAAATGATATAATGAACAAACAAAAGAAGGTGAATTAAATTACTACATTTCTAGGCTTAACTCATAAATCAAATAGCATCATGTAACCAGAAAATGTGTTTTAAAAGAATTAAATTACACAGAATTATTTTTACATCCTTCATCTTAATTAAATGACTATTTATAAGTTTACATGGGGAATATATATATATATCTTTCTGCTGAGGATAATGCTGCATCATAACTTAGAATATGCAGCCACATCAGCTGCAGTTTAAATTTATTGTAAAAGGAAATAAAGCTAACCAATAGAAATCTGAAGAGCAGAATTATGCATAAGCCTTATATGAGTACAGAAAGGGCTTATATGAGTACAGAAAGCATATGCACAGGAAGTCTGCTTGAATGACACATTCTCTGAATATTGAAGGTATTGCCCAGTAAAGAGATGGTTGGACCAAGGAGGAACCAGATTTTTGAGAAGATACTTTTCAGAGTCCATAACTAGAAGCAAAAAGAAATTATAACAATAAACCTGACCACTGCTGTTCCACTGAATGATTTAGGATGCTAAAGGAGCACTCAAGGATGTTAAGGTCATTATAAAGAAACTAAATGAATTCTTTCCATTGGTCTTCATGGCTGAGGATGTGAAGGAGATTCCAAAACTGGGCCATTCTTTTTAGGTAACAAATCTAAAGAACTGTCCTATATTGAGATGTCATTAGAGAAGGTGTTGGAACCAACTGATAAACTAAACAGTAACAAATCACCAGGACAAAATGGCATTTACCAAAGATCTGTGAAATTATGAAACTACTAAACATGGTTTGTAATTTATCCTTTAAATCATCTTCTGTACCAAATCACTGGAGGGTATCTAATGTGATGCAAATTTTTAAAAAGGGCTCTGGAGGTGATCCTGGCAATTATAGTCTGGTAAGTCAAATTTCAGTACTGCACAAATTGATTGAAACAATAAACAACAGAACAGTCAGATACATAATTATTCTACTAGAGTTCTTTGAGGGGATCAGTAAGCATGTGGACAAGGGGGATCCAGTGGACATACTGTACTTAGATTTCTAGAAAGCTTTTGACAAGGTCCCCCCACCAAAGGCTCTTAAATAAAGTTAGCTATCATAGAACAAGAGGGAAGGTCCTTTCATGGACTGATAGCAGGTTAAAAGATAGGAAACAAAGGGTAGGAATAAATGGTAAGTTTTCAGAATGGAGAAAGGTAACTAATGGTGTCCATCAAGAGTGGGTACTGGGACCAATCCTATTTAGCTTATTTATAAATTATCTGGAGAAAGGGATAAACAATGAGGTGGCATACTTTTCAGATAATACTAAACTGCTCAAGATAGTTAAGAGCAAAGCAGACTGTGAATTTCTCACAAAACTAAGTGATTGGGCAACAAAATGGCAAATGAAATGTTATGTTGATAAATGTAAAGTAATGCACATCTCAAAAAAGATATATTTGCATTGGAAAAGGACAGTCGGCTGAATTTCCCTTTTAAAAGATGGGCACTATATTTGCCCTTTTCCAGTCTTCTGGTATCTCTCCCAACTTCTATGACTTTAATTATGCTATGATTGGACCCATAGTTATTTACTAATTCTAATACATATTTGTGTATGCCTAAAATGTCACACTCCTAAAAATGATGATTTGGGAGACCTGTCAAGGAACAACTTATGCACTCTGATATTCTGAACTTGGTATATTTATGCCTTATAGTTGTCTTTTTTGTGTATTTCCATTATATTGCTCATAGTATGGAAAGGGACCTGGTGATTATATGTCTATCTCTAAATAGGACAGTTGTCAAGGACCATCAATAAATGGATACAGTTTGCCCTAGAAGAATGGGTTTGCTGCAGCCTAGTTAAAACCAGTAACTTTCAGGCCTCTAGCTATAAAGAGAGTGAAAAATCTCCAAAAGCAAAACAAAGAAAGAATGGGCTTTGTGCAAGCCTTCACAATACTGAGAGGCTAAGAATTTTCATAGAGGAGCAAAGGGACAAGACAGAATCTTTTGATGTCTGGACCAACCAAAGCTGAAAGAAGTTGGCCAGAGGAGTCAGAGAGGAGACTTTATCATCCACAAAAGCTGATCTGGAAAAGTGAAGTCCAGCAGAGGAAACCTGGCATCTTGAAAGGACACTGAACAATCCCTTCTCAAAAGAGGGATTCAACAATCATGGATCCTTGAAGACTTTTTTTGTGTATTTCTGTAAATCAGAGTATCTGTGCGGCTGGATTCTGGAAAAGATATGATTTAATTACTGGGAAGTCTTGGGTTTGGGGTAGATAAGCCATTGGATCCCACTTCTGAAGTAGATACCAGGCGGAGAATCTGTGTGCAAGGAGAGAGTCTAGTGACCACAGAAAGACAGTGCCAGGAACTTGCCCACACCCAGGTAGCTGTAAAGCAAATGGATCCAAGCACAACAACCTAGTGAATGCCCAGTGAAGTCAGGTGGGCAGGGGAGACTCAGCCAGGATGCCTGAAACGTCCACATTTTATATATTAAACAAGTTAACAGTGGCCACATGCAACTACTTCATAAGGTGATCAGGGATGTTCCTCAGTTGTTCACTTCCAAAAGTAAAGGTCAAAAACATCAGCAACATAATTCTCCAAAGACCCAATCTACTCCAGATGCAAATGTTCAGCTATTGATTTTCACTAGCTGCAAATGTGTAGCCATGAAGTTCACTAGCCTAAAAATTTATACTCTTAAATATTTATGAATTCCTTTTCTATTCAATGGATGCTGAACCATATTACCCTCCAGCCTTACATTTCTCTTCATCTATCAGTAAATTCTGAAGGTTGAATTCTCTGTAACATGAAACAAGACTTTAATTTAAGCACTAACTCTAGAAATTGTATTAACTCTTCATCTTATTTATCCTGTTAATAGCAGCCAAATACATTCAGCCATCATTTCACTTTGCAAAATTCCACTCTTGTCTGAGACAATCCAGCATAAAAATCCATTGTCAGCATTAGCCAGAGCATACAAATACCTGCCATTGCACATTTCCAACTCAAGAAGAAGGGGGCCAGGGGAAAGAAAGGGTTAGCAAATGGAAAACAAATTGTTCTTATGGGGAAAGATTTTTGAGAGCTAATATTCACCCTCTTTGAGCACTTACTTACGTGAGTAAACACATTGAAAACAAAGAGACTAATCATGTAAGTAAGAGCTCCATAGTATGTCCCTGGCCTTCCAGAAATAGTTGCATCAAATACTCAATCTCCACAGTAACTACTGTGAATGCTGTTAACGTCCAAAGATACTTGTTGCTAGTTTGAGACCAAGCATTTTGGTCAATAATAGTTTTAGCAAAGATATTTAGGGCTAGAGTAACATCAGTATTGACAGTGGCTGTTTTAAAGTTCAATCTTTCTCTTTTAACTGAAAAAGGAAATAAATACTTGGTTTTAAAAACACTTCTTTGCATAGGCATGTTGTTTATCCATTCCCTCCACTTCCAAAAAACATCTTTTGACCATTCATTTTAACTATGGCACAACCCACATGTCCACCACATCATTTGAGGATGATCTGAAGGATTTGTTTTGACAGTATTTGCCATACTTCCTCCATTTCTTTCATAATATCAGATTTTGGTTGGGTTTTCCAATCTTAGAGATATCCGGTGACAAGAGTAACAAAGTAAATATGTTTTTGTTTATTCAAACCCCAACGTGTTAGTTTTGTGATAATTGCAAAGATCTACATTTTTTTCCCACTGGAAGAACAATGTTTAGATAGATTCATATTTTTATATTCTTCCTATTTCCCAAATGAGTTTATATGAGCAGTTTATTTATTGTTGTGACAAAGGACTTGGCAGTGAATTGGCTATGTAAAGCAGAAGTTTGTGGGAAAGCAATTCATTTCTATTATACTCACTTAAACCCAACTTAACTGTTCCTATTCGACAAGATAGGATAATATTTGGGATAATATTTCTAAGGCTACGCCTACACTATGAGCCTCTTTTCAAAGAGCAAATGCAAATGGATTCCTCATTTGCATATGTCACGCTCTCATTTGCATTTCCTCTTCCTTTGCACAAGAGGTTTTTGCGGAAAAAGGAGCTGTGTAGACAGCGCCTTTTTGCGCAAAAAACCCCTTTTGAGCAAGAGCCATTCTTCCTCATTTTTTGAGAAAGAGCCTTTTTGAGGAAGAATGGTTCTTGTGCAAAAGGGTGGTATTGCACAAAAAGGCACCGTCTATACAGCGCTTTTTTGAGCAAAAACCTCTTGCACAAAAGGGAAAGGAAGAGGAAATGCAAATAAGAGTGCAACATGAAGGGGAAAGGAGAATGGGATGCTAACATGAAGGGGAAAGGAGTCCAGGACAGTTGGCAGTATTTTAAAGAAGACTTATTGAAGGCACAGAAAGAAACCATCCCGACGCGTAGCAAGAGAGGCAAACATGGTAGGAGACCGGATTGGCTTACAGGGGAAATCCTTGGTGAACTTAAGCACAAAAAGGGATCTTACAAAAAGTGGAAACTTGGACAAATGACCAGGGAGGGGTATAAATCTATAGCTCGAGAATGCCAGGGAGTTATCAGGAAGGTGAAAGCACAGATGGAATTGCGACTGGCCAAGGATGTGAAAGATAACAAGAAAGGTTTCTACAGGCATATTAACAAGAAGAAGGTGATCAGAGAGGGTGTGCGGCCCCTACTAGATGAAGGAGGTAACCTAGTGACAGATGATGTGGGGAAAGCTGAAGTACTCAATGCCTTCTTTGCCTCTGTATTCACGGACAAGGTCAGCTCCCAGACTAAAGCGCTAAGTGACGCAAGATGGGATGAAGATGGACAGCCATTGGTGGGTAAAGAACAGGTTAGAAACTATTTAGAAAAGCTAAACGTACACAAATCCATGGGTCCAGACTTAATGCATCCAAGGGTACTGAGGGAGTTGGCAAATGTCATTGAGGAGCCTTTGGCCATTATCTTTGAAAAATCGTGTAGATTGGGAGAGATCCCGGATGATTAGAAAAAGGCAAATGTAGTGCCCATCTTCAAAAAAAGGGAAGAAGGACGATCCTGGGAACTATAGGTCGATCAGTCTTACCTCGGTTCCTGGAAAAATCATGGAAGGGGTCCTTAAGGAATCCATTTTGAGGCACTTGGAAGAGAGGAAAGTGATTAGGAATAGTCAGCATGGATTCACAAAGGGCAAGTTGTGCCTGACCAATCTGAATAGCTTTTATGATGAGGTAACTGGCTCTGTGGATGTGGGAAAGTCAGTGGATGTGATATACCATGACTTTAGCAAGGCTTTTGATAAGATCTCCCACAATATTCTTGCCACCAAGTTATGGGAATTTGGATTGGATAAATGGATGGTAAGATGGATAGAAAGCTGGCTAGAAGGCCGGGCCCAGTGGGTAGTGATCAACGGTTCGATGTCAGGATGGTGGTTGGTTTCTAGCGGAGTGCCCCAAGGTTCAGTTTTAGGACCAGTTTTCTTCAATATATTTATTAATGACCTGGATGAGGGGATGGATTGCACCCTCAGCAAGTTTGCAGCTGACACTAAGCTAGGGGGAGAGGTAGATACACTTGAGGGCAGAGATAGTGTCCAGACTGACTTAGACAAATTGGAGGATTGGGCCACAAGAAATCTGATGAGGTTCAACAAGGACCTGCACTTGGGACAGAAGAATCCCAAACATTGTTACAGGCTGGGGACCAACCAGATAAATAGTAGTTCTGCAGAAAAGGACCTGAGGGTTACAGTGGATGAGAAGCTGGATATGAGTCAACAGTGTGCTCTTTTAGCCAAGAAGGCTAATGGCATATTAGGTTGCATTAAGAGGAGCATTGCCAGCAGATCCAGAGATGTCATTATTCCCCTTTATTCAACACTGGTGAGGCCATATCTGGAGTATTGTGTCCAGATATGGCCATATCTGGAGTATTCTGGGCCCCCCACTACAAAAAGGATGTGGACGCATTGGAGAGGGTCCAGCCTAGGGCAACCAAAATGATTAGGGGGCTGGAGCATATCACCTATGAGGAGAGGCTGAGGGAGTTAGGTCTGTTTAGTCTGCAGAAGCGAAGAGTGAGGGGGGATTTGATAGCACCCTTCAACTTTCTGAAGGGAGGTTCCAAAGGGAATGGAGAGAGGCTGTTCTCAGTAATGACAGATGGCAGAACAAGGAGCAATGGTCTCAAGTTGTGGTTGGAGAGGTCCAGATTGGTTATTAAGAAAAAATATTTCACTATGGCAGTGGTGAAGCACTGGAATGGGTTATCTAGGGAAGTAGTGGAGTCTCCATCCCTACAGGTGTTTAAGTCTCGGCTTGACAAAGCCGTGGCTGGGTTGATTTAGTTGGGATTGGTCCTGCCTAGAGCAGGGGGCTGGACTTGATGACCATCTGAGGTCTTTTCCAGGTCTATGGTTCTATGATATGCAAATGGGTGCTCCTTTTGCATTTGTTCTTCCACAAGAGGCTTGTAGTGTAGATGTAGACCACGGAATTTTTCCCCTTAATCCTAAATACCGCGAAAGAAGGTCAGATATGGACTCATGCCTGAACTCTGGCACTGTACGAGGGGAAGGGTATCAGAGATTGGGCTCCAGTCTGAGCCCAAACATACTCACTGGTGGTGGGCAATCTTCTGCCCAAAGGTCGCATGCAGCCCACTGGGGCTCTGTGTGTGACCTGTGAGATATTTTGTTGTCCATGTACAGGGTGGCTTCCATCCCCATAGGTTTTTTCCTACTCATATTACTAAAGTTTATACATGTGGACAAGGTCACATGAAATGAGGTGCATGTACATTGACTGTGTGAGCCATGTGTTTCCTCTGCGTCCAATCAAACTACAGTTATGGTTCAGTAGGCACACCCCGCGAATTCTAGGCACAAAGGTTCCGTTAGCAAAACATGAGTCAGCTAACATGAACTAGATGAAGTTGTCTTAGTACAGTATAGACATACCCAGGGTGAACAGGGCAGGAATTGCAGAGGCCTTGATATCTCATATCAGACTTAGTTTCATAGCAACACCACCTTCCTGCATCATACAAGCACACTCCAGTGACAAAAATCTGCCCTATCTCCACCACCAATTAATTCTCCTAGAGAGCGTGTTTCCCCTCACAGAGAGAGCTCTGTAGGGAAAGTAGCATTCCTTTGTGTCATTGTTCCTACACACTCTTTTTTTTTAATATCATCTATTTCCATGGTACATCTAGACCAAAGTCCCAGTCAATCTAGTCTGCAGTTTGTTAACCTTTGAAGAATCATGCTATTTTCTGTAGAATTTTTATTCCATTTATTAACACTAATTCAGCATTGTAACTTGTCTGTTTGTAAGGACTTGTGAGCCCATAGGCTGTATCTACACATGGATGTGGGTGAGAGATTCCCAGCTCACAGAGACATATCCATGGTAGCTGTGACTGAACTAGCGTACTAGAAATAGTTGTATAGCAACAGTGATACAGGCAGTGACAAGCAACATCACAGGGTCCAGGCAATGACAGCTGGCCAAGGGCAGAATTTTGGGTGCATAGAGAGGCAGAAGCCATGTGCTCCAGGACGCAGCTTGCTTTTCATCCCATTCCCCAGATGCTAATGGAGTGACAGGAAAGTGTTTCCATTCCGTGCATGCTTCTGACACTAGGCTGGTGAGCTCCCTTCTCCAGGTGTGAGAGGCATGCACAGAATGAAAGTACTTTCCTCTAGAGCACATGGCTGCTGCCCCCCCATGCACTCGAAATTCTACTCTTGCAGTTGGCATGGACATATCTATTCCAGCTGGGGAATCACACTCCCAGATCCAAAGACAGATGAGCACTTTCCATGCTTTCAGTGATCACGTGGAGAAAACACCCCTCGTGTACAAAGGGGAAGGACTCTGCTGGCCGTGCTTGAAGTCCCACAGACACATATGTCCAGGCATGTGGGGTTGTGGCCAGGACATAAGCCACTCAGGGCACTTGTTTACAAGTGTAATGGGGAAGCATCTGTGTGGCAAAGGCAGCTGGTGAACACCTTGGGTGTGTCTAGACTACAGGGTTTTGTCGACAAAAGTGGACTTTTGTCTACAAAACTATACCTGCGTCAACACTACCGCCAAGTTCTGTCGATATAATGTCGACAGAACCCGGCAGTTTTGACGATGGCAGTAAACCTCGTTCTACGAGGAATAATGCCTTTTGTCCACAGAGTTCTGTCGACAGAAGGCGTTATTGCCTCTACACTGTCCTTTGCATCTACACTCTCACGTCGACAAAGCGTCTTGCTTTGTCAACAGAACTGGATGTAGTCTAGATGCTGTTTGTCAACAGAAGCTTTGTCGAAAGTATCTGTCGACAAAGCCTCTGTCGACAAAAGCCTGTAGTCTAGACATACTCATAGTTCCTAGAATCCCACCAGGTATTTTAACTATTGCTTGTCTTTTCAGGCACAGAGCACATTCCTTCATAGTGCTAAATGTCCTTAGTTCCCACTGACACCCATAAAGTTCAGGGTGCTCAGCGCCTCCCCAGATCATCAATTGGCAGTGTTCATCTCTTAGCAACTTCATAGCAGGTAAATGTGTGCACACCTATCATTGGACTCTGCCTCATAGAACCTCTAGTTCAATTGAAAGAGGCTTTATTTAAAAAAGTGTTTTGGTTATACCTAGGAAGATTTCTTACTTCTACATTTTAATTATGTGATTTGGGATATATGCACAATATTTTTCCCTATTGTATTATGGACAAAATATTTTAATCTGACTCTTGTTTTCCAATATTTTAATGAAAAACCATTTTCTGCCTGTAAATTATACAACATTGATTTGTTGATGGAGGGATTTGATAAGGTAAAAAGGGTGAGGAAAATGTGCTAAACACGAAATACTATAATGTAGGAAGGAAATTAGAAGAGTGGGGATTGGATACACAGTATGGATAATTGACAGTTCTACATAATTAGACACACCGTATGAGAAGAAAGGGGCATTATATGAAGATAATGAGGTTGCAATACTCAGGGCCCTTCCTGTAGTAGAATTTCTCACCAGCTATCATATCTTCTTCTCCTTCTCCTTCTCCTTCTCCTCTCCCCCCCCAAAAAAATCTCCGATGTTTAATTTTGTTAGGGTATAAATGATGGGTAGAATAATTGCTTTTCATATCATTGCCAGAGTGTTTCTGATCTAAATAGTCTTTTGGTTGTAATATAATAACTAAACAATTTATAATGAAATATCCTATTACCACTGTGTGTAGATAACAGCAGATAGGAAAAGGAATTCATAACAAAAAGAACTCTGCATAATTTTGCATACACATTGGGCTATCAGTATTGGTCATTTATTTCAGGCAGATAATGTAAAAGTAAAAAAGACCAATTTTCTAAGCATTTAAAAATCACTGTACGACTCCTCAATGTGAAATTAATTAGAGGACCCCTCTCAAAGACACTGGCTGGAGTGAAGAGTAGAGAAAAAAAATGTCAGAGGTTGTGGGATTCAATAAAAGCTTTTATTTACCTCCAAGATTACTGTTTTCAGCATCGTCTTTCTAATAAATATCCATTTAAACATTAACCTAGAAATCTTAACTATATTTTAAAAATCACTTGAAAATATGTTTTAACATTGTGCAATAAAATGCCAGATTGCCATTGAAAAATCAGGTAAAATCAGGACATAAGAAGAGTTGCAAAGCGATTATGGAGCTAGAAATTATGTTTCATGATCACTATGTCAGACTAGTAGTACACAGGTAGCAGAATTGACATCCATATGATTTAGATCAGAACCTTTGTTTTCTCTGTGGGCATCTGAACATATGGGCATTTGGTCAACCCAGTTTATACCACTGAACATAAGGTACCGATCTTAACAATCACCAAAATAGTCATTGACTGCTTCCAAATATAAACTGAAAAAACAACAAATAGTCTGGTAGCACTTTATAGACTAACAAAACATGTAGATGGAATCATGAGCTTTTGTGGGCACAGCCCACTTCTTCAGATGACCAGAGTGTTGGTTGTCTAGGACCAAAATAAATAGGGGAGACGGGAGGGTGGGGGGTGGAAGAAGGGAAAATTGGGAGGGGGAAGGGAATAAGAAAAGGCAGTGGGTAAAAAATATATCAAGGGAAAGCTGAGCTGGAAAGCAATAGGAAAAACAAGAACCATTAATTAGCAGATAAGAACTATTAGTTAGCAAACAACAAAGAGTCAGGAAACACTTAGGGTGTGTTTAGACTACATGTCTCTGTCGATGGAGCCATGTAGATGAGGCAGAACGACAAAGGGAAATGAAGCTGCGATTTAAATAACCGCCCCTTCATTTAAATCAAAATGGCCTCTGCGCTGTGCCGATCAGCTGTTTGTTGGCACAGCGTAGCAGTCTAGACGGGGCTCTGCTGACCCCAGAACCCTTTGTTGTCAGATTCTTTATGCCTCGTGAAACCACATACCCATCTAGATGATGTGGTGATGAGTAACAGTCAGCATGGATTTTTAAGGAACAAATCATGTCAAACCAACCTGATAGCTTTCTTTGATTGGAATAACCAGCCTTGTGGATAAGGGGGAAGCGGTAGATGTGGTATGCCTAGACTCTAGTAAAACATTTTATACAGTCTGACATAATCTTCTCATAAACAAACTAGGGAAATTCAACCTAGATGGAGCCACCATGAAGTGAGCGCACAACTGGTTGGATAACCATTCCCAGAAAATGGTTATCAGTGGTTCACAGTCATGCTGGAAAGGCATAACAAGTGGGCAGGCCCAACCATTGGGCAGAAGGGGACAAAGGGAGCAGTTGTTCCAGAGACCAGACCCTTTAAATCACTTCTAAAGTGCTGTGCCACATGCTTTGTGCCACTCTGGGTGGGGAGTATGTCACATTCTGGGTAGAGCAGAGAACTGCCCTCAACCCTGCCTCTTCTGCCCAATGCCCAGCCCCTTCTGGGGAGCTCAGATCCTTGCCCTGCCCCCTTGCATAGGGGTCCACGGAGGCTGTCAGCTCACCTTCATGTGGAGCGCTTCAGGGATCAGTTTTGGGACAAGTTCTATTCAATATCTTCATCAATGATTTAGATAATGTAATAGACAATACATTTATAAAGTTTGCAGATGATATCAAGCTGGGAAGGGTTGCAAGTGCTTTGAAAAATAGGGTTATAATTCAAAATGATCTGGACAAATTGGAGAAACGGTCTGAGGTAAATCGGATGAAATTCAATAAGGACAAATGCAAACTACTCCAGTTAGAAAGGAACAGTTTCACACATACACAATGGGCTATGATGGTCTAGGTAATAATACTGCAGAAAGGGATCTAGGGATCATAGTGGACTGCAACCTAAATGTAGGTCAAGTGTGACACTTAAAAAAAAACCCCACCAGACTGGGATGTATTAACGTTAAGTGTTGTAAGCAAGATCCAAGCAGTAATTCTGCCACTCTACTCTGCTCTGATTAGGCCTCAACAGGAGTACTGTGTCCACTTCTGAGTTCCACATTTCAGGAAAGATGTAGACAAACTGGAGAAGATCCAGAGAAGAGCAACAACAATGATTAAGTATGACATAAACAAGGCCCATGAGGGAAGATTGAAAGAACTGGGTTTGTTTAGTCTGGAAAAGGGGACATGGTAACAGCCTCAGGTACCTAAAAGGTTGTTACAAGGAGGAGGAATAGGACAAGATGATAACCTCTGATGATAGGACAAGAAGCAATGGGCTTAAACTGAAGCAAGGGAAAGGTTGGACATTAGATGAAAGCTTCCTTACTGTCAGGATGGCTAACTACTGGGATAAATTGCCTAGGAAGGCTGTAGAATCTTCAGCATCAGAGACCTATAAGAATAGGTTAGACAAGCACCTGTTAGGGATGGTCTAAATTGCACTTGGTCCTGCAATGAGTGCAGGGGACTGGACTTGGTTCCTTCTAGTTTTATGATTCTATGAAGTTATGCCAGAGTTCTATTGGTTCTCTCACAGTGAGATATACCAATGGAATACAATAATATTGTTTCTTAATACAATTGAAATCATTCATGGGTGTTGGTGTTATGAAATATGTGAGATTTTATGGTGGTGTACCTAGTTGTAGGTAGTCTTGCAATTGAACAGGAGTACAAGTAACTATGTTGTGTAGTAAACAACAGGTGTAGCATTTTACTATGAATCAGATTGTTGTGGATGCTGTCATATGTGAGACTTCTTGGCACTGAAGAGGAACCCAAAACAAAATCCAAGCTCAAATATTCCCATCAGTATAAAAAGATCAGATCCAAATGTGTGGCTTAGACTGCTCTCCAGTCAGCACCAAACAAACACAGGTAATGCTGAAAATGGGACCTGGATCTCTTTTGGTTCACAGAGGTGCAGTTGTTCCTTCTCAGCCACCTTAGTCCTCCTTTCATTACCCTTTAAGTCTCCTATGCACTTGTTATGTTCTAAATGCCTTTCAGACAGTCTGCAAGGTATTGAGGGAAATGGTTTCCTGCTTCATTCAGCCCTTAGAGTAGATATAAGAGTCGGTCAGATTTCTAAGGTCATTTGTACAGAATTCTGTACAGAGGCATTTTCTCCTTCAAATTTCTTCCCCCATGGCCACATACATGCTCAGACTGCAACTAACTGCCTGACAACCTACTTTCTGATTGCTTCTGCTATGCATCCCTGCAAGTCAGACTCTCCCACTGTTCCGCATAATCGCTATACTTCTCTCTCTGGGTTCCCAAGATATCTGCACAAAAAAACAAATGCACTTATGTATTTCAGAATTTAGCCAAGCATCCACCCACTGTTCCAGAGAAAGTAATAAACCTCAGCTCCAGATTTACATGTCTCAAATCACAATGTTTTTCCCCCAGCAAAGGCGTGTTAATTCTCAATTAAAACTGTACATTTATTACAGCATTACTAAACCAACAAAAATTAATAGACCATTGGAGTTCAGAATCTCAAAAGGAAAAGTATCTGAAATTCTCAGTGACTATTATATTATGAGTAGTAATGCTGCCATGTTTCCCCCTATTCTTCAGCTGGGTACCAGTAACCTTTCCAAGCTCCTCCTGTCTGCACCAAGTTCTGGGGGATTGGTGTACAGCATTAATTCCTCTACAGTCTCCTCTGTGGCTGCTGCCGTGCAGCAGCAGACAGTTCAGTGAAATGAAGAGAAAGCATCAGGGCAGGTAGTAAAATCTACTCTGAATATCTGGGGGTCCCTGGGGCCCATCATGCTTGGAGATTGCACAGCCCTTCCCCTCAGTCTGAAATTAATCCTCCCAAAAACCCATCTTCTCTTAGTGCACAACCACCAGAAAACTGTAAGGTGAACATGGCAAGATTTTCCAGTCTCTTTGCAACCCTCCCACAGATATTTCTATCTGAGGGGATAGTTTTATCTTTTGTGTATACTACGACATGTTAAGTATCTGTATATACAATTAAGATTAGCACAAATAAACTAACATCAAAACTCAATGGGAATAGAAACAGACTAAAGAACGGCCTCTTTTCTCTATAAGCTTCTTATAGCTGAGACATAACAAGAGCTTTCAGAGATGAATGATGGGCAATAGGGAGCAAAACAGGAAGAGAGCTTGTCTGCATGAGAATACAGCACTGGTATAATTCAAGGTGTGTGTTCAAACCAACACAGCTAAATTGATACACAAATTGTGTGGACACTCTTATTTTGATTTAAAAGTGGCTAAAGCCAATTGGGAACATAGTTCATTAAATTGAAGCTTCCACTCTTTTACCAAAATCAGAGCATCCACACATTCATTCGTACCAATTTAAACTATAATGATTTAAATTTACATACTGGCTACGTCTACATTGGCGCGCTTTTGCGCCAAAGCTATGCAAATGAGGCTTAGCGTTAGACTATCGCTGAGCCTCATTTGCTTAACTAATGATCCGCCATTTTCGCGGACCAGGCTCTTGCGCAAGACGGGGCTGTCTACACTGGCCCGTCTTGCGCAAGAAAAACCCTTTTGCGCAAAGCCCTTATGCCCGAAAATGATCGTCATAAGGGCTTTGCGCAAAAGGGTTTTTCTTGCGCAAGACAGGCCAGTGTAGACAGCCCCGTCTTGCGCGAAAATGGCGGATCATTAGTTATGCAAATGAGGCTCAGCGATATTCTAACGCTAAGCCTCATTTGCATAGCTTTGGCGCAAAAGCGCGCCAATGTAGACGTAGCCCTTGAGTTTCAGGCAGGCACTAAGCAGGAGAAAGTTTCACTCTTTGGAGTTCAGTTCCTCATAGTGTTAACATTCAAAACAACTATTTACTCAGTCTTTTTCCTAAGGCTGGTGGCTAAGTGGGTTGAGATGAGTTCACAAACTAAAGGGAGGTCTGAGTTGACTTTTCATCCATTGTTTGCCTAACAAATTGGTGTTTTATAGTGACAGTACCTATGCTATGATGAGCAAATATTGCAAAAGAAATAGTCACCGGATCTATCTGTCCCCTTCTACCTGCTGAACACAAAGGATGGTATCAGCTTGCAACTAACGCTGCATCTAGACTACAAAGCTTCAGAGGGGTATCCAAGTTAGTGGGTTACAGGAAAAACTTGAAAAACAACAAATAATCTAGTAGCACCTTAAAGACTAAGGGTATGTCTACACTGCGGGGGTTTTCTGAAATTCTCAGTGACTATTATATTATGAGTAGTAACGCTAAGCCTCATTTGCATAGCTTTGGCGCAAAAACGCGCCAATGTAGACGTAGCCAGAGAGTTTAGCTTTAAAAACGCAGCTCAGTTTTCCCAGTGTTTCTTTAGAATGGGAGCCTGGATTTTTGATATTTTGCCTTATACATCAGGCATTGTCCTTATTACTTATTATAGTACAATACTCAAAAGTGTACTCGGCATCGTGCTGGGAGGCTTATAGGATGCACTCAGGATCTTTTTCAAGAGAAAAGCCAATACACCACAATTATTGAAAATACAACATGAAAAGCAGCATGTGCATTCACTCACACACACAAACATGTCCTGCAGATAGCCTTATAGTTATCATTCAGCCATAGCTCAGTCAATATAGTGGCCAGTTAGATTGACACAAGTGAGGAGCTGTGTTGATCATGATTTGATGCTCTGGGGCTATTCAGGACTGAACCCAGAGTTCCTGGCAAACCACCTCATCTTTATACTTGTAAACTCCCATTTGAGTCTATGGATTTTGGCTGTCAAGCTGCAATCATTAATCCTTAAATGGTGTTAATCTTCAGGTTTTCCACAGTTATTTTCCAATTGTTATTTCTTGTTTGTTATCTTACCTTGGAGGTATCTGCCTGTCTCCAGTGTTGTAAATTCTGCTAATTTGTTTAGCCTGAGACACAAGGGATGTTTTCTGGTCTCCAAGTTTCTCACTTCTTCTTGACCATTCATGATGGTTTTGACACTTACATATGCACACATCCTACACTAGCACCAAACAATTTTACAGATCAAAATTTCAGATAGGATTACATTTTAGAAAGGATTATATAGTTATTAAGGAAATAATCAAATCTAACGCAACTTAGATTGCAATGCAGCCAAGAACAATTTAATTTGTAATGCAGACAAGAAGTAAGAATTAATTTGTAATGCAAACAAGAAGCCAGACCTTATAAGAAGCAAGACCTTATAGCAAACATTGTAATAAAATCATATCCTAAGATAAAGAAATGAATGTAATAAGTTACGGTCTCTTCGTGCCTTAACATTGGGGCATGCACTTAGTTTATTTGATGCCTATTTATGGTGACTATATTTTCTGAACCAAAATTAAGAACAAATTAACCATGCTCCTTGACCCCCATTAACCACACCTCCTGACCCCTATTAGCTACACCCCTGACCCAATTAGCCATCCCTTCAGCCCCCATTAACCACACCCCCGCCACAAGAAGTCCCACTCCTGGAGGTATTACTCCCGGGGTCAAGATGGACATATGACCAGAAGTAAAGAGTGTTGTGTGACCCCCTCTAAGAACTCCTCCCACCATCCTCCTACCAATAGGGATGGGTTTGGTTGTTTCCTGCAATTGCATTAACCCACTTTGCATTGCATTAGCCTAGGGGGAGAGGCTGGGGGAAATGTTCTGTCTAAGATTTTCCTCCCATGAACGGAGTGAATTTTGTCTTGTGCACCAGTATTAAATCCATGTGTGCTTGTTCAGATGTGTGCCACTGTGGCAACCAAGTGATTAATAAATATCCCTTTCCCTCTGCTGCCATGTCTTCCCTAGCCCCATCTGCTCCCCTGGTGCCTGCTGTCCCCCACACCTCACCCTTCTCTGCTGGCCTAGCTCCTGTCCTTCTCACTCCTCTCAGCCCTTTAGGGACCTGTCCCCCTCCCCTGCACCAACCTTTCTCTTCCCTCTGTGTCCACTCCTCCTCTAGCCCCACTCTGATCATAAGTAGCTACCCCTCCCCATCCCCTCTCCTAACATCTCCCTCTACCCACCTGCCCTTCCCATCTCTCTCTCCTACATATTTTAAGGGCTTCATTGAATATTAGGGAAACATGAGATATGCCACTTGCATTGTTTTGAGAATGTTTGGTGCTTTATGCATAGCAATGCTGTGCTGTGCATAGACCTGGGACACATATATGTAATATGTTGTAGTGGGGCAGAGTGGCCACCCACTGACCCAGAAGGGGAAGAGCCCCTCCACGGGCACTTTTGGAAAGAGCCTAACCACACCTCCTCACCTGACCGGAAGTCAGGAGGCATGGCCAGAACTATAAAAGGCCTATTCATGAGTTCAGTAGGAGGCCAGCCAGCAGAAGAGGCAGACGTCTGCTCGGTGCTCCCGGGCTTGGAGGTTGAGGACTGGCCTGGATCCCCGCACCTGCCAGAGCTGAAGTCTGGCCTAGACCCCTGCACTTGCCGGGAGCTGAGGATTGGCTTCCATCAGTGAACCTGGTGGTGCTGACAAACCCCAAACACCCAGCAGACCTGTCGGAGACCCAGATACCCACAGAGGGGGAGGGGTAGGTAGCCCAAGGAGAGCCAGCCACAGTGTAACTGGGCCACAGCCAGGGTCAGCGTGTTGCGGTGCAGATCCCTGCTGACCCAGCAGCAGGCTGCCCTGCTGCTGTTAGGGCCCTGGGCTAGGAGGCAGTGGAGAGGGTGGGTCTGCTTCCCCCCTGCCACCCATTCCCTGGATGGCAGTCTCCCCTTCTTTGCTGTCCTCAAACATCAGCCTGCATCTGCTGGACTCTCACCTGAACAAGGTGGATCTGAGTAGGTGCTTCAAATGGGACTTGTGACTGTTTGCCTGCCATCATGCCCTGAACTAGGGCCAGGCTTGAGGATCGTTTGTTTGCTGCCCCAGCCTGAGCCAGGGCCTGGATGCCTGAACTCTGACACTGTTTACTTGCTGCCCACCCTGAAGCAGGGTTTGGGCCACTAAATTATGTAACTGGTTATTTGTCTGGCTGCCCCACCCTGAACCTGGGCCTCGGCTACGAACTGTAACCAGTGACGATTTGTTTGTGTGGCCACCTCGCCCTGACTCAGTGCCGGGTTGTGGACTCTGTGTATCGGCCACCCTGAACCAGGACTATCTGCTGAACTATGCTGACCATCGGCCTAAGGCCCAGGACAAAAGGGGCTCTGTGGACGTAGGTGGAGTGTCCGCCCACTGACCCAGAAGGGGAAGAGCCCGTCCATGAGCCCCAATGGGCTATGTATGCCCTGTACTTCACCGACAAATGGTGCAGAGCACAATATCTTTCCAGCCTTGGTGCTCACTGCAATTCAAAACATTGCTTTGTTCAGTTACATCATTTCATGTTTTGAACAACAACTGATCCGCCATCAATCAGAGGTCCACAGTCACTTCATGCACTCTGCAAATATAAATAATATTATCTGTCTATGTATTGTAGGCCAAATACATCTTGGTGTAAATGGCTGCTAATTCCATTGAAATAAATGGGATTTTTTACCTTCTTACATTGGTGCTGAATTTAGCCCTAAAAGGATCGCCTCTGTTTAGAAATCCAGGTTGCATGACACTTTGGCTTAATAGCTAGGCCAATAGTTTGTTTTATAGTATAGTATCTTGTAGTGTTTTGGTCTTTTAGAATTCTGATACTTCATCGGCTACCCCCTCAATTCCACCCGTCAGTCAGTTAAAAACATTTGGACAATCTCTGCATCTAAGGTTAGATCAAATCTATTAGCATATGTGATTTGCAGTACCTATCCACTTAGTTCAGGCATCCATACCACAGAAACAAATTTACCATTCTATATTTTATCATGATTACAACCTAAAATGACACATTCTTGCCATTTTTTTATAAATTTTCCTCAGATTTAAATAATGCCTTTCTTTTAATTGGTTTTACAATCTAGCTTGTAACCTTCTGCAGTTAGTTTCTTCTGTGAACATATTATAATTTCCCTTTAAAATTTCAATTAAGTTACTATCCTCTTTTTCACTTGCCTTTAGTGCAGCTGTTAAGCTTGTCAATCCTCTCCAGTAAGATAAAAAATATTGTTTTATGTTATTTCTTTAGCCGTCATTTCATGAGTGAGGAAATACTGATCAAGCCTTTCCACAAATTTTCAACTATACCAAGTCACACTTCTCACTTGTTTTTCTCTTTAAAAAGCAATTCATTTTGAGTCCCCTCAGAAATGTATTGGTGGTTATATCTCATTGCTTAAGCATTTTATACTGAAGGAAATGTGTCACTTTTAATACCTCCAAAGTCTGAATAAAAGGTAGAAAATTAATTTTGTGCTTTTTCATTAAAGAATTCATTAAAAACTTGCTTCTTTGTGAATCATTCACAATAGATTTTATTTTGTAATCAATGAGAAACAAAAAATAAACAATTTATTATCTGAATTTATTGGATGAAACTTCTATGCAAACAAATGTCAATCCATGGAGCTTCATGACCTGTTCACCACATGAACATTCATTACTACTGCTGTATTTTTAGTCACCTGGGACCACCTCCACTGGCCCAAAGTTGCTAGGCCCTGTTGTGAGACACTTAGGCTACGTCGCGACTGCATTGCTCTTTCGGGATACCCTCTTTAAAAGTGCCCGCCATTTCCCAAAATAGCAGGCACACTATTCTGGCATCCCTGGGCACATCTAGACTTGCTTGCACTTTGGAAAGAAGACATGCAAATTTGGCACAAATTAGCATATCTTCTTCCGATCGCTTTTCCAAAAGAGGTTCTTCCTAAAAAAATGAGGTTTACACGGTTCTTTCAAAAAAGGGTTTTTTTCTCAAAAGAACTGCATCTAGACTTTCTCTTTCGAAAAAGCGATCAGAAGACGATATGCAAATTTGCACTGAATTTGCAAATCTTATTTTGAAAGTGAAAGTAAGTCTAGACATGCCCCCTGTAACCTTCGTTCCACAAGGGTTAAGGGATTTGCTGGAATAGTGCCTTATTGTGAAATTTAGCACTGTGTAGACAGCGCCTCATTACAAAATAAGCTCTTTCAATTTAGCCTTGGAATAGACTATACAATTTGTGTAACAGAAATTGCGTAGCATATTCCGACAGAAAAATGCTGTCTAGACACACACCTAATCTTGATTCCCCATGGAGAGAATGGGAACAATTTAGGAGCTCCTCAGAATTATGGATTAAGGAATTTTAAAGATACTTTAAACCATTAGCTTTCTAGGCCCTTTAAATAAACTTATTCATTTTCATAGTGAATAATGCAGTTTGCGCGTGTACAATCCCAACGCAATAGCCAGAGTATTGTCCATCTTACATGGCTGCCACCAAAACACTTTCACTGTCACTTTTGGAAGTGCAGCATATGAGGACTGGCTACATAGAACCAGTAGTCTTGTTTGGACAAATGAATTGGGAAAAGCAAGAAATGTGCCCACAATTCATTTCTCTCAGACATTCAAAGGAACAGAAATTTGTTTGCACCCAGTGTTACAAGGAGGGACTATAATCGTGCAGAGTCAAAATCCAGTAATAGGTTGGACAAATTGGGAATAATTTTCTCACTCTGCACCCAGATGTCCCAAGAATTGAGAGCTGTTAAACTCAAACTGTCACTGATGGCAATTATGTCAAAAGCAGAGTATATCGTTTGGACTCAGCTGATGCTTATATTACATTACTAATCTTAGTTTAGGACTCCAACCTCCAGCAGTAAAAAGACATGTGCACTGACTCAGTGCTTCAAGTAGGCCTTCTCTTTTATCTGTAGAAGCCTTTACTGTGAAGGTTGAACTGGATTTAGATCAAAATTGCTTAAATGCAAGGGCTTTTGAAGAAAGTACTCTGAAGAAATTACTCTAAAACCTAATCTAATCTATTATAGCTGATATCTACAATTCAAGGACCCAAAAGAGAGAGATGTGTGAAGTAAGTTTACAGTGAAATACCATTATGAACATACAGAACTGGCTGTTCTGATGCATGCAAAGGGGGTGCAGAAGGTACAAGACTCTTCCCTCCTTGTGCAGGAGCTGTGGAACCTAAGGGCATTAGACCTGAAATAGTGACTAATTCAAAGTTGGCATCTTGCAACCCAAAATGGCTAGAAACAAAAGCTATTAGATAGTATCAGAGGGTAGCCATATTAGTCTGTATCTGCAAAGTTAACTAGTTATGATCTGCACTATGAAGACAATTTCCTCTCTCTTATCCACATTTCCAAATCAACTGCTGTGAATAAGCCACTTCCCCCCTCACTTAATTAGCCTCATTTACACAAGAACCTCTTTCTTTTGTTGTCCATGTATATACCACTGCCTCTGTTAACTCCACTCCAATTCATCTGATGACGTGGGTTTTACCCATGAAAGCTTACGCCCTAATAAATCTGTTAGTCTCTGAGGGCATGTCTACCACTAGGAAATTATTTCAAAATAACTAAATTTGACATCATAACTCTGCATTTTGCAAAATCAAAATAGCATTTCCCTACTAGGAAGAAGCATCAAAATTAGTCAGAATTATTTTGAAATAGTGCGCCCACAAGGATTGGAGCCTGCCTCAGTCTTAAAGTCCCTGGAAGCACTCTGGGGAGGGTTCAGAAATCCACAGTCAGGGCCATGGTCCTTGAGGTAGCCAAGGCCATTAACCAGGGGTTGCTACATTGTTGATGGGTTTGCCATTATGGCCTTCTTCACCTTCTGACCACAATGCCTCACACTACATCAACTGAAAGGGGTACTTCTCCATGGTGCTGCAGGCCCTCGTGGATCACAACGGATACTTCGTGGATATTAATTTTGGCTGGTCAACGAAGGTGCATGATGCCCACATCTTCCAGAACTCATAGCTCTTCTGAAAGATGCATGCTGACACTTTTTTCCTCTACCACACCATCAGGCTTGAGGAGGTGGACACGCTCATAGTGATCCTGGGCAACACAGACTACCTCTTGTTCCCCTGGCTGATGAAGCCCTACAGGGGCAGTACCAAGAAGCACTTCAATGCTAGGCTAAGCAAATGCCGCATGGTGGTGGAGTGTGCTTCCAGCCATTTAAAGGGGATGTTCAGGAGTCTCCTGACCTATCGGGGCCTCAGTGAGCACAACTTCCTATTTGTGATGGTGGCCGGTTGTGTGCTCCACAACCTTTGCAATAACAAGGGGGAGACTTTTCTGCCAGGGTAGGAGGAAGAGGCTGATCAGCCAGCCAGGACATCCAAGCAGCCAGACACCAGCACCAGAAAGGAGAGCACATGAAGGGGCTGTGCTTATCAGGGAGGCCTCAAAAGAGAGTTTCACCTACTCTCCCCCCATGCCTCTTCACCAGTGGCCCCCGCATTCCCTCTATGTGCCTCTCCTCCCCTACCTCTCCCTTTCCCTCACCTCCCTTCCCACCTTCCCCTCTCCTGAAGAGCAAACAATAATGCCTTCTTTTTTTAAACAACAGGATTGCTTATTGGGGGGATATACAGCAGGGGAGGGACTGGGGAAAGAACAGGAAGGGGAGAGGGAAGGGGAGTGGGACTCGGGGCTGGGGCTGGGAATGGTGCCTGCCTCCAGATGGTCAGGAGGTTTTGGCTGCCCAAGAGGCCCCACCACCTAATGTTCTGGGGCCCCAGCAGCCCCTGAGGGGGTTAGGATGAGACGCCGGGTGTGTGTGTGTGGAGGTGGGGAGCACGTCCTTATGCTGGCACTCCAGTTGGTCCCAGGTGGCCTTCCTCTGCTCCCAGTCCAACCAGCACTCTTCCTGGTTGGTCGCCCACTCCTGGCGCTCCTCCTTGAATCCCTGGGCCAGAGACTACAGGCAGGCCATCTGCTCCCGCATCAAGTCCTTGCAGGTTCTTTTCCATCTGTGGATCCCATGGAATCATGCAGTTCATGTGGGAGGTGATGGATGCACCATACTTGCAGCTGGCCTAGCTGTGAAGAAAAGTTACAAGGTCAGTCATCCCAGGAGACACTGTGTATGAAG
>JANRFK010001158.1:35183595-35200811 GCA_030068395.1 Apalone spinifera
CACAACAAGCCTGTTCCCTACCCTCTGACGACTGCCTTCCACTTCCACGATGCAGAGGCCGAACCCGGAGCCAGCATCAGTGAGGCACCGCAATGTGCGTCCCAGAACTTTTAAAATCCCAGGCCGTGACATCACGTCATGCCCGGGCATCCTGCCCACCCACGTGCTACGCCGCACTGAGCCATGCATGGTTGATAGGGACACTCGGAGGGGGGCTGGGGCCCGGGGCCTGCTCTGGGCAGAGCCGGGGAAGAGACCCAGCTCCATTGGTGGAGCAGGCCAGGGCCCCGACTCTGTAACTCACCGGCCAGCACTTCTGGGTTCAGGGAAGCGGGGCCCCCTTAGGCGCGGGGCCCAATTCAACTGAATCGGTCGAATCGGCCTAAGGCCGGCCCTGATCCTAAGGACAGCCCTGGGGGGACGGGGTGGCTCAGTTTCCTACTGTGTCCCACATATGCCAGGTCCAGCACTGATGGCATCCTGCTGAGAGACAACTTCTATCGCTGCCCTCTGAAGGAGGTGGGGTGTTGGGAGAGGTGTGTGTGAGCGGCAGATGCCACTTACCAGAGAGAGTGTGGTTGGGTTCCCCTTCTCTTCCTCACCTTGGCAGGTTCCATGCCCACCAAGCACTGCCCACCCTGGGGCAGGGGCTTGGTTGGGTACGGCCCTGGCCAGTCTGGGGGTGCTGCCCAGGAAGAGGCTCCTGGAGAGCAGCAGGACTGGCCCTACTGGAGATACCCTCTCCTGACTGCAGCCCAGGCTAGAACCCAGCCTAGAGCCTGGTCCCAAAGTCCCCATGAGCAGCAGCTGTGAGTTGCTTCCTGCTGCTAGGCCTGAGCCAATGATCACTTCCCCAGGTCCTGCTGCTATTTCTGGGTCCTAGCACAACACCCACCATACTGCAGCTCCTGCCTGCTGCTTCTCGGTCCTAGCATGACACCCGCTGCGCTGCAGTATGCCCTGGCCTGGCAGCCAGCAGTTTGTGGCCCAGCACTGGTCTGCAGGCTGATGGTTGGGAGCCACTGTTTTAGAGTGTGCCAGGCCACTCCCCAGGCCAGCAAAAGGCTGCACACTCCTCTCTTGGCCTACTTGGCCTGGGGGAGGAGGGTCCTGTGCATGTAGGTCACATGGAATACCAATCCAGAGCACTTAGCTCCACCTGCTTGGTGGGCAGGTAAGAAACAACCCCCCTACCCCCCGCATGGGAATGGGACCTCTGCTGCCCCAGGGCTGCAGGGGGAGGGTTTGGCCCTTGGCTGATTCCAATGGAGCTGGCAGTGATCCCTGCCCAGGGCCCAAGGAAGCTGCTGCCAGTTCCCAGCATGTTCAGGGTGGGGAGAGCCAGCTCTGGGGGGACTGGGAAGGTGTTGAGGAGGATGGGGGCAGATAAGTGGGGTAAGGAGGAACAGGGATGTGTGAGGTGAGGATAGGAGGGGGATGCAGGAGGTGCTGAAGGGAGGTTGGAAGGATTCAGGGGAGACTTATGAGCAAATGGAAGCAGATGCAATGGAGGGAAACTGAAGGGGAGTTACAGGGTGGGAAAAGGGGGTTATGGGGAGGGGACGCTCAGGAGGAGACTGTAGGAGCAAGAGCAGCCTGGCTGGGGAAGGGAGAGACACAGGGCAGGGGTAGTACAGAAGGTGATGGTGGAGATATAAAGGCAGCTCTCCCACCCGATGTGGCGGAGGGGAATGGTAGATGGGACTGGTGGTAGCACTTGGGGGAACCAGTTTCTATGCCCCAACCAAATTTCCATTGCTAAATAGGGTGCCCCACATGCCACCTGCCCCTGTGGGTGCCGCTCCCTACACCCCTCTCTCTGCAGGCACCAGTCAGCCCTGGCGGGGGGCTGCCCAACCAGCAGCCAGAGGGGAATTCTTTCTGTAATTTTTTTTAGTGTTTTAGATATCTGCAAACTCTGGTCCATTATAACATGTATTGTGTGTGTACAGAAGATGCGATGTAAAATAACATGTGACCGCTTAAATTAATTACTATAATGAATATGCGAATATGCAAATAAAATATTACCAGTCCGCCAAAAGTTTGTGAATGGGTTTGCTGGTCCATGGTATAAAAAAGATTGGGAACTACTGCTCTAAGAGGATACAGTGAGGGCTAAGACCTAAGTCAGAGTAAAGGAGTTTGTGTCTGACTTGAAGACTTGTCTGAGATAGGAACAGCTTTTTAGGACAGGGCTACTCAATTTTGGAAGCCCTGGGGACCACAGTGATACTCACAGCACATGGCGAGGATAGCAACTTAAGTGTGGTTGAATATACATGGAAATATATATGCAAATAGCTTATTTCACACTGACGGGCATGAATACAAAGGTTAAGGCAAGATTACATAACACACAAGCCCCATTTAAGTCAGTTCTGCTGATATTAATAAAATGCAATATGTACCCAATTTCCACCCATATGACAGCACTTTTAATGAGCAATGACAGTCCAGGAATTTGACTACTAAAACGCATCTCAACAGAAGACCATTATATTGACTCGCCATTTGGAGCATGTTCCCAGTGGAGATCATGTTCAAAGGATCCCCTGTGCAGGCCACGTGTTGAGTCCCATGTAAACTCAAGCCACACCGTGAGCCGCAAACAAATGGGCCATGGACCACGTGTTGAGTAGCCCTGCTTTAGGATAAGAATCTGCTTGCAATACGTTTTTTAGTGTATTAGGACTAGCTATGCATTTTCATTCCATTTTAACTTAGTAACTTACTTTGATCTGTCTGTTTTCACTTGCAACCACTTAAGTGCTATTGTTTGTACTTAATAAAAATACTTTTGTTTACTATCAGGCACAGTGTAAATAATTGTTACCTAGGGGCATGGAGCCATTGTGCATATCTTTCTTTCACTGATAAAGAGGGTGAATAGCCTCATGATCTTTCCCTGTGTAAAACTTTTACACAAAGATGGATTTATCTGGGGCTTTGATCCCTTTTGGGGATTGGTTTCCTTGGTGCCGTACCCTAGAACTGCATCCTCCCAGACCTAAAGTGATTTACTGTCCGTATTGCTCGCCAGGGAGCAATGACCCAAACTCTGTGCTTTGTCAAAGGGAGACCAAATATCTGGCCCAGCAAGACAAGGTAGGGGAGAATCCCAGAGAATAAGCAGTCACATTTCAGTGGCTTGAACAAAACACAGGGGAATAATCCTAAGGGGATGTCTGTGACTGCACTTCATCACAAGTAGTTCTCAATCAAGGGTCCTGAGTCACCTAGGAGGGCCACAAGCAAGTTTCAGGGGCTCCACCAACAGGGCTGGCATTAGACTTTCTGGGACCTAGGAGAGAAAGCCAAAGCTGCACCACAGGGAGCTGATGCCCACAGCCCTGCCACCTGGGGTTGAAGCTGAAGACTGAGCAACTTAATTTCACAGAGTATGGTATGGTGCCCTTGGCAGTTCCCCTGCTTGCTAATGCTGCTCCTGACTTTTATATGCAGAAAATTAGTTGTTATGGCACAAGTGGGCCATAGAGTTTTTATAGCATGTCGGTGGTATGGGGAGGGGGGAGGACTCAGAAAAAATAAGGTTGAGATCTCCTATCATGAGATACTAACTACCCTGCATGAATCAGAGTGGCAGTATCAGGTTCACTGTAGATAAGCTGCCACCACCGCCATCACCTTTTTCAGTTCCTAATCATGTTGGGTTCCTTTAATAAATGTAAAACTTTTCCTTTATCTGGGTCAGATCAAATCCTTCAGTGAAGCTGTGCGCTGAAGAGTGAATTTCTTAGTTAAGAGACTGTGAGGTGCTCTAGCCATGCACCTCACATGTGCTTAAAAAAGACTGACCTTCACACTGATGCTGCTCTGCTTTTCATTTACTTTTACTTGACTGGATGCTAATTGGGAGTGAAATATTTGGGAAACTGTTTGATGCACCCGAACACTTTTCAATGCGGAGAGTAGGCTGGAAAATCTAGTTAATGGTTTCATCAACTAATTTTTTGACTTGAAATTATCAGTAGCAATATGAGAAGATACCATGACTTAACTCCCCCCAAAGCAACTAACACTTCACAATACAGACTCTGAAGCTACTTCGACTCATGGTTATTCTTTAAATTAGGTTTTTAACATCTGGGATGCCAAAAGCCACATTTGTCAGCGTGCCAGGAATCCAAGGCCACGCTTTATTTGCAAATACATGTAAAAGAAAAGCACGCCACCATAAGCTATGCTTGTACTTTGCATCTGCAGCTTCATACAACTTAGTTGCATTTTGCAGACACTCAATTATTAGTTGTAATTCATGGAGCATGATGCTGAGTTATGCTTTACATATTCTCAGATTCACTCAAAATGGGCCCAAGTTTGCTTGAAAAGTTCAGGGTTTTTTTTCTTTATTTGGCAAAAATTTTGATTAATTTGGTGTGAACACTGAGTTTGCAACAAAAACCGAAGTCAAATTTCACATTCTTTAAGGCAAACGAAACCTTTCACAATATTAAACTTCTGAACCTGGGAATGTTCTGAGGTCTGGGGCTGAATAGAGTATTTTGCCACCTGCTATAACACATTTCAAACTATTTTCTGAAGCTTAAAAAGCCAAAATTCGCACAGAAAACATATGTTCCCATTCATTTCACTTCTTTTCCCCTCAAAAAAAATCCCTCATTGGGGGAAAAAAAAAGTCTTATTGACCTCTTTGATTGTAGTGTAAACTTGAAGTGTCTCTACTTCTTTGTTCTCTCTAAATCCTTGTAGAAAGGAACATGTACAGGGCCTGAAGGCATCAGACTAGATAATGGAGCTAGTCACAGAATAGAAAGGGTATTCATCTGTTATCTGATGAATTTGTCTCTCAAGGTTTTGAAGAGTGTCCATCTCCATAGTGTGCTTTAACACAGTCGATTAACAGCATTTGACCAGCAACAGAATTGATTGAAGAGAAGAAAAAAAGAATACCGCCCTCATGGTGAATAAATAGTACTAAAAGTGAGAGGGCAGGAAGGGGAGCAGCAGTAGGGAAAGGCTAAAGGGAAATTAATAGTCATGTTATTCAGGGGCTGTTTTCATGTACAAGATATTTCTAAAAGTGTTTTTTTCCCCTCATTACTGTCCTTTCTAAACAGAACTGATAGGTCTTGTCAGCCTTTGTACACGTATTCTATTAATTGTTTGTATGGTCATTCCAATCATAGATCAAGATCCAATGTCTTACGATTACGTTTACACATCCGATCCCAGACATGGAGGGCTCTGGATTTAGATTAAGCCCAGCCTCAATGGAGGCTCAGGAAAAACATGGCTGGGAGCTGCATAGAGGCAGTGGCTTGAAAGCCCTTTCTCACTCAGTAGTGTGGTCCGGTTCAAAGAGCTGTTCTGCCATTCTGACCGGTTGTCAGTGAAGTGTTTTCTAAAAGAATGTATTGTTTTGAAGCTACATGTACACATGATTAGAGAGGGCTAGTGTGCATCTTAAAGTAATATCATTTAGGATTCGCAAACAGTAATACAATAAAATAATGAAGCCTTTCACTTCTGACAGGCTCTCCTAAATGTTCGATAATTACATATAATCAGGCTGCATTGTGAAGTTTCAAAAGCTTTTCCTTTCTTCTGGAAATGTTCATCTTCCTCCCTTTATTAGTTTTCCTCTTTGTGTCTCCCTTTAACTTCAGCTCTCCTTTGATTCTAAACTCCCTGTACCCACAAGATACAGAACAAATTATGAAGCAATGGGGACAGCATATCAAATTATTTTACTTATGCCTTATTTTAGCACTGGTGCAGGGCCCAGTCACATATGAAACAGAATGGTAATCAAAAAGCAAAAGGCCCAACATGACCATTGACCAGGAAATCCTACGGGTACCGAAGTCCAGAATGCAGAAGCTAGAAATTAGAATTCCTTCATTCCCTTACACTCACAAAGATTGAAGTACTACTCATAGCTGAATAAAAGTACAGACAAGATTTAAGATACTAATATTAGAGTTGTTGTAATTTGATCTTCATGTCTGAAATTGCATTTTCCAAATACAAGAGGTTAACAATATAAAATATCCATACAAGGTTATTAGTTAAAGTAAAGTGAGATCCGTATATTTCCTGGTATGCAACCATTTGTTACTGTAACTGTTCCATTATATCTATATATGATCTCTTACGTTCTATTTATCAATTAACTTTGGCCTCATGTTTTATTGATGATGGAGATGTAGAGCCAGATCCTACCTTATACTCCAGCTACTCAGACAGCTAAAAACGGTAGGATTCTGGCAGTAATTCCCCAATAGAGACTTCTCCGAATGCTTGGGAAATCTCTGCTGGGATAAAGCCCACAGGATGACTCCTTACCAGCCCTCCCTGGGGTAAGGGTGGGTGTTGGCAGCAAAGAAAACACAGGGAGAAGTTGGAGTCAGGGAGGAGTTGGAGGCAAATACTGAGCTCTGCCAGCACACCAATGGTGTACAAGTATGTAAGGCCCTCTCAGGTACAATATTTCAATGACAGATTAGTAAAGCCCTCACTCTGTGCTCACATATCTGCTGCCCCATAATTGGATGTCTGGTGCCTCCCCCCATCCTTCTGCTGACCAGAGCTCTGACCTTTGAGAAGTAATGGGAGTTGGTTATTTGTAAGAGAGGTAACACACAAAAACCGGTAAGGAACATTTTAACCTTCCTAGGACATTCAATCATGGATTTAAAAGTCGCCATTCTTCTATAAAGGAATTTTATTACCCAATTTCAGAGACTGCTGAGCTGGAATTCATTTGCTAATTTGACATTATTACCCTGGGCTTGAATAGAGACATTTAACTGGTTAACACACTACAAAGCCAATTTCCCCTGCCTTTGACGATACAATTTTCACATCAAAAGTTATAAATGGGAAACATCCAGCCTTCTTAATTAGCTTTTTTACACCAGTCCTAAAATTGACAGGTACATGCTTTTGCTGTTTTATATGTATCTGTCTTGATTTTTGTTATTTCCACTCCAACTCATCTGATGAAGCAGGTTTTACATACAAAAGCTCATGATCCTATTTATATCTATCTATCTATTTATTAGTCTTTAAGTGCCATAGGACATCTTGTTATTTATCTTTTCTGTTCAGCTTAGTAAAACATTGCTTAGTGCCACCACTGTTCCATATGCATCAACTTGTGTGACAATCAGGATTCAGAAACAACATGTCAACGAGCATTTTTGAAAATTGCTCAAAATTCTGAGTCTCAAAATGGCACTCATGAAGACCAGATGTTAAAGGTAGATGTAATGTCACATTTATGTATGCTCTGTTTCTGAATGTGAATTCTAGGAAGGGGAAATTCTAGGAGTGGGGGGAAATTTCAGTTTCAGATCAGTATTCCTCAATTTGGATGCTGGTGCAAAGCTCATCATAATTACTCAAACCTCTTCACTATGCCAAAATAATCTAGAAATTTTAGGGTAAAGGCAACATTAAAGATTTTTTTCTGGACAAAACATTTTATAATGCCTATAAAGATTAAATTCAAGGTTGGGTCAAAAAAATGGAGGGGAAATTTAATTTTCTTTGGGCCCCAGTACACTTTTTTCTTCCTCTGCAGTCACTCCCTAACCCCAGCAAAAAGGACTTCTGTCCATTTACTTAGATAAGCACAGATGATGTGACACTCAGTCGTGTAGTATACTGTGCAAATCTCTTGTTGTCATCAGTTAGGCTATGTCTAGACTGCAGGTTTTTTCGGAACAAGCTTTTCCAGAAGAGATCTTCTGAAAAAACTTTTTTTCTGAAAGAAAGCATTCACTTTGCCGAAGCGCATCAAAAAAGTGATCTGCTTTTTCGAAAGATAGCGTCCACACTGAATGGATGCTATCTTGCATGTAAATTGTGATTACTATGGATAGAGTGGTCACCAGGGTACCTGTGCTTTTTCCTCTTCTTGTGAAAGAACTCCTCTTCCCCGTCCACACACACCTTTTTCTGAAAGAGTGCTTTCCTCATAGAAAGAGGTTTACCAATGTCAGGAAAACCCCTCTGTTCTTTCAATTTTCTTTCAAAAAACATGATTGCAGTGTGGGCGTAATTGAAGTTTTTTCCGAAAAATTGTCATTTTTCAAAAAAAACTCTGTGATGTAAACGTACCCTTAGAGAGCCATGGGTGGCTGAAGGATAGTACCAGCAATGATTTTGCCTTGCTAAATCAGTCATATCAGAGATAATCCATTTTAAAGGAGATTTCAGCCTTCTCTTGGCCAAATGCTGTAGCAAACTCTTTTCAACATTTTTAGCATTAAATGCCCAACTTTATATCCATAACCCAGAGACAATTATTTAAAATGTAATTTGGCCTTCTCCACAAAGTGAGTTTGACTCCCTTGCTACAGAAATGAATGTATCAGCAGTTTTTACTCTTTGGATCAATAAAGATTCTTGGGAAGTGGGTTAAGTAATATGTTCCAGTCTCCAAGACCCAGGTAAAAACAAATGTGCAGTGAATGGCATGCAGCATAAATGCCTAGAATTACTATAATAGGAAGCTCTGGCATCAATCTTTTTTTTTTTTTTTTTGGAATAGCAACTTTTAAAAATCTAGTTTCCTGTGATTAGAGTGTGAAGGCATTCTAAATAAATTCAGGAAAGTTATCTGAAAACACTAGGTAACTCTCTATCTTAATCATGTAAAATCTCAGTGCACTGATGTATTTTTAATATGTATATCTTACAGTATCCATGCCTACTCCCTATCTTCATTTTGTAATCCACATCAAAGCCTTGCCATAATCACAGAAAGGTAATAAGACCTCCGCATTTGGAACATCTCTATTTATTGATAAGCCACAGAGCAGCAGCAAATTTCTATCACTACATCATATCAACTCTACCGAGAAGGTATTTTTCATCTTTTGGATGCTATAAAAGTCTCTTGTGTCGAGCAAAATGCCCTAAAGCCCTTAGGCTTCCTTCAGTGATTCATTCAACTGCTATAGCTTTGTTGTTTGTGAATGAAGAATCAACTGGAACCATTACTATAGATGTTCTTTATGAAGAAACCAAGTTTTTCTGCTGCAGGAGCAGAGCTAAAAAGAAAAAAATAATTAAAACTCATCGTACAAAGAGGAGTCTCCATATTAGATATTAGTTCTTTATGCCAATAATTTGAAGAAGAGAAGTCATATAAATTACCCTTTGAATTTAATATTTCAGTGGACATCTGGAGTACCAGTAATGATCAAAAACAGTATTTCTGTATCATGCTGTCATGCTGCAATATATTTATTTATTTTAGTTCCTCTATATTTAACACTGATGCTGTTTATGTTTGAGCTATTTGTTGGCTTTCATTAGTAGTTCAATACAATGTTGGTTACATGTTAATGAGTCTCAGTGGTAAGAACTAGGGCAGATTAAAAAAATACTCACAATAAAGTCCCAGTTCAGCAAGATATATAAGCACGTGAGAAGTCTCACTAAATACATGCTCAATACATTTGCTGAATTGTGGCATATAAGCATGTAAATTAGTACTCACCTGGAGGGAGCCATGGAATCTCTATTATGAATTTTACTCATCTCTAAAGGAACTTTGCCTCCTCCTTAGTACCTCGGTCCAGGAATAATTTATTCTGTGAAAATGTATAGGGAAAATATAGACAGTCTGAACACAAGCATACACCTGTCAATAATGTCTTCTGGAAACAACACTAAGTGCAAGTATTTAATTAATTACTGCAGAAATTCATACACTATGAAAAGCAAATACTGAAACTAAAGTGACAGCTAGAGAGTTAGTGAAATGGTAACAATTCATGCTCAATATGTTTTGGTTCCCCTGTGTTAATGTAGGCACTAAAGCTGTCTGGAGATCAGAAGTTGTGTTACACACACAAAAATGGGATTTCATAATTTGGTTTAGTTTATGATCAGAACCCAGCTTGTAATTTTTTATATTCTTCAGAGAGAAAAAGTCAGGAAAAAAGGTCTATTCAGAGATAAATGTTTTGTTTTAATTTTGATTTTACAACACACTTAAGGGGCTGTGCCCTCTGCTCACTATGCTCACCTACGTCTTCCCCCAGCCGCTTTTGCTTTGCTGAGGGAACCTGTTGACACTGATGACATTATGACAGCATCCTGTCACCCAGCAGGAACATTCTGTCGTCCAGCAGGAAAATTGTGTTTTATATACAGAGAAAGGTAATACAACATTTTAAAAATTCCAAACTAAAAGTCATTTCAAAACATTGTTCCTTCCAAACTAAGTATTTGCCAAAATCATCAGGATTTCATTAAATGTTTCAGTTTGGACAAAGCTATATGTTTTGACAAAAAATTGTTCCAATTCTTCCATTGAGCTTTATTAGGCACCCTACTGAACAAGAGAGCAATTTCTTTTTCTACTAAACTACTCATGAACAATTAGGAAAAATCTTGTAGTTTAACATACTAGTCTATATTTATTGGCTAGAAAAGTAAAAAGCCTGTTCTTCACCAAGATCCTGGTTCAAGCATACAATGTGTGGAGTTAATTAATCACAGAAGTTCAGCTGATGAATGCACTTGGTTAAGGTGATTGATATAAAACTGCAAGACTAACAGGAAAATAAGTTATCAGCCCCTGAAAGGTGGGCGGAGATAATTATTCTTGTAGAAAAAATTCCCTTTAAAAGATTAATCTAACAGGATGTCATCAAATTAGAGTCCTTTAGTTACCAATGAATGACATTTTGGCTGAAGGCGGAAGCAAAATGTAGGGGATTAAGTAATGGTGCCACTAGTGCTATAGATAAATCTATACAATGACTTACTGAAGTTTTACAAGCTAATGTCTTAGAAATTAACCCAATCTGCCACAGAGCTGTAGTTTTCTGCTGATATGCAGAAATCCACTCTGGGACATAACTTCACATTTTATGTTCTCCACAACACTGTTGCTACAACTGGCCTATAGATAGTACAAAGGCAACCTTGTAGTATTTATAATATTCTCTATCCAACCCATCAGAAAAGTACTAGTACTGAAAACAATCACAGTAATCACTAATGATTTCTTGAGGCCATACTTCTAATTAGTATTCAGCACCTATACATCATACGATAAAAAGGGAGGAATTTCCCCTTACAATCTACCTCCACCATGATAGCTTCAACTCACCATGCATTGCTGATTATGTAAACAGCAAGAAAATAGTAATAAAAAGAGAACGTTAAGCAGAAAAGCCATAACAATTGACCAACATGGAGAACTTACAGGACTTATGATAAGGACTTTACTGGGGTTTTTTAGTAAAGTCAGTAAAGTTTATGTTGAAGACAACATAGTTCAAAGCTCAAGGCTATGAAGACTTCATACAGCTTCTATGCAAGTCAACAGAAGGCCTCTCATTAACTTCATTACTAGCTGGATCAAGCCCTTTGCTTCCATGTACAGGGATGTGATTTTGGCTCACTCCTCCTGAAAAGCTGTAATGCTGGGTGAGCAAAAAAAGACACCACAACCCTGAAAAACACACTCTGCCATAAAAACACATTCTCCCAGCCAGAAATTCATGTTGCTTCAGAAGAAGAGGTCTCCCCATAATATAATACTCAGAAGAATCAGCTCTTTGCATAAAACTTTTGTTTTGAGTAGGAAGGTTTTGCTCTTTCAGGGAAGCCGGAGGGACTGGAAAAGAAATGAAAAGAGAATGGGAATTGGCAACATGTGCTGAACCCTAAACTGCAGTTAATTGCTTTCTTTTTTCCCCTCCCTGGGCAATTTATACATCAGTTTTAATTAAGCCACAAGCCTGAGAGGGTTCCCCCACACACTTCTTTCTTCACATTTTTTAAACCCACAATGGGGTATTTTCCAAGATATAAATTAAAGATGCCTTTTAAAAAATTGCAAATGATGAAAACAACCTAGAAAAAATATTTTATGAAGCCATAACCGCATAGATTGTCACTATAGAAGGTGATATTTCATCTTTATGAAATGTTAACTGCATCAAATATTGATTGCTTCATGACCAGAATTTTATGGTCAGCTTTATAATAAGTGTAAATGTGTATCTGGTAATGGTCTGGATAACTTTGATGCAGGGTGGTGAGAACTGCTAGAAACCTATGTGAACAGAAAAAACTCAAATATGAAGAGGACAAACTCTCTCTATATATCTATATCTATATATTTATCTATTAGCATAATGTTATTTTCTGCAGCAGAAGCCAGTTCTAAAGGTTCACAAAACTACTTTAATGTATCAGCTAATGGGAACAGCTACAACACCCTCCATGTACTCTAGTGCACCCACGCTGGGGTAAAGTTTTAAGTGCAGGAAAAGCTAGAAGTGTCAAGGGCTCATGCAAGCTCTATCGTTTATTTGTTTTGGAAAACAAGCCATTGTTTTTCAGGAGAAATGTAATTTTAAAACAATAAGCCCCATTCATCATCATCATCATAATCCTGGATTGTTGATTATCAGCCAGAGAGGTATAAACAAGGACTGTGGGATCTCCAAGGGAATGTCACCAGTGAACAGTCCCTACCCTAGGCTCAGCGCTGGCTCTCTCTGCCACTGTCACAACAGCACAGTGAGCATTCTGGAGCCAAGTCATCTGGGAGCGGGCAGACTGGTGTTGGAGGAGGCATGGTCTGGATAGACCTGTGCTCCAGAAATTTTGCTTCCTGGCAAAGCCTCATAAGGATCATTGCAGTGGAGAAACAAGTTAGGCCAGGCCTGAGGGCTGCCTCAATTTGCACCCCAGGCAAAACCAGCTCAAGAGCCTACTATTGCTGTCAGGACTCAGTGGCTCCTCCACAACGCTTCCCTCAGAACTCTCCATAAAACTAGTGAATTGCTTTGGCATACCATGCTGCAGTTCCTCAAGCCATAATTCCCTTTCCACACAGAGGCTGTGGTTCAACAGCAGAGCATGAACTACATAGTTCTCTGCACGGGGGACCAGTGTTCTAAGCCTGAGTTCATAACAACACTCCATCCTAGACTAAAAAGAAAGTCTCCAGTGGCATTAATAGGAATAATTTGTTTTCTACCTTTAAGGGAAGCAAAAGCAAAACCAGTGTTCTTCAAATTGAGTTTCATGGCCTACAAGAGCTGAATTATATGTGGTGCAAAACAGAGGCTGAACAAAATCTCTCCTAACCTTGATCTGAAAGTTAACAACACCAAATTACTCAAGTCATTCTTAAAATGTGAAAAAGCAGCTCTGCATGGTTCACTAATGTCGCTCCCATTTCCCATGCTGGGGCCAAATGCTATATAGAATTAGCTTCCCAACATGGCAATTCATAAGCAAGTCAATACAACTGTGATCTCTCTTTTTGCCCGGTGATTATTCTAAAAGTCAAAATAACTCTGCTGTGATGGAACATAACAGGAAATAGGGGAGTGAGCGCACTAGCTCACCTTATTAAAATATTGCAGTTGTAACACTGCACAAGGGAGGAGCAAAAATTAGAATGGGGGGTTGATTTTTCTGAATTTGTGATGTATAGAATTAATGGGAGTGTGTGCTGACCCCTACAAGCAATTCTTAATGACTGAGCAATGCAACCAAAACATACAGCTTCAAGTGGGCTTGCTTTAACTTCCCCCATTCAATATGTCACTAGACTGTAATGTTTCTTGTTAGGCAGACAGCTTAAAATGAGAATTGTGGGAGAAATGATTGATGGCATGAGTTTGTACAACCCCTTTAGTTAAACATATTCCATTCCATTTCAAAATATGGTCATTGTGAATTATTGCTTTGCCCTTGGACCTGATGAAAGCAAATCAATGTGAACAATGCAGACGATTGTAGGGAGAAACACTTTAATCAGGCATCACTGCCCTGTGCCTCTTCTATGCACAAACCCTTACATACTTTTTTGTTCTCATATATGGAGTCATCAGACCTATAGCTTAGAATGATTATTTCTCAGTCTTCTCATGTTAGCAACCTTTTATTCTAAGTCAAAATTTCTGCAACTTCATTACATTTACTGTAAGGGTAAAAAGGTGTATCAGTGAGAACAGTGAGCTGCCTATATAATTTAATTGTGTATGTGTTTCAAGTGGTTCAGAGAGAATGGTTGATTTTGAAGGGTAAGAGTGTGTAGGGAGTGGGGAAGTGAGAGTTTCTTTACTTTCAATTGAAATGACATTTTCAACTTCTCACAACACAGCTAATAGTGTTTCATGACCCCCTTCTGGGTCATGACCCTCCAGTTGAGGAAGAATGGGTTAGAGGATGAACACATTTTTTAAAAGTCAAAGCAATATCTAGTTTGTTCAATGACAGGGGAGTTTGAGGTGGCTAACCTGAACAAAAGCTATGCAGAGAGGAACACTGGATATGAAAGAGGAGAAACCTACAAAAGTTGTTTGGTTTATACTGAGAGGAAGAGAGGGGAGAGAAAGGATGATCACCATCCCAAAATAATGTTGAACAATAATGTAATTAGAAGTCCTGTGAGCTACACAATCCATTTCAGGGTTTATGGCACCCTCATGAAAGCTTGGTTTTCCCAGGGGCATACCCCTTAGTGTCCTTCACCCCCACTGTCCAAGAGTCATCTCCTTAAAACACTAAGGTAACATATAAAACATTAAGGTGACTGTAATTAGACCAGGACAGCAATATGGCTGCCTGCTGATCTGGAAGAGGAAGTGCCCTCTAAAACCCTTTGGCGGTCGGGTCCAGCCACACCTAACCCTGCCCACAGGAAGCCAAAGGATGGCTCTAGGGCTATAAGAGCTACAGGCTCAGTCAGAGCCGGGCAGCCAACATGAGCAGATGCCTGGCCCTGGCTCCCACAGTGAAGGGCTCTGCCATGCTGCCTCCAGCCAGAGGACTGGGTTGGGCCACCAGGACCCCTGCCAACCCCAGAGCCCTGGCCCGGGCTGCTAAGACACCGGCTGCCGCCTAAAGCCATGCCGAACCCTCCGGGACCCTCACCGAGCACAGATGACTGGGCCAGCCTACCTGGACCCCTGCAGGAGCCAGAGCCTATGGGCACCCTGCCAGCCCCTCCATCACCTGTGGACCCCCATGAGCAGCGCCAGAGTCTGGTAGGCCTGCAGGGGGAATGGGGAAGTGGCCCAGAGATAGCCAACCTTGGGGTGGCTGAGGAGATGGAGGTTGGGTGGGCAGCAAGTTGCAGCCTGGACCCCCGCTTTCCCTCAACCTAGTCAGCATGTAATGGCCCAGATCCCCACTAACATAGTGGCGGCAAGACCGCCACTATCAGGGCCCTGGCCTGGGGCTCAGTGGAGTGGGTGGGCCTGTGTCTGCCCCCCCACCACTATTACATTTGGGTAGCAGGTTCCCCCTGTGGAGCCAAATCCACTGCGCTTGTCCGGGAGTGAGGCGACCTGACCCTTGCCTGGCTGGAACCTAGCTGGAGCATTAAACGACTGTAACTCTTGAACTATTGGTGTTCCCCATTGCCTGGCACCTTGACCCAGGGCTGTGCCTTAGACCATAACCCTTGAACTATTGGTGTCCCCCCCCCCCCATGCACACTGCCTGGTGCTCAGATCCCAGGTTGGGCCGTAGGGGGCTGTTGCTTGGACAACGGGTAGGCCGAGGCGTGCCTCACAGACTTGTGGGCATCCTAGGGAATCAGCAGTGCCCCACCCAACTGACTGAATACTCTTTATAGTGACATATTTAAACAAGTCAGCAGTTTCAGTCCCAAATACAACTCTCAAAGTAACATCCAGCCCTCATCAATGCACCATGAAGCTAGTGCAAAAGGTTATAACAATTAGCCTCAGTGTGATAATATCCAGCGTTCAGCAAATTGTTTTCAATGAAGACATTAAGAGAGGATGCTAATGACTGAGGTCACTGATATGTAATATTGGTTAAAGCTGCACAGAGGCACAAACAGTAGCAATTCTCCTTTTATCACTCTTTAACGTATAACTCTATTCACCTTCCCTCCATCTCTATTCTGCCCACCTAGCATGAGGGAAAATGAAATGGAGCTCTGACAGCCCCACCAGTCCCGCCAGGACAGATGATTTGCCACTTGTCACCCCACCACAGCAGGCATTAGAGAGACTACACAGTCCTATTTCATGCCACCAATCAGAACTCAGCAGGCAGGTGATGGTGTAATAATTGGGCTCACAAATTCACCCTAACTGGAGTTCAAGGATAAAGAGTGAGTGAAAGTTCCTAAAATGAGACAATGACTTCTCACTACAGCTCTTTACTGGTAAATGTACAAAAGAGAGATAGTCCAAACAAAAAGACCTACTGATATATTTCAAGGACTTTGTTAAGATCATGTGTGGTAAACAAGGAAAGTGTAGGACTGAAAATCAATGAATCAAAATTGGTGTATCAGAAATAAGATCTAATTGGGGATGTGCTGTTTCACCCATCACTCCGTTTGAAGATTTTTTAAAAAAGAAAGGACTTTGTGGAAGAACATAGTAGAAGATGATGATATCTGACAACTGCTGCCTGGGAGAGCACTGACCAGGGGCCCACAGAATTGCTAGGCTGCCGGGCAAGATGGGAGGGGAAGCTCCACACTCTAAAAATAGGCTAGGCCTTGGACAGAAGGGGCGGGGCAGGTCAGCCAGCTCTCAGCACTGCCTGGACCATGCCGCACCCACCCCAGCTAATCCTTAGCGCCACCCAAAGCATTCTGCCTAGGGCTCTGGTGGCAATTTAAAGGGCCCAGAGCGCCTATTTGCTATAACCTTTTGAATTGCTGGGCCCTGAGGCAGTTAGCCCTCCCCCCATGTGGGTGGGCCTGGGTGTGAACAGGAAAGGAGTGAGCCTCACCAGCACGGTTGCTACCTTCACTGTCTCCTGGAACCCCACTATCTACAGTGTCAGTATCGGGCCTTTGTCATCCTAAACCTAATATACCCTGGCTTAGCAAGAGGGACATAGATGACATCACCACCTCCACCTCCTCTGCCCCTCCCCCCATCAACAGATTATAGAGCTACTCTTACCAATAAACTCCTCATACCTCATCAAATGGTGGGACCACATTGTCCTGGAGTGCTGGGGAGACTAACAATGGACCCAGAACTTCAGGATGAAGAAGGACACCTTCCTCGAGCTCTGTGAGTGGGTCACCCCTGCTCTGCAGCAATAGGAGATGCACAGAGGCCCACCATTCCCCTCCAGAAGTGTGTGACCATCACCCTCTGGAAGCTCTCTATGCTGGATAGCTGCCGATCCATAGGGAACCAGTTTGGCATGGGGAAATCTATCATCAGAGCAGTGCTCATGCA
>JANRFK010001158.1:35223413-35234892 GCA_030068395.1 Apalone spinifera
AGGTTGCATTAAGAGGAGCATTGCCAGCAGATCCAGAGATGTCATTATTTGCCTTTATTTGGCTCTGGTGAGGCCACATCGGGAGTATTGTGTCCAGTTCTGGGCCCCCCACTACAAAAAAGATGTGGACGCATTGGAGAGGGTCCAGCGGAGGACAACCAAAATGATTAGGGGGATGGAGCATATGACTTATGAGGAGAGTCTGAGGGAGTTGGGTCTGTTTAGTCTGCAGAAGCGAAGAGTGAGGTGGGATTTGATAACAGCCGTCAACTTCTTGAAGGGAGGTTCCAAAGAGGATGGAGAGAGGCTGTTCTCAGTAGTGACAGTTGGCAGAACAAGGAGCAATGGTCTCAAGTTGTGGTGGGAGTGGTCCAGATTGGATATTAGGAAAAACTATTTCACTAGGAGGGTAGTGAAGCACTGGAATGGGTTACCTAGGGAAGTGTAGAGTCTCCATCCCTAGAGGTGTTTAAGTCTCGGCTTGACAAAGCCCTGGCTGGGTTGATTTAGTTGGGATTGGTCCTGCCTAGAGCAGGGGGCTGGACTTAATGACCTTCTGAGGTCCCTTTCAGCTCTATGGTTCTATGATTCTATGATTCTTGTCATGGAGCCAGAGCTGCCCTTGGGGATGAGCACATGCCACTTTGCACTGTGGGGGATGCAGCCTAACCCCCTCACGCTGTGTTGTATGAAACCATGTACCAGCCACCTGGACCCCAGCAGGGACCAATTCAATGCCTACCTCAGCCAGGCTAGTATGCAGGTGCTTTCGGGTGCCTCAAGTCATGGTTCAGTGACTCCTGACCTGCCTTGACATGGGGCTAAACAGCCTCCCTGAGGTCTTCTCAACATGTTGTGTCCTCCACAACATCGTTGAGAGGAAGGGGGAGGCCTTCCTACGAGGGTGGGGGGCAGAGGCCAGCCACAAAGGAAGGGCCTTCAAGCAGCAGCAGACACCTGCCATCTGCCAGGCCCATCAGTTGGGGGTGTGCCTCCAGGAGGCTCTGAGGGAGAGTTTATCTCAAGGACCCCAGTAACTCTCCCCAGAGCCTGTGCCTTGCTCCACTATCCCTTTCCCACCACAACCCTTCCCTTTGCCCCCTCCCTGACCTCAAATAAACACACCTGTTTTGATTTCAGCATAACAAACTTTGTATTTGTCTTTCAATAAAAAAAACTGGGGAGGAGGGAGCCTGAGAACCTAAAGGGGGGAGGGAAGAGGAGGCTCAGGGCTGGGAGTGGTCTGAGGGGTGGCTGGAAGCACCACCTCTGGTCTGGGGACCTCGGCAAACTTGGGGTTGGGTGCGGCCTTTGACAACAGGGATATGGGCAGAAGGAGGGGCTAGAGCAGGGTCAGGGATGGCAAGGAGGTCGGGGGAGGGAGCATAGGCATCACTTGGGAGATAGTGGGAAGGGGCATGGCATCATTTGGGGGGTAGGGAGAGGGGACATAGGCATCACCTGGGGGAGGGAGCATAGGCATAGCAGAGCGGGTAAGAGGATGGGAGGCAGGAACACTGACAGCAGCCAGTTGTGCCATCATTTGACGCACGATGGCACACATGTTTTTGCCCTGCCTCATGAGCTGGTCCTACATGCAGGTCCTCCACTCAGTGTCCTCCTGGACCTTCTGTGCCAGGGTCTGCTGCAGCCCACATGCAGCCTCAGAGGTCCTTGTGGACCCTCGTGTGCTTTCAGGTCCCCTGGGGTCGGGTGGGTGCCTCTGTTGGCATGGATCGCCCCTCAGCGACGGCTGGTCCAGCTGTAGAGAATAAAGAGGGAGAGGCAGTCAGTCATCCATGCAGATAGACACTGTCCCTGAGGCCATGCCCTCTTCTGTGAGCAGCAAGCAACAATCCTCGGGCCAGTGGACAGGGTTGTCCTGGGAGTAAGGCCATATGTAACCTGCACAGCAGACCCTGCGGTGCCAGGAGACCATGATGCCTGCTTCCCCACCCCACCCCACCCACCAACAACTATGCATGGGAAGTGTCTGGCCACAGTGGGATCCTATAGGCGGGAGCAGGACCTGGAAGGTCCTGGCTCTCCCTGTGGCCTGCACACAGACCTGCGCCTGGCATGCCTGTGTGATGGGTGCAACACTCCTCAGCCTGTGTGGGGTTGTGTATGTGCCCTTGTGCCCAGCCTGCTTCCAGCGGTGACTGGTGGTGGAAGGGCATCCCCCCAGGGGTCTGATGTGTGTGTGATCTCCCCTGAGCTTGTGAGCAGGATCCTGGGGGTGCTCTGGAGCTGCCTCCTGAGGCCGCGTGGCACACACTACTGCTGCATGTGGTCCACGAGCATGAACTGCAGCACGATGTCCTGGGCAAACAGGCCAAGCAACATTTGCACCCCATCCCCTCTGCACCCAACTCCCCTGCCCTGTGTGTGTAAAACTGAGAGCACTCATCTGATGATCCTTCCCCGCCCTCAGAGGATGCCTGTGACATATTCTGGCCCAAGAGTACCGATCCAGGCTCAGTGTCACGGTTCTGGTCATGTCCTTCTCTGCCTTCCCCTCCTGTCCCTCCTCCTCCTCCTCCGTGACCTTTGGGCAGGTGATGATGGGTGTCTCGATGCCGGAGTCGACCACCACAGGTGGAGAAAGGGCTTCCTCATCGTCCAGGATCTGGTGCTGCTAGTAATAGGGGCAGGAGTGGGGTCCTGCCCCAGAGCACGCGCTGCACTCCGTGGCCCTCACATAGCCCTGGTGGAGTTTACTCTGGACCTGTTCTAAGGTCCGGGGGTGGGGGTTCCCACTCCTCCAGGACCTCAGCCATGCTCCCATAGATTTTGGCGTTTCAGCACCAGGAGCGGAGATCCTGTAGGGCCTTCCCCTCCCCCTGCAACTTGAGGAGGGGCAGGATCTGCACTCTGGACTAGGAGGGTGCACACCACTTGCTACCCCTGGCTGGGTCCTACTGTTCCCCGTGAGGACCAGGAGGGTCTCGGAGGGCTTGTGGCTTGGCCATAGCTCTGATTCTGGGTAGCAGGGAGAGCCACACAGTTAGGTGCTGTTCCAGGATTGGCTTCCTGTCACAAGGCTTTTCCCGGGTGCCTGCAGCTTTAAGAGGTTCCAGGAGATAGGAACTATAGAGTTCTGATTACTTTGGATGGAGTGGCCACCAGGGCACCTATGTTATTTCCTGGAGGCCTCTTCTTTCCAAAAAAAACCCTTTTCCCCTTCCACCCACACCTTTTTCCGAAAAAGCTCTTTTGGAAAAAGGCTTCTTCCTCATAGAAAGCGGTTTACCGTTGTCAGAAAAAATTCCTCTATTCTTTCAACTTTCTGTCGAAAGAATGTGTAACCAGCACCAGGTGGATTTGAACCTTGGACCTCTGAAGCAAAGTATAAGAGCCTCTACCCTCTGAGCTAAAAGCCACCTGCTTTCTAGCCCATGCTGTAGATATCTCTTGGCCTTAACTGTTGGTGTGGTCTAGGTGCCACTGCACGGTAACAACATTAGGTGTGTGGATTACAAATGCAATAGCAGTGTGGACCTAAGTGTAGTTTTTTCAAAAAAACAGCCATTTTTATTGAAAAACTCTGCTGTGTAGACAAACCCCTATGCTATGTCTACACTATAGCCTCGTGCTCAAACACATATGCAAATGAGGCAAAGCGTGGACTATCGCCAAACTTCATTTGCATAATTAAATGCAGTCATGTGCACCTCCCTTCCTCCTCCTTTCACCATTATCTCTCCCACTTTGTATCCCAGCACTTTTCCCTCTCCAGTGCTTGCATTTTATTCTTCTCTCATTCCACACCAAATCTGCTGCCTTGCGAAAGTGATTGGACTCCTAATCACAGACTCATAGAATCCTAAGAGGGGTCATCGAATCCATCTCCCTGCCCAAAGCAGGACCAACCCTTACTAAGTTATCCCAGACAGCTCTCTCAAGCAGGGATTAAAAACCTCTAGGGATGGAGATTCTACCACTTCCCTAGGTAACCCATTCCAGTACTTCACCACCCTCCTAGTGAAACAGATTTTTCCTAATATCCAACCTAGACCTCCCCCACTGCAACTTGAGACTATTGCTCCTCGTTCTGTCATCTGTTGTCACTGAGAACAGCCTCTCTCATCCTCTTTGGAACCCTCCTGCAGGAAGTTGAAGGCTGCTATCAAATCCCCCCTCACTCTTCTCTTCTGCAGACTGCATAAACCCAGATCTCTCAGCCTCTACCTCGCACCTGGCACCAGCACACTACCCTTCAGAAACTGGACTTTAGTCACTTTCCCCCTGGTATCAGTGCTCAGGCAGAACAGAGCACCTGGAGATCACAAGACAGGAGTAAGAGATTAGAGGAAGTATGAAGTAGTCTGCTTTAGGTAGGAAACAGGGATGTGGTATTCCTAAAATTCCTTTCACACCTACAACTTGTTGAACTTAATTGTAAACACTATAAAGAGGTAAATAAACAAATAAATTAGCAAATCCTTCTCACACTTTTCCCCTTGAATATATTTGTTATATGTAGGCTGGGCAAATTTATTTTAGGAAGAGAGATTAATATTGTTTGTCAAAATAACCTCTTTATGATTCGTTTTAAGCATTTTTCTTGTTTCATCAATTTAAATTTTGACAGTTATGGGAAATTGTGAGGGAGGTCAGACAATAATTGTTTAATGACTGTATAAGTTGACATTCTAGAAGTTAAAGCTCTATAACCTTTTAAACAAATTGTAATCACGTGTCAAAATATACACATTCAATATTCCAGGGATGGCCAACCCACGGCTCTCGAGCTGCATGTAGATCTTTGTTTAAAGAAATGAAGCTCTTCCTAGTTCTGAGCCATGTGCCTGGACTGCTCATGGCCAGCCACTCTGCACATGTGCCCCAACTCCTGGAGGGAGAAGTGTGTGGCGGTGGCAGCTCCGGGACCCAGGCATTAAGTTAGAGCCAGGGGAAGGAGGAGCTGGGGGTGCCTGGCTCTGGAGGAGGGGAGTGGGCTGCTCATGCCAGGCTCTGGGGGAGGGGGCTGGGGGTGCCTGGCTCTGGGGGAGGGGTATGGCATTGGTTTAGAGCAGGAGGACTGGGAGTGCCGGGTTCTGGGGGAGAGAAGGGGGATTGGGTAGAGCAGGGGACTGGGGGTGCCTGGCTCTGGGGAAGGGGTGAGACATTGGGTTAAAGTGAGGGCAGGGGCTGAAGCATCTTAAACTCAAAGTCTTCATGGATGCAGAATAAGGCAGCCAACACAGATGTCATATTTAAATTCCAGCGCAAAAAAAGAATCAGCATGTACCAGGTTTACGCTGTGTTTCTTTAAAGAAAATTCAAAGGCTATTGTTTGCCAGGCTGAAGCAATTATTCTAAGATATGAGTCTCTCCCTTATTGTTTTTTGAACCTCTCATATTTGCAATCTGGGACAGACCTGAATTTTTACAACTACAAAAAAGCCATAATCTTCATAAGTAAAAAAAAAAGAGGAAACCATATCAGAGATCAACAAGCTGGAGTAAAACAGGCACTTCAAATTGTGCTAATTTACTTCTCAGTTCACTTTAATTTTAAAAAACTCACAGGACATAATAGGGCAGTAGTGTTAAATTCAAAATACATGGTGGGGATGCTTTTTTTTTAGTGTGAGAATATTACTGTGTTTTTAAAGATTTTTTTTAATTTGATATTTGTTCTTTTTCAAGTTCTCTGAAGATCTATGGACTCGCTGTGAATTTTTGAAATGACTAGAGACTTTTTTATTATTTTTTGTCCAAAACATTGTCCTGTAATGTTATTTTATCACTACATTTTGTGTACTCTATCTATCTATCTATAGATATAAAAAAATAAATATATAATGCATGGCTCTTTGCACTCTATCCTCAGCTATTTTGGCTCTTTGTCTCTAACTGGGTGGCCACCCCTGCAATATTCTTAAATCAAACTAATACATTTTGACTCCATATTTCTCTTACACAGCCTATTGGAATATTTTGAATATTACAGATAGGGATATTTCATCATTGGGAAGGGTGCATGATGAAATGGATGTCTATTGACATTTGCTATTAAAAAGCTAGTCATTCCAATCTTAGTTTTTTGTAAGCCATTTCTAAATACATTAGATTAATTGTGTTTTCAAACTGCAGAGTTTTGGATGTTTTTTTAACTGTTTGCTTGAGCTTGTTTCAATTACTATCCTTTATTTGTTGTATTGAGTTGCTTGCCTGTTTCACTTGGCATTATTTCTGCTGAGCAACTGAGCACTTTTAATAATAAAAATAATATAGTGGATAACTGAGGAGGCTTAATATTAGAGATTGAACTGGACTGGCACTTTGGAAGATCTGGGTTTAATTTCCACCTCTGCTACAAGACATGTTTTGTGACCTTTGACTAAGGTACCGAATCTCAGTTGTTCATTTGTAAAATGGGAATAATACTTCCTTTCTTTCACTCTTTGGTCTGTCTTGTCTATTTTGACTGTGACTTGTCTATTTTCAAGGAAGGCTATGTCACTTTGGGTACACCTACACAGCAAGGCTAAAGCCAAAATAAATTATGCAACTTGAGCTACATCAAGTGTGTTGCTTATGTAGACGCGGCCAAAAGCTTAATTTGGCTTTTGGCCGCGTCTACACAGCAAGAAGTCCGAGAAAGAGCACTCTTCTTCTTACATCCCTTACTCCTCGTAAAATGAGGGTTACAGAAGTAAACTTGGAGTAAGAAGCCCTCCAGCTTGTCATTATTTTGACTTTATGTCAAAATAACTGCTCGTATTGTAGACTCGGAATAATGTCAGTTATAACACTGCTGTGTAGACATACTCTTATTGTATATATGCAGACTGCTCATCACAAAGGAGTCTGATCTTAAGTGGGGCCACAAAGCACCTCAATAATATAAATAAACAACTAACAATACATTTGTGGTACAAATTTTCAGGCAAATAACCATTCGTGCTAGAACAATTTAAAAATGTTCAAACTGGCTGCTATTTGAATGATTAGTCATATGACCCAGCAAATCATAGCAAAAATTACTTCAGTGCTTTCATTTACAGGATTTTACCTTTTTGACCAGCTGAACCACCAATTTAATGTTACTTATATGCAGATTTTTGCATATGCTGTGCTTCTATCTTTGTTCATTGTAGGTTTTTATTTTTATTTTTATCTTCCTTCAGACATTTAGAGATAATGGGAACAGAATCAAGTACCATATTCCCAGAGGCTGATTGAGCATTGCTTTGCTTTGTGAAGCAAAAATATTAGTATTTGTAGATTATTTGGGAAGTTGTACAGTGCTAGTCCCATCAATGTCATTATTTGAACCATGAAAAAAAAATGTCATGGAAATCTGAAATATTGGAATTTTACCCCTTAAAAATGTCAGAGTTTCTGGGTCAGATCCTCAGCTGTCATCACTCAATATAGCTAAACTAAAGTGAAAGGAGCTTCACCAATTTACAACAGTGATGACCTGGCCCTCCATATGAATGAGGAATTTTCTACATATTTCTATGTTTCAGTGAAATTTTCTTCAAAGTTGTCCAATCTCCCATTGATCTACACTGCTTTAGCTATATTGAAGTTGCTGGAGTAACACTGCTCTATACTCGCTAAGGATCTCATCCAACTTCTTTTTCCATTATTTGAGAAAATGTTAATAGAATTTTGTGAGGCATTTTCAAGGCACAACAGATTATTTGTTTTTAATCACATGGTATTTATTTGGAGCAGCTGGTGGTTAGCTCCATCTTTGCACAGTCAAACCAGCAGCCCCAGCAATATCCCAAAGTCATATTTTATGGTGTCATCACATATGCCCTTCTTAAATCAGTGAGCTCCATTTAACTCTCTGAACTGACTAACCATTTTGGGAAGCATATTTTTTCTGTTCTCCTTTCAGATATTTTGGAGACAACACGCTTCCTGCACTGAGTGACTTATTGTTAGAACTGAAAATTAAAACATGACTACTTAATAACATGCTGAGGCAGCAGAGAAAACAATGTAGTGATTATTTTCCCTTTCAGAGTTTCAACGCAAACAGGAAATACTTACCTTCTGAAGGTTCCATATTCTTTCTGGTCTTTTTCTTGCTCTTTAAGTTAACGGTAATCATGGAAAGCAGAGGATTTGATTTTTAAAGAACTCCCAAAACCTGAAGCCTTTTGCGTTTACACTAAACAGTATGGCAGCACCAGCTTCCTACAGAACAGGGTATCTGAAGCCTGACCTAGAAGGACAAGCTCTCCAATTCAGACTCCTTTCCCATTCCCACAGCCTTTCTACTGTCTATTAATGTGATGTAGTGGGGGTGCTGTCTGCTCTGTAACCCAGGGTTCCCCTGAGCTGAGATGTGTGATTCCTACTGACTCACCCACATGTGTCTTGGCCCAGACACCTAGTCCCAGCTTGAGCAGAAAACAAGTCTCTTCCCAGAGGGAGAGACAAAGGAAGGGAGGCGGAGACGGCCACCTGGCTGGGGGGCAAGGTCTGGGTGCGAGGCAGTTTCTGGCTGTGAAACCTGAAGGGAATAGACTAAGCTGAGTGCTGAGGGTTGAGAGGGCGATGGATCCCCTAACCCAAGGAGTCTGAGGCACCCTGGCCCTAACTCCTGTAACCACATCACATCTGTGCTATGCTATATCCTGGAGAAGCAACCCTCTCTATTCTACTGGCTGGAGGAGTCTGTTCTGGCTGCTACGGGGGTGTAGGATCGGGGGGAACCCCAACACGCTGTCACAACTAATAAGGTTGTCAGGGCTTATACGTATGTGGTCTGACCTTGTGGTCAGTAGTCATATCAAGAGTTAAAGCCAGATAGTCAGAAATCATGCCAGGAGTCAAACTCGAGTCAGGAACTGGAGTTAGGGCAAAGAAAAAAGGCCTAAAAATAAGGTGTGATAACAAAAGCAAGAGGAAGGAGCTAGGTGAGGAGGCTGGATCTTGGTCTTGGAAGTATGGTCAGCAGTAGTCCTAGCATCTAGTTGTGCTAAGTGCACATAGGAACATGAAGCTTTAAACCTGGGGTGTCCAATCAACAGTCTGCAGCTAGTCACCTGACTCTCAGCCAGTGAGTGTAGCCTCTGGTGGTGAGATATTAGCTGCAGTTCATCAGACATAGAAAATAAGGCTCAGCAGACTTAAGGAGCTGTGTTTAAAACCTGGGGCACCTCACAAAGGGTGTCAATTGTAATGATGTTTTTAGTAATGTACATAACAGTGAGAAATGGACTAGAATCATAAACTCCCCTCCACAAGGTAAGAACTATTGGCGACTGGCTGTAATATGGCCTGATAGGGGAGCACCATAGTCCTAATTCCTTGATCCATTTAGTCACCTCAGACTACATAGGAACACCCTAAATCTCGAAATATTAAAGCTGTTGAGAAATATGCAGTAGATACAATTTACATAGTTTAAAGCTTTTAAACAAGGAATTTAAAATGATTTACATGAACCCCCCAAAAATTCTGTCCCATCTCCTGAGGCTACAGAAATGTTTCACTACATAATTGTTGCAATTCAGGTACAGGAAGCAGAGAAAAGCTCACTCATTTATGGAGGCAGTGGCAATGAGCTTTGCGAGCATGCCAGAAAGAGTAGCTGCAGCTTCAGGGACCCACTAGCACAGTAATGGGCAATCTAGACTAGTCAATGGGCCACTCATGTGACCCTCCATCTCAGCAGGCCACAAAATCATTGCAATTGAGACAGTCTCCTGAAATGGTAAGTTTTGCTAACTGTACTTGTGTACACTTGAACCTCTGTACTCCATGGCTATGTCTAGACTGACCCCTCTTGTGCAAAAAATATGCAAATGAGGCGAAGCGGGGAATATCGCAGCTTCTCATTTGCATAATTAGTGAGGCTCCTTTTTGCACAAGAGGCTTTTGCGCAAAAAGAAGCCGTGTAGATGGCAGTCTAGACATAGCCCCAGAGTATCTAATCCAGGAACACACATGGGACAGAGGAGGAAGCAGCTCTGTGCGCTGCTGCTCTCCCTATCCCCAGCTGGGGGAACAACAGCATAGTGACAGTGATGCACTTCCTCTGTGACTCTTCCCTGCCACTTCCAGAAGGCGGTGCTTGGGAGCAGCACAGGATGCAGAGCCACGTGCCGCATGAGAACAGGGCTGCAGGTAAATGTCCCATCCCTCTCACGCCCTAACCCCACAGCACTCATCCTGGCGTGGCAAAATCATTAATCCAGCACATCTTGTTTCCCAGGGTTGCCAAATTAAACAACATTCCTAGAATTTGCATGGTATGCCGATTGAACTAGGGATGTAAAATCCTGTTTTTATTTGCAATTAAAAGTTAAGTCAGAACGGCCCTCACACTGCAGGCAGGACTGCTCTAGCCCAGCTGCTTCCAACCCTGCACTGGTCTGCAGGCTTGCAGCCTACACAGGCTGAGATTTGGTGGCCTCACAGAGTGCTGGAAGTGGCAAATGGGGCAGGGAAGGCTGCCAGCTAGCCTCCCTTCCTCTCTGCCACTTCTGCCCCATGTGCTGATGCTTACCGGTAACTGGTTAACCATTAGCATCCTAGATTGAACCACAAAAGCGCTCTGTTTGGATACAGAGGAATGCAGAGGAAGCGTGTGACTCTCACAGACAATGTTGTTTGAATCAGCATGCACCTCACACCACATGCCCCTGCTTTCTGTGTGTGTCACTTTAGTAATAGTGTAGGAAAAATTACACAGACAGAAACCAATGGAATCTGGCAACCCTGCATACAGGCAACAGTAAACAAAATGTCTCATGAGCCATATGTAGAGCCCCAATGGGCCACATGCAGCACACATGCTTCACGTTGCCCATCATTGCACTAGACTACCTGCTGTAGTGAGGGCAGATTATCCCAAAGGAAAAAAACACTGTCAATTAGAGTGTCCTTGGACAATATTTTTTTCCTTCTCTTTCCCTCCCCATCCCCTCTCTTTCTTTGCTATTTATTTGTCCCCTGGATCCCCTAATTCCATTCATCCGAAGAAGGGGGTTGTCCCCACAAAAGCTCATCTACATTTTTTGTTAGTCTCTAAGGGTATGTCGACACTAGCCCCCTAGTTCAAACTAGGGAGGCTAATGTAGGCATTTGAACTTGCAAATGAAGCCCGGGATTTAAATATCCCAGGCTTTATTTGCATGTTCCCGTCCGGTCGCCATTTTTAAATGCCACTAGTCCGGACTAACTGCCCACAGCTACACGCAGCAGTTAAACGGTAATTTGAACTAAGTCCTTAGTTCAAATTACCTGTTACTCCTCCTGGAATGAGGAGTATGTCTACACTACATACCTTAAGGGTATGTCTACACTACATCGTTATTTCAAAATATCTTATTTTGAAATAACATGTCTATACACAAAATGAATTTTGAAATCGCATTTTGCTATTTCAAAATTGGGGGGCCCACACTGATTGGATGCTGAATCGCATTTAAGGCTGGCCAGAACTGGTTCTGGAAGGGCATCAGGTCAGGAGTTACCTTGTGTGGCTGCTGCCTGAGGC
>JANRFK010001158.1:35283795-35298263 GCA_030068395.1 Apalone spinifera
TTCCCACCACAGGAATGTTAAATATTATTATATTATGGTCACTATTTCCAAGCGATCCTGTAACAGTTATCTCTTGGACCAGATCCTGCATGCCATTCAGGACTAAATCGAGAATTGCCTTGTGGGTTCCTGTACCAGCTGCTTCAAGAAGCAGTCATTTAAGGTATCAAGAAATTTTGTCTGTGCATCTCGTCCTGAGGTGACATATACCCAGTCAATATGGGGATAGTTGAAATCCCCCACTATTACTGAGTTCTTTATTTTGATAGCTTCTCTAATCTCCCTTAGCATTTCATAGTCACTATTACTGTCCTGGTCAGGTGGTCGATAATAGATCCCTACTGTTATATTCTTATTAGAGCAGGGAATTACTATCCATAGAGATTCTAAGAAACATGTTGATTCATTTAAGATTTTATTTCATTTGATTCTACATTTTCTTTCATATATAGTGCCACTTCCCCTCCCTCACGACCTGTTCTGTCCTTCCGATATATTTTGTATCTCAGAATAATTGTGTCCCATTGATTGTCCTCACTCCACCAAGTTTCTGCGATGCCTATTATATCAGTATCCTCCTTTAACATGAGGCACTCTAGTTCACCCATCTTATTTTTTAGACTTCTAGCATTTGTGTACAAGCACTTTAAAAACTTGTCACTGTTTATTTGTCTGCTCTTTTCTAATGTGTCAGATTCTTTTTTATATGAATGTTTTTCATCTGATCTGGCTCATACGTTATCCTCTTCCATCTTCTCCTCCTGATGAAAACCTAGAGAATCTCTATCAATAGACCCTCCTCTAAGAGACATCTCTGTTTGATCCACGTGCTCCTCTGTACCAATCGGCTTTCCCCCATCTGTTTGTTTAAAAACTGCTCTGCGACCTTTTTAATGTTAAGTGACAGCAGTCTGGATCCATTTTGGTTTAGGTGGAGCCCATCCTTCCTGTATAGGCTCCCCCATCCCAAAAGTTTCCCCAGTTCCTTATAAAGCTAAACCCCTCCTCCCTACACCATCATCTCATCCACTCATTGAGACTCTGAAGCTCTGCCTGCCTACCTGGCCCTGCGCGTGGTACTGGAAGCATTTCTGAGAATTCCACCGTAGAGGTCCTGAATTTCAGTCTCTTTCCTAGCAGCCTAAATTTGGCCTCCAGGACGTCTCTGCTACCCTTCCCTATATTATTGGTACCTACCACAACCACCGGCTCCTCCCCAGCATTACACATAAGTCTATCTAGATGCCTCAAGAGATCCACAACCTTCGCACCAGGCAGGCAAGTCACCATACTGTTCTCCCGGTCATCGCAAACCCAGCTATCTACATTTCTAATGATCGAAACTCCCATTACTAACACCTGCCTTTTCCTAATGACTGGAGTTCCCTCCCCCGGAGAGGTAACCTCAGTGCGAGAGGATACCCCAACATCTGGAAGGAGGGTCCCAACTATGGGAAGGTTTCCCTCTGCTCCTGTTGACTGCTCTCCTTCCCTGAGCCTTTTATCCTCCTTAACAGTGCAGGGGCTGTCTGACTAGAGGTGGGACAATTCTACAGTGTCCCGGAAAGCCTCATCTACATACCTCTCTGTCTCCCTCAGCTCCTCCAGTTCAGCCACCCTGGCCTCCAAAGCCCGTACTCGGTCACTGAGGGCTAGGAGCTCCTTGTACCAAATGCACACATACGCCACCCACTCATAGGTCAGGTAATCATACATGCTACACTGAGTGCAATAAACACAATAGCCCCCACTCTGCTGCTGGGCTTCTGCCTGAATTCTCTCCTACCGCTACCTAGGTTATTGATAGGGTTTCTAGTTAAATCAGGAAGTCCAAGTGTCCCTAGCTCCTGTTGTCAAAAGCTGAGACTGGACAACAGGGGAGGGATCTCTTGAAGATTCCCTGTTCTGTTCATTCCCTCTGAAGCACCTGGCATTGGCCACTGTTGGCTGACAGGATACCAAGCTAGATGGAACATTGTAAAAATTAATTATTATAATAAAAAGCTTTCATTCATAAAATATCCCAGATAACCTCTCAAGCTAGCAATGATGTGACAACATGCTTGTCAAATAATGCATTTTTAAAATCTTGCCTTGCTAGCACCTGGTCTGCACTAGGAGTTTACACCAAATTTAGCCACACAAAGTTGATTTTCTAAATGATGTGTCCACACTATCAAACCTGTCTTGTCAACCTTAAGGGCTGCTGAAGTCGATGACGGGGACTCCTGATTTCAGAAGGATTAACGCAATTCCTGACCTTACCTGGTCAAATTCATAGTGTAGATGCAGTGTTGGTATTGGTGAAAGTTGAAATTATTGGCCTGCAGGAGGCATCCCACAGTGCCCCACTCTGAGCACTCTGGCCAGAACTTGCATCTTACTGCTCTCCAGTTGAAAAGGAAAAAGCCCTAGGAACGTTTGAATTTTATTTCTCGTGTGGCCAGTATTGCGAACTCACCTCAGAGTGGTCAGCACACCTGAGTTGCACACGTGGCCATGACTTCCAATACTTCCAGTACCTTGGGTCCCATGAGCTCTAGTTTTCAGGTTGAGTGTTCAGGAGATCCCAGACCTCATTGAGATGTGAGGAGAGGAATCCATTCTCTCTGAGCTCCGAATCAGCAAAAGAAATGCCAAAGCTTATGCAAAGATTGCAAACTGCCTGGTGGCCAAAGGGATGCCCAGCAGTGCAGAATCAAAATAAAGGAGCCAAGGCCATCCTACCACAAGACAAAGGAGGTGAACAGACAGTCTAGTGCATTTTTGCTGCATCCAATTTTAAGTGGGGAACTATCTGTCTTCCCAAGCATCACCATGGAGTCCAGCCAAGTCGCTCCTTACATCAGAGTGGAGAACAGCAATGTGATAGAGGAGGACGAAGAGGAGGAGAATGGCCGGCCAGCAATCTGTGAAATCCAAGAACTTTTTATAATGTTGAAGCTAGTCCCCTCCTCTCAGGTCTTCTCCCAGCTGAGCACTGATCCCAGGGAGGGCACTTCTGGTGAGTTCACAATTGTTTTTTTACTACAAGTGGGTTAAGGCAATTGGGTGTGCTGTACGGCCTACTCTGTGCCTTTACAGGCTTGGAACATCTTGTTATCGTGTCTGGACATGGAGCAGGAATCCTCCCTGCATATCTCCATGAAACTCTCAGATAGGAACTCATTGAGCCTTCTCCCAAGGTTTCTGGGGAGGCCAACCTTATTCCGTACTCCACGGTAGGACACCTTCCCAAGCCACCAGTAAGTGCACCATAAGGCCCAGGTTTATGGCCACATCCAGTCAGCATCTGTTCCCTATCGGTATGTCTACACTAGCCCCCTAGTTCGAACAAGGGAGGCTATGTAGGCATTCGAAGTTGCAAATCAAGCCCGGGATTTAAATATCCCGAGCTTGATTTGCATCTTCCCGGCCGGTCGCCATTTTTTTTTTTTTTTTTTTTTTGGAAATTTACAAGTCCAGACTAACTGCCCGCGTCTACACACGGCAGGGACCCGATAGTTCGAAATAAAGCCCTAGTTTGAACTACCTGTTAAACCTCATTCCAGGAGGAATAACGGGTAGTTCGAACTAGGACTTTATTTTGAACTACCGGGTCCCTGTCGCGTGTAGATGCAGGCAGTTAGTCCGGACTTGTAAATTTCAAAAAATGGCAACCGGCCAGGAAGATGCAAATCAAGCTCAGGATATTTAAATCCCGAGCTTGATTTGCAATTTCGAATGCCTACATAGCCTCCCTTGTTCGAACTAGGGGGCTAGTGTAGACATACCCTGTCACTCTGTGCTTCGGAGAAGACTGATATCTCACATTGGAAACTGGATGAAGAAGGAGGGGAAGCTTTTAGCTATTGCCTCATAGTTTCAGCCCCTACTAGCACTCTCCCTGAGAAGCTGCATGTGCCAGAAATCACCCTGTCCTGCCGGCATGACCAGACCCCAACCCGCCCATAGGATCATGCTCCGGCAGGCCCCTTATTATGCTGGCCTCTGCAAAAGTCTAGAGATTTCCTTGAGAACTCTGGGGCGTGCCTACTGTACAGTGGCTGCTTTCACAGTATGTTAAGAGATTAGGGTTAGGCTTAACACTATGCATCTCCTCTACTGTGTGTCTTTGTAACTTTTCATTACAGCGGGTACAGCAGGCAACTCACTTACCCGGCTCCACCAGCTGTCCACCTGGTGCAGACCTGCAGGCAAAAATGAACAAGGGAAAATACGTTCAAGGACCACATGAAGTGGAGGAATACACTCCTGGAGGAGATGTATGCCAAAAACCAAGGCAGGGTTGCTGAACGGCAGAGGAGGAGAGCATGCGGGGAGCTGTAGAGAAGGCAACAGGACAATATCTTTCTTTCCCTGATAAAAAAACTCCCCCTGCCCTGCCAAAGGCAGCCTCAACCCCAAGGATCTCAAGACCTTCTTGCATTTCTGAGCCCTTCCTCCCTCCCCCTTTGGGTTCCCACAATGGACTTCTTTTATTTCCCTGCTCTCTTCCCTAAATAAAAAAAGTGTGATCTCTAAACAATAGTATCTTTATTGCTTGTACTTCAAGGAGAGGTGGGAGATTACAGGCAAACACAGTGAGTGCAGGGGCACCTCATTGAGAGCAATGTGCATGAGTCTCAAACTGGCTATTTATAAAACTTTTTTTCAAACCCTCTCTAATTTGCACTGCCATACACTGTGTTCTCCTTATCACCCTGGTGTCTGGCTGCTCCAAATCTCTTTCTTGGGTGCTCTGCCTCAGCCCCCCCACCCTACCAGATAACTTTCCCCCTTGCTATCACAAAGATTATGGAGCATAAAACAGGCTGACACCACAATGGAAATGTTGCGTTCAACCTAGTCAACTTAGTCAGACTTCTAAACCTCCCCTTTAAATACCATTTGGCACTTACTCAACCTTTAGTTGAACTGCTCCTTGCTGTTTGTCCAAGCTGTCCAGGCTGTCTGTGTGTGGCTTCATGAGCAATGGGAGCAAGGAGCAGGCTGGGTCGCCAAGGATCACTATTGGCATTTCCACCTCTCCGATTCTGATTTTCTGATCTGGGAAAAAAGTTCAGGTGTTCAACTTTTTGAAGAGGCAGGAGTTCCTAAAGATGCACACATGTACAAAGATGCCTACAATGTATTTCACTGAAGTGATGGTGGTAGTGGGAGAGACTGTTTTTTGGTTTTTGTTTGTTTGTTTGTTTGTTTATTTTGTTTTGTGTTTTGTTTTGTTTTCCATCGCTTTGTTTTCTGAAGCCAAGATATTGTATATTGATCATTTTATTTAAAACAGTAAGTGGTTTGCTATGTTCATTTTGTTACCCAGGGCTGCTTTCAAGCATTGTGGGGAGAACAGTAACAAAAAATAATGCGATTTGTTATGAAGGCTTCATTTCTTGGCCATTATTTTGGCAATTACTACATTGGTGAGCTAGCTGAACAAAAAATTGTCAGATGGGGATATAGATAAAAGCCATAGCAACTAAATTGGTGAAAACACCAGCATAGTAAATACTTAAGAAATCAGCAAGGTTTTTAGACAGAGAAACAAAATTAAAAGTTAATCTTTGTTCCTATCAGTACAGACCCATTGTTTGAGTTAACTTAAGCTGTTTTGGGGGTAGGACATGAGGGAAGCTGTAAGCTAACTTTGTACTCTTTCAACTTCTAGGATTTGCAGAGATATAGTCATTTTTAGTGTAAGTTAGAGTAGTTGCAACTGCTTTTCTAATCTACACTGACTGATTGCTGCCCCATGTGGTTGTTACATCAGTCAGGTTTTGCTGGATCACAATAATATTTCAGACATAACTGCTCCTCCCCTTTCTGTGAGTAAAGTGGTAGGAAAGGATAGTATAGGATTATGCTGGATGGGCCTGCTGAGCATTTCCCTATCCTGCCTGTTAGGGACATTTTCTTATCATAATTGTTTGGCACTTAACATTCATATTACAGTTCTGCCTCTGTGCTTCCAGAATATTGAAAAGGAGCCATAATTATGCAACAGGATCTTGCCCTAAATATGTCCATCACCCCTTTCTTAAAATGTGTGGTAGGGTATTCAGTGGTTGTTTTCCCCAATCCTTTGAAGTGCACTAAACTGGAAATTGGGTGTAATGTCTTTAAATTATTTTTACAAGCTGCACCCCTGCTGGGCATACACCCATGTGATTATGTAAAACTTGGTTCTCTGACTTCACCATGCCAGTATTCAGCAGTCTTACAAAGGCTCTTTGTAAGTATTATATTTGCATATGTCTGACACTGTACTGACTATGTAGAATGGTGCCTCTAGATTTGCATGTCTGTCCCAGGCTCAGCACAGTTGATTGCTGTGTATTTGTAAATGAGTTTACTTAGCTTCAGATATTCTGTTTTAATGCAAATGTCAGAATATCTTTTCTTTTTCCTAGTCTCATTGGCATTGTTGAGAATTGTGCTTGTAAATACAAGAGTAGAAGTATATTTGTTTCTAGGAAAGTGCAGGAGAATTCTACTATCTAAAATGATGTGCACCATCTAAAAGATACTGACCATGAATGTCCATATTAATATAAAATAATTCCCTTGATGCTCCAACAATATTTCATATACAGAAATGTGAACAAAATAGCTTGCATAATTCATTACATCAAGAAAGAAATGTAGAAAAAAATGTGGCTTATATTTGTGGGGCACACATTCTTTGGTGAGAGGGAATTAGTTTTCTTTTTCACTGTCGCGATAAATGTTCTTCTGTGATACTTTAGAGGAAATATACTGGAGAGCTATTTTTTTTAAAAACCAGAAACACATCATGGATTCAGAATAGCATGTGGTTTCCTCAGATCTACGTCTGTACAAACAGAAGGCTTTTCCCTTAGTGGCAATGGAGCATAAACCTCTGGAGGAGGAAGAACACTGAAATAACTGTGGCTTGTCAAACTGGGAATGTCTAAGGCTCAGTTTAATCCACAGTCACACCTCCTGTGGCTGCTTTTTCAGTCTAGCAGAGTCAGTCATTTTTGCAGACTAGCTAAGTGAAAACACAGGAGGGAGGATATAAGAAAAAAATATCAAATCTTTAACTAAGGAAAGGTGTTGAATACTGGAGAAGCCGGTGCTGAAGACAGACATTGCAATTACATTATGCTTGGGTGCACTTATAACTTATCTATCACTGGGGAGCCTGGGCACACACTATATGATTTGAAATCCACTAATATTCCCAAATGTAGAGATCAGTGCCACAACTTTAATGAGTAGATGATAGAGAAAAGCTATCTTGGGACTCCAGAGTTGGTGGCAGAAAACCTAGACAAAATTATTATTTTTGTTGTGATCTGCTCTAATAGTGGCCAAGTTTATCTTTAGGAGTATTTCTGGCAGCAGGAAATTCTGGAATCAGAGGATGACTACAGAAAGTGACCTGCCTCTGGCTTCTGTGAAATTCACCCTTTGAGGATACAGCTTAAACAGTGAACATAGTGTATCATTCATCTAGTGGTGGATATAGCTGACCTATGCTGACAAGTTCTTATTAATGCTTCCCTTGCCCTTCCTCCTACACTTTTTATTTAAATCAGTTGTGTTTAAAATTAATTATTACTTTGGGAAGAGGGGAAAAGGACTGGGTTTTTTTCAGCCTGTGATTTCCATCATGACGGTCCTTACGTCTATTGATATCAGCAAAATTACACGTGTGCTTGCGTGTTTCCAGAAGCAGGACCTAACTTTATACAGTACCTAGAATCATAGAGCTGGAAGAGACCTCAGGAGGTCATCAAGTCCAGCCCCCTGCCCAAGGCAGGACCAATCCCAACTAAATCATCCCATCCAGGGCTTTGTCAAGCCGATACTTAAAAACCTTTAAGGATGGAGATTCCAAACCTCCCTAGGTAACCCATTCCAGTGCTTTACAACCCTCCTAGTGAAATAGTTTTTCCTAATATCCAACCTAGATCTCTCCCACTGTAACTTGAGACCATTGCTCCTTGTTCTGCCATCTGTCACTACTGTGAACAGCCTTTTTCCATCCCCTTTGGAACCTCCCTTCAGGAAGTTGAAGGCTGCTATCAAATCCCCCCTCACGCTTCTCTTCTGCAGACAAAACAAACCCTAATTCCTCAGTCTCTCCTCATAGGTCATGTGCTCCAGCCCCCTTATCATTTGGGTCGCCCTCTGCTGGACCCTCTCCAATGCGTCCACATCCTTTCTGTAGTAGGGGGCCCAGAACTGGACACAATACTCCAGATGTGCCCTCACCAGAGCCGAATAAAAGGGAATAATCACTTCTCTGGATCTGTTGGCAATGCACCTCCTAATGCAACCTAATATGCCATTAGCCCTCTTGGCTACAAGGGCACACTGTTGACTCATAGCCAGCTTCTCATCCACTGTAATCCCCACGTCCTTTTCTGCAGAACTGCTATTTAGCCATTTGGACCCCAGCCTGTAACAGTGCTTGGGATTCTTCCATCCCAAGTGCAGGACTCTACAATTGTCCTTGTTGAATCTCATCAGATTTCTTTTGGCCCAATCCTCTAATCTGTCCAGGTCACTCTGGACCCTATCCCTGCCCTCCAGTGTATCTATCTCTCCCCCTAGCTTAGTGTCATCTGTGAACTTGCTGAGGGTGCAATCCATCCCCTCATCCAGGTCATTAATACCTAGGACAATGGAACCCCCAGATGCCATCTTAACGCAAATAATAAATGTTGTATGTGAGAGCCAGAAGCTCTTTGGGAGGAGGTGTAGATTGACAGGCAGTGCAGAACATGCAAACATGTGATGGAGATTCTTCATGGATGGCCGGCCCATTGCAGAAAGCAGCCAACAACCAAGCTAAAATTTAACCAAAGTTTCCAGCTGATCATGATGGTTAATTCTAGATAAGGTGCGTTGCAGTAATCAAGACTAAAAGTAAAAACATTTAGGTCCAGATATTTCTTCTTTTGGTTCCTTTTATTGCTTACTGGAACAATTTGAACTTCCCATAGACTAGCCAACAGAGAGGGATTGTCAATATCAACAGGCCTTATACTGTTGCTGATTTATGAAGGATCATTTAAAAAAAAATTATAACTCCTGCTATGTCTCTGTGTATGCATTGCTCACTCACTCTATTTTTAAAATGTACTATGTATCAAACAGAGAAAATACACTGAAAAGTTTTGACTTAAACAGGGAATGCTCTGGTATATATTCTAGGTGAGGCTATTATTTTCTACACTGGGAATTACTGATGACTACAAAAGGATTGAGTGGCAAACATACAGACACACACACCATAAGGAGTCAGCAAAATAATTTCAAAATAGTTAGACAATCACAGAATATACATTTTTCTTTGACCCACAGAATCTGAACTGGCTGCGACAGTGACTCTCTCTGAACATCCTATATTTGTTACAGAATATTCTTATTAATAAAAAGACAAAATTGCTTATGAGTCTTAAGCGCCAACACCAACTCTTTTTTTGAATCCCAAGAAGCAAAACTATGAGTTTCTCTTTAAATTTAAAAACAAAAATTCAAATGTAATCGATGTTGTTTTTACCACCAACCACGATAACATATGCAATCCCTACCCTCTGGGCCGTTCTTTCCGTCTTATCTTTTCATTGTAGTTGATAACAAACACAGTGTATAATTGGACTCTGATTTTGTGTAAACTCGTTAAGATGTAGCCCCGGGTAATTCAGTCACAGTGCTTTTAACTCCTTGCACAGTTAAACCATGAAAAGGCTTTTTCTCAACTATGAATTTTTTAAAAATCTAGGTCATATTTGGGGGGGAAATTAGCAGCACACACTTCAAGTGTTGAAAAGGAATGTCAGTAAAAACAGCATTCTAAAATGACCAGGAAAATACTCAAAGTGTATACCAGCATGATGAACAACAATACTATAAGCATGATATTGCCTCAATTGCAGAAGGAGGAGGAAAGGCTAAGAAAAGCCTTTATTAGCCCATTTCCAGAATATGGGCTAAGGCTCTGGGAGTTTGCTTTGTGTGTGAGAATTTTTAAAAGAAACCACATAACCACTTCAGAATTGTCCCCTGCTACAAAGTGAACTCTGCACAGATACCTTGAAATCACCAGCTCTGCATTGAACGGTACTGGTGGGGAAATAGTCCAGAATAAATCACAGAACCATTATTCAGAAACCTCCTTCCTTTTAAAAAACTACTTTAGATCATTATCGTGTGGGGTGGCAGTGTGGCCCAGTAATTAGAAATATAGGACATCAGAGATATCTGAACAGCTCATGTTTTGGGTTTTTCATGAATATACTAAAAATATCTATTTTCACTGTTGGCAAAGCTTACCTGAAAAGGATGCTCTCAGCAAATTACCCTTCCTTTATTCCTGACAGTCCAAAAATACTGGAATTCTGGGAAGAGATCAGAAAGTTTCAGTATGCCGGGCTGGGCCCCAGAGATCCCCTTGAGACTGTCTACCACTGTCTCATGGGCTGTTCATATCACTAGCCCCACCTACCTGCCCTCTGGGCCCACCCTACGACCTTGTCTTGCTGAGCTAGAAGCTCTGGTGTCCCCATAAAGGCACAGGGTTGGGGTTACAGCCCACAGCACAGCAACACAGACACTGAACCAGCTCTGCTCTGGGAAGGCTCAGTCACAAGGACTTGACACAGAGGTAGGTACAGCTCCAGTGGGATCAGAATTCCAGATAAATCCATCTTTCTCTGTGTAGTGAGGTGGAGTGTAAAATAATGATACATGTCCACATAACAAAATATATTCAGCTGATTACAAGTTTTTCAATGGCAGTTACATGCCATATTTTATATAAAACATATTCAAGTTATGCATCTTCATATTAAAAAACATATTTCTATATATATGGGGACAGAATATCCCATTCAGTTCACGAACCATGCTTTAATTTGAAGAAATAATAACATATACTAGACACAGGTTCTCAGAGTACAGAATTTATTGATCCGCCAATTCTAACATAAGAAAGACATTCAATTTCCTTTGATTCATTATACAAATGAAAAATGCCTTCAAAATAGCAAGGCTTAGAACTAGTTGTCTCTTCGAGATACTAATGGCGTACAAACCTTTCTCTCTAGCTTACTAGTTGAAATCCAACCCTGTTTGGAGGTAATCAAGAGTTATTCCTAGAGTTAATTGAACAATTTTCAATTTTATATTTACTTTTTTAAAATTTTACTTTTGACAACACACCCCTATCCACCGCATCCTCCAAATCAAAGTGTTTGGGTTTTTCAACCATCCCATCCATTATCATCTGAGAACTCTTTGATCTACAGGATATGTGTTCTCAGACCATCTCCTAGACAACAAGCTTTCTTTTGGTCTGAGGCTGCAAGTGTTGCAGTTGGGACACAACTGTTTTGCTTTTCTGCTAATACATTTATGACGAATCCAGAAATGAACACGGAATATATGGATTTATTTATTGATGTATTTCTTTTGCAATGCAATTCAGCAACATTGTGTAAAACATTCCAACAAATAAGTTAGCTTTCTTCCTTTCTATTTGTAGCTGAGGAAGAAAGAGGATGGGTGTATGGTTGGAGAGAGTGGGAATTCTGAGAACATTCATTATTTACCTCATCAGGGAACAAAAATTAAAGAAGCCAGAGAGATGCCAACAGCATCTAAGGGTGGGCTACTGCACAGAGGGAGGTTATGTATCCATCTCCCCTTTCCCAATAAAGTTATCACACTGAGGCTACATCTAGACTACAGAGTTTTATCAAAAATGTGTGTACCTTTTTTCGATTGTTTTTTCAGTAGAGGCTTTTCTGAAATTTCACCTGTCTACACTGGGCCAAATTTCAGAAAAACCTCCTCTTTCGGAAGAGCCCTTATTCCTCATGAAACAAGGAATACGGGGGGCTTCTGAAAGAAGGCATCTGCTCTTCCGCAAAAATGTCAGACATGTTCCCTGGACTCTGTAGTCTAGACGTAGCCTGAAGGAGAGTCAAAGAGAGAAAAGGGTAGAAATGGTTCTTAGAAAACTAGCTTGAATTGTGTAGGCTTTCAAAAGTAAGACATATTTATCAAAGTAATGAGAACCTCTTGAGTTCATTTTAGTCATAGATGGATCTGCACATACACTTTCATCAGCAGATATACAAAATTAAAGTTAGAATTTTCCTTAAACGTAACATTCACAGGAACAGGAACACCAAATACTCTGAATCTGGGAAAAGTCTGGAGCCAAACTTTGTCATTTGGTTTCATCTATAATTTAATCAAACAGCTAATTCGTAGGCACATTCAGTATATCAAGGTGCTAGGAGTTTCTCTGTAATATTTCCTATTACCCTTATAAAGAAATTGCTTTTGCTGATGAATTAGCATCACTAAAGGAGTCTTATCTCTGTTTTGGAAAAGTTGTGTGAACTCATTTGGTGTTGACTGTTCTTGTCCCATGTGAACAAGTTATACAAAGATCCCCGAACATAAGAGTTTGTGCTTCCATAATCACTTCCATTCGAGAACCTCAAAATGTTTTGCCATGAATGTCCATCTCAATTAGGGTGATCACAGCAACTATGAAATATCTGAACAGGGATGGGAACTAATAGGCATCTATATAAGACAGTACTATCTATCAGTACTGTCCCTATGAAATCGGAACATCATGTCAACCTGTTCTCAACACACTCTGTGAAGTATGCAAAATTGTCTAGTAAGAGACATCAAGACAAAATTTAGATACCTCTAAAAATGTCAGCAATGTTGGCTCCAGAGGGCATGAAATAAAATCAGGAATATTCTATAAATTCCTATCCTGTTCCAGTCCTCATCTTCAACATGCTACATGACTAATCTGATACATTTGTATGCCCTGTTACCTGGCTGACAGAAGGAGGGGAGGCAAAAGGGGAAAACTGCCCTATGCTCCAGTGATTCAGTTTGGCCACAGGCTCTGGCTGCCACCGCTGTTGCTGCAGGAGCAAAAGCGCCTGGATCCCTAAGCCCTTTAAATGGCCACTGGAGCACAATGCAGCACACTCCAGGTGGCTCTTAGGGGTGCCTAGGGAGGCAGGGTGGTGCTCAGAGAGATCCAGATAGCACTGTGGGTGAGGAGGCACTGCGGTCTGGCCAGCACTGAGAACTGCCTGATTCTTCTGCCTGAGGCCCCATCCCTTTTGGGAGCATGGAGCTGCCCCCCTTCCCCCCGCATCTTGCCCAGGGCCCTGGCATGGTTGTCAGCTCCTCTGCCGGTTACAGCAGTGTCAGGAAGAATGACTGAAGGTTTACACATGCTACCTGGATTTAGAGTTGTTCTGTAATCATTTATGAATAGTCTATGCAGGAGTGTTTTCTGGATGACTATATTGATTTAACACAACAAAAACCTGCCTGGAAAAAGAGGTAGGAAGAAAAAGAATGGCTCAAAATAAGCCACCTCTCAGCAAACACTTGAGAGTTGTTAAAAGTCAAGGCCAGCACCATTGGCCCTGAGGATTCCATTTGATTTCCTGCAGACCTTGCTGGTTTTGAGAAGGGTCAATGCCCGAGTGCAGAGAAGAGCAAAAGAACGGCATCAGGGTTTAAAAGAATCACTTTCTCAAAAAAAGTATGGTTAATTCTCATAGCATGATAGAATACTAGAACTGGAAAGGACCTCAAGAGATCACCAAGTCCTGTCCCCTGCCCTCACGGCAGGATCAAGCACGATCTATATAATCCCTGATGGATGTCTTTCCAACCTGCTCTTGAATATCTCCAGTGATGGGAATTCCACAACCTCTTAGGCAACTTATCCCAATGTTTAACCACCCTGACAGTTTTCCTAATGTCCATCTTAAACCTCCCTGATTGATATTTAAGCCCATTGCTTCTTGTCCTATCATCAGAGGCCAAGGAAAACAATTTTCCCCCTCCTCCCTATGACACCTTTTTAGATACCTGAAAACTGCTACTGCTATCATGTCCCCTCTCAGTCTTCTCTTTTCCAAACTAAACAAGCCCAATTCCTTCAGCCTTGCCTCATAGCATGTTTTCTAGATCTTTGATCATTTTTGTTGCTCTTCTCTGGGCCTTCTCCAATTTCTTCACATCTTTCTTGAAATGTGTTATGTGAGGCCTAATCAGCACAGAGTAGAGAGGAAGAATGACTTCTCGTGTCCTCCTCACAACACTCCTGTTAATGCATCCCAGATTCACGTTTGCTTTTTTTGCAAAAGTGTCACACTGTTGACTCATATTTAGCTTGTAGTCCACTACGACCCCTAGATCTCTTTCAGCAGTACTCCTTTCCAGACAGTAGCTTCCTATCTGTATGTATAAAAAGTGTTCCTTCCTAAGTGGAGTACTTTGCATTTGTCCTTATTAAATTTCATCCTATTTAAGTCAGACCATTTCTCCAGTTTGTTCAGATCATTTTGAATTATGACCCTATCCTCCAAAACATTGGCAATCCCTTCCAGCTTGGTATCATCTGCAAATGTAATAATCATACTCTCTATGCCATCATCTAA
>JANRFK010001158.1:35298363-35322482 GCA_030068395.1 Apalone spinifera
ATCTATGTTGTATTTGCCTGTATTATTGATAAGAAGATCATGTGAGACCATATCAAATGCCCTACTCAAGTCTAGGTATATCACATCCTCCACTTTTTCCTTATCCACAAGACTTTTTATCCTATCAAATAAAGTTATCAGATTGGTTTGGCATGATTTGTTCTTTACAAATCCATGCTGGCTATTTTCTATCAGCTTATTTTCTTCCAGATGTTTGCAGATGAATTTAATTACCTGCTCCATTATCTTTCCTGGCATAGAAGTTAAACTGACTGGTCTGTAATTTCCTGGGTTGTTCTTATTTGCCTTTTTATATTTTATATTTGCCCCTTTCCCAGTCTTCTGGAATCTCTCCTGATGTCCATGATTTTACAAAGATGATAGCTAAAGCATCAGATACCTCATCTATCAGCTCCTTGAATAGTCTAGGATGCACTTCATCAGGCCCTGGTGACTTGAAGACATCTAACTTTTCTAAGTACTTTTTACTTTTTTTAGTAAAAAAGTAAAAAGTTCTTTTTTTATTTTAATTTCTAAACCTACCACATTTCCACTAGCATTCACTGTTAGGCATCTCTTCATCAAACTTCTTGGTGAAGACCAAAACAAAGAAATAATTAAGCACCTTTGTCATGTCCAAGTTTCTCTCATCTCACTCAGCAATGGGCCTACCCTATCCTTGGTCTTCCTCTTGCTTCTAATATATTTGTAGAATGTCTTCTTATTACCCTTTATGTCTCTAGCTAGATTGATCTCATTTTGTGCCTTTGCCTTTCTAATCTTGCCCCTGCATACATGTGTAGTTTGCTTATATTCATCCTTTGTAATTTGACCTAGTTTCCCCTTTTTATATGATTCCTTTTTGATTTTTAGATCATGCAAGATCTCCAGGTTAAGCCAGTGTTGTCTTTTGCCATAGTTTCTATTATACCTACGCAGTGGAATAGTTTGTTTTGGGGCTTTTAATAATGTCACTTTGAAAAACTGCCAACTCTCTTTGATTGTTTTCCTTCTTAGTCTTGCTTCCCATGGGACCTTACCTACCAGCTCTCTGAGTTTACTAAAATCTGCCTTCCTGAAATCCACTGTCTCTATTTTGCTGTTCTCCCTTCTACCATTCCTTAGTATCATGAACTCTATGAATTCATGATCACTTTCACCCAAGTTGTCTTCCACTTTTAAATTTTCTACCAGTTCCTCCCTATTTGTTAAACTCAAGGGAACCAGACAGTAGCTTTGTCTACACTTAAAAGTTTAAAGTACAGCCATGTCAGTGCTTTAAACTGAAAGTATGGCCATGGCATGAGCACTCAGAGAGAGATCTCCCAGCATTCTATGTAAGCCACCTCCATGAGGGGAGTAGCTAACAGGGCTGGGAGCATGGCTCCTCACACTATAGCCTGGTTCACGCTGGTGCTTTATAGCACTGTAATCTGCTGTGCTCAAGATAATGTTTTTTCACACCCCTAAGGCAGAAAGTCACAACTCTATAAAGTGCCAGTGAAGACTTAGCCTACAATTCAGGGACACCACCCCAACACCTAGCCACACACACACTGACAATATCTGATGAAGTTAGGGCTACCTATGTGACCATCAAGGAATCATAAGACTGTAGGTAAAACAGACAGACATGCGAACTATAGATTGTTTTAAACTTTTCTCTCTGTAAAAGCATTTTACTACTAAATAAACAAGTATTTTGTTTTAAGAAGGCTGTTTTATCACTATAGACTACTGGTCATAGTCTCGTGAAGGGAAGAACTATTGTTTCCAAATTCCATTGGGTAGCATGGCTAATACATAGAGTGCTATAGCACAATGCCCAGTGTTAGAATGGGAGAACTACAGAATTCCATCTCCAATAGCATGAAATCTAAAACAAGAGGAGGCACACTCAGAGAAATCAGAAAGGGGACAGAGGTTCATCTCTTCAACTGTGACAATATCATGCACTTTGGTTAAAAAAAACACAAAGCACAAGACATCACTGAGGCCAAGAGCTTAGCAGGAATTTTTTTTTTAAAACAGGACATTTAAAATGGATATCAAGAACATCTAGAGCTATATCGGTAAGTATTTTAAATGAATTTTGAAAGACATAAAAGTCTATACGCCCACCTCTAACTATTACACTATGGGGATATGTACCTATGAGCGGTTAATGATATATCTAATCATTATAGGCTTCTTTTCACATTTCTCTGCCACTGTATGAGGCAGATACTGGTGCAAATATTCTGCTATAGGATTACAGCTCCTATATTTCTGTGAATCCAGATTCAATGTCTTCACTCCTGAAATATTCTGGTAGCTCAGATTGCTCCAAGACAAATGAATCCTATGAAGTCTGAGGATACTTCACTGCCATCACTGAGAAAAGCAATTTAAAAAATACATATAGCCATCATATTCAGCACACAGACGTGTATGCAGCATTAGTTTTTATAGGTTCTCTCAGATGTTAATGTTATTAATTAAAATATCAAAACTATAATTAAAGGGATCCAATTAATTTCTGAGGCTGTCTGAAAAGGGTAAATTCAGATTTTATTTGATTCTGTGCAAAAGATCCCGCTTATTTTTCTCCCAGACTCTTTTTTTTTTTTTTTTTTTGCACACCAGTGAATCTGACGATGCGACCCAATGCGTGATTTCTCTACATGCAGAACTTTATTAACTCCATTGGGAGTTTAGCCTATGAACAGAACGCGGGATTGCCGACAACCCACTGAATACTAGCACATTAAAGATTTTATTCCAAAATATTCATCAATATTCCATCCACATAGCTCTTTAAAGCTTTCTGGAAGTAAACATTTTTAGACAAGATGGCCAATGATAGAATACTAATGTGTTTATAACAGTTATCTCAGGAGCAAAAGAGGAAGTAGGAATGTTCATCCAAGCCATTTAGTTAATGATTATTTACACTAACCCAAACCGAGGTAAAACTAACAGTCTTAATTTGCTTCCCTCTGTTGCTGTCTATATTGCTAAATTAATTTACCAAACATTTATAAACATAGAAAAGTCACTCCACTGGATTTATTGGCTTTTGTTTGTTTTTACTCCAAATGCACATTCAGTTCTTAACATGAATAAGTACAAATTTGAATGTGGATGGTCTGAACAATATTAATCAGATCACTGTAGCCTCCATACCCCAAAAACCAGAAAGTTTCTAGGATCAATTATCATGAATTTCTTAAGGGTCAGGCTGCACTGACCTGTGACTGTACTTATTCCCTCTAATCATAAGCAAGATGCTGTGTATCCTTATTTAATAATGCTCCATGCTTAATGAGGAATGGGAGTACATTACAAGATAAAAAGTAAGGAAGTATCAAAATAGAATTTTTCCAATATCATTATGACTTGATCTGTAGTTTAGGAAATATTGGCTCAGAGTTAATTATTTGAAATTATAAATCTGTTCAATAAAGTTAATCTTTCTTCATTTTGTGAAATAAATTGGTGAAATTCCCAAATCTATGTATTATTCTATTTGGGAATCTCTACAGCAAGTATTTCTGGGTCTGTGCATTTTTTTGTAAAGAGCTGATCTGAGCATTCAGAATCCTCAGTGTTGGATTTGTTAATTTAATAAGTATTGGGATATTCTTTGTTATCTCTGATTGGATGGCTTTTTATATAATTCACCGACACCGGAGTACTCCAAATATTATTGGTTAGTTACATTAGCCAAATGATGTGGCTTCTGTTCCCTCACACAATTTTGTATAAAATTGACTATAAAATTCTTTTTTTTTTCTTTTTGGATAATGGTCCACATTTTAAGATCAAAATGAAACATTTCAGGAGTATTTCAAGCCATGACCTTACCATTTGTGCACACAGGATAGACACCACTGAATAAAAATTTGCATTTGAGTTTGAATGAAAGTTCATAAACTTTTTCACTATGTGCTGAGCTGTAGAAAATACAAACTTCACACAACAGATATTAGTCAGATTATTGAATGCACTATTGGAAGATCCTGAAATAACTATTTTGAAATCACGATTTCAAAATGACAGTTTGTGTCCAAGGGGCTCAGACCTAGGCAGGGGCTTGGGATGCAGGAGGGGGTTCATGACTGGAGTAGGGGTTTGGAGCTGGCTCCAGCTGGACACTGCTTACCTCAGGTGGCTCCTGTGGGGTGATTCAGTGGACCTAAGGCAGGCTTACCCCTGCCCTGGCCCTGCACCACTCCCCAAAGCAACCAGAAAACTCCCTCCATCCCAAACCTTGTTGTGACTACCCCATTCAGTGGAGATAGAATACAGGGTGGAATACCCTGACATCAGTGCCCCCTCGTCTCCCTTCCCTGCTTTGCATAGCAAGCAGGAGGCTGCTGGCGGGGCGGGGGAAGGAGGGGAGGGAAGGCAAGCTGTAAGGCAAAGGGCAGGAGATGAGCAGCAGTGGGGGGAGAGGCAGTTCAAATGCTGGCACTTGATAGTCTCTTGGATCACTCATCAGGAGCTCCAAGATCTACCAGTAGATCCCGATCTACTAGTTGGTGACCACTGCATTAGTAGATTACAATTATATAAGTGAGAATCTGTACAGGAGATGGAAAGCAATCTAACTCTGAATCAATCAGAAATTGACAATAACTTGTCCATCTATTTATACTGAAAAATATCCAACTTTATTTCTACTTATTATCTACTTTATTATGGAAAAACTTAAATAACAACAAATTGACTAGTAGCACCTTAAAGACTAACAAAACATGCAATTGGTATCATGAGCTTTCATGGGCACAACCCACTTCTTCACTGTCTACATGTTTTGTTAGTCTTTAAGATGCTACTAGTCTATTTGTTGTTTTTTAAGTTTTTCCTGTTACAGACTAATTCGGCTACCCCTCTGAATACTTTATTATGGATTTGGATAGAGTAATGTATAGAAACTGTTGGGTTGGCTGTCACAAAATATTGTGGTTCACAAACAGGCCTTTCTACTTCATTTTAAGAAATCAGCTCAGATCTGATACATAATTGAGCCGCATGACTGCCCTATTGTTAGAGATTTTACCATTCAGAACATCACAAAGACTTGATATTCAAAGAGCTGATGAGTGCTTTCTACTTGACATATTCTGTAATTATAAATTGAGCTGAATGCAATAGAATTTCTCTTGTACTGTCATGGCATGGACATATTATTTCTAACAGTACATGTAGCTACCAGAATAATTTCAGGGGCTACTGGAATTAATACTGTTTCCTGCAATTAGATATCCTTGATTTGTTATAGAAATGTACCTCCAGATAATGCTTGACAAATTGGTACAATAAATCTTAGAAAAAGCACAGTATTTTGTACTACTTGTAATCCTGGAAATCTTCCACCTATGTTAAATGTTCCTAGGTTACTTCACCCACAGGGCTATGTTTGTGAGATGCTGCTGCAACCCAATCTGACTAAAATAAGTTATTCTTCTTATAGGGTACATTTACACTTGCTCCCTATCTCGAGATAGGGATGCAAATATAGTTTACCAAAACTGCTAATGAAGTTTGGGATTTAAGTATCCCATGCTTTATTAGCATAATTGTGTCCAGGCGCCATTTTGAGATGGCGTTATTGCAAAATAAAACACCCCATGTAGCAGCGTTATTTCGAGAGAATTACCCAGCGTTATTTTGAGAGAAAACCCTGAGAAGTAACAGTTATTTCGAGAGAAGGGTTTTCTCTTGAAATAACGCTGCTACACTGGGCATTTTATTTCACAATAATGCGATTTCAAAATGGTGCCCGGACCCAATTATGCTAATTAAGCTTGGGATATTTAAATCCCATTCTTCATTAGCAATTTTGGTACACTACATTTGCATCCCTACCTCGAGATAGGGAGCAAGTGTAGATGTACCCATACTGTTTTAAAAATGGAAAATACATCTCAGAAGAAGCAAGCTGAGTTGTAAACACCACATAAAAATAATAGTGCTTTGTTTTCTATGGCATTGAGTGCCAGGAAAGCTCTTGGCAACTTGGCACAATATTTCCCCACTTGTTTTTAGCTCACACCTTGAAAGGCTTGGAAGTGTTTCAAAAATATCTAACTCTATTTTTAGATTCTGAGATCTCTTAATCCATTGGTCTCCAACCTTTTTAAATATGAGATCGCTTTTTGAATTTAAGTGCAATCCAAGATCTATCTCAAACCCAAACACCCTTGCCCCGCCTCCTTCATGCCCCTTCTCCGAAGCTCCACCCCCTGCTCACTCCATCCTCCATTTCACCAGGCAGGGCAGCAGGTTGGGGTGCAAGCTCTGGTCTTGGATTAAGGGATCTGGAGTATGAGAGGGGTTCTGAGCTGAGCCTGGGGCAGGCAGTTGGAGTATCAGAGGGGGGTTTAGTGCAGGCTTTGGGAGAGCATTTGGATGTAGGGGTGCTCGGGATCAGGGCAGGGGCTTTGGGGTTCAGGACTGGGTTCATGACTGGGGTAGGGGTTCGGGATCTGGGCTCCAGATGAGCACTTACCTCTGCTGGTTCCTGGTTGGTGGTGCAGTGGGGCTAAGGCAGGCTCACCCCAGCCCTGGCTCTGGCCCACTCCCTAAAGCAGCCAGAAAACTCCATCCCAAGTCCTGTTGTGCCCCCTCCCTGCTCTGTGGAGATAGGATACAGGAGAGGAGAGGGGGCACCTTGGCACGAGCACCCCTCACCCTCTCCTGCCCTGCACAGAAAGCCAGAGGCTCCTGAGGGCACAGCTCCAGGCAAAGAGCAGGAGATGCACAGCAGTCGAGGGGGAGGGAGAGGGGCAGCTGAAGTACCAGCGCTTTATAGCCTTTTGGCCAAACCAGTCAGGCTTTCCTGTCAGAGGCTCCAAGATCTAACAGGAGATCTACTGGTTGGTGACCACTGTCTTAATCTCATTAATGAAATGCATTGCTAAAGTAAACCATGAACTTAATAGGGAGCTATCTCTTTAAGAGCTCCCTGTGGGGAGGTAGGAGTGAGTTGAGTGTTACTGTTGCTAGGCAGATTCAGCACTCCACATAGACCCTTCTGGAGTTGGGTCCAGTAGTTTGGAGTCAGTCTCCATGAGCAAACAGGCAGGGTAGATGCTTTTCTAAGGCCTGTGTGAGCTGGAAGAAGCTAAGCCAGGAGCAGAGAACTGGCTGTTGTTCCTCATTCTGCAGCGCTTTGCAGCAGAGTTTCTTTAAGTCAGTTAACTTGTGAGCTAACTAACTAGTTAATCAGTGAGCTGGCTGCCTAGCAGTGATACTCAGCAGAGGAAGAGTCTGCCTGGACTTCCAACTGAGGATCCCTACAAGCAAGAGGAGCGAGAATTCAGACTCAGCATATGGTGCAGATTTGATATCAGAGGCACAAACTAACATTTTGGTGAACTAAACCTAAGCTCTTGAGACCTCTCAGTCTTTTCTTACTGTGTTTGTGTGGACTATTCAAATTTTACTTTTCGTTTTCTCTTTACTTATGTTTACTGTAACTATAGACATTATTTGTGGGTTATAAAATAGCTGTGTTCTGTTGTAAGAATTAGATTGTTTCTTCATAAGATTTGTTAAAGTTATTTAATTAAATTCATTTATTTAGTTTCTTTTGGAACTTGAATATAGGGAGGCTGACACTGGGCGATCCTCACTGAAATTCCTTACAAACTGAACTCTGGGTCTCCAGTACTGCTGTGGGAGTGGGGGTTTCTTTTAGACACTGGAGAAGGGCAGTGAAGTCCAGCCCACTCAAGGTTACGCTATCCTTTCCAGAGATAGATAGTTACTGAATTTTCAATTTCAGAGATCTCCTGATCACTTTACAGTATTAAGGACTGAACTGGGTATTTTTCATTTATTCTGTGTGCTCAGAGATGCTTCTCTGCTCCCCCATTGTTTTAAGTGTTTAGAAATCGGTCACAGGTCACTAGCTGATTACTACTACCCCTACACACATTATTGAGTTTTGCTGGCCAGCATCTGGAGACAGAGCCAAGGCTCCACCTACTTTCTTCCCTCCCCACATGATCCCTGGCCATCTGTAATGAATGAATTCTCTCTTCCTAACAGCTTTCTGTAGTTTTAACAGTTGGCATGAAAAAAATATTTGGGGGTTTCATATAATGATTCCAAGTGACTGTAAGCATCTGCAAAATTCTTATCTTCCCCTTTCTAGCAGTGTTTATATGGTTACAGTGATCCCTTTCGGGCTCAAAATCTATGAATCTATAACCCTCAGGGTCAGACTGTAAATAGAGTAAAAGCAATGCTAGCTGGCCCTGTACCACAAAGGAAGCTCTATAAATCATTAATTCTGATCTTCATTCAAAGTCCAGTTTACAATCTGGTTGGTGCAGACCTGCCAGCTCTATACCTGGCTTCACAGGCTCCCCAGAAACAGCAAATATCCCCGCTCCTCTTAGGTGGTGGAATGGTCACTCTTAGGTGGTGTGCTGCTCCTGCCTTGATTATTGACTCCACATCTCTCATTTGCCAGGAACTGAGACCAATGAGAGTAGCGGGGGCAGACTATGTGCATGGCCAATTAGCTGTGTGTCTACCTAGGAGCAGCAGGGGCACGGAACTGCCTGAATCTGTCATCCAGAAACTATTTCTGTGCCCCAGCTCCCAGCCCTGAGCCTCCCCTAGCACTCAGGCTCCCTCTCCAGACCTGCACCCTGGACCTTCTCCTGTGCTCCAAACCCCTCAGCCCCACCTTAGAACCCCCTCCTACACCCCAAACTCCTCATCCCTAGCCCCATTCCAGAGCTTCCACACCTCCTTCTCCCATTATCCAAACTCTTTGTTACTCAGAATATTTGACTAACCAGCACCTCTCCTCCCCTCAAATTTCTCTAACAGGCAGGATAACAAAGTGTTTAGTGTATTTGACTATTTGATCCTAAAAATTAGGACACTGCCCACTGATTTCACCAACATTCCACAAAGTAAAATAAATTAATTAATAAAAATTGGAAACTGACAAGAGGAATCCCACAGTGTAACAGATTTTCATTCCAAAGCTGCATACTAGATCATAGATTTTTGGGACCCTCCTTCTTCCTCAATATTTTCCTCACATATGGAAGAAATGGTAGCGGTGCTGTCTCAATGCATTTGTAATTTTAATGAGAGACAAGACACAGACTCGGTTCTCATCCCTTCCCTGCTACATAGTGCCAAAAGGCTGCTCCTGCCATGTTCTGGTGTGATCCACAACAGAAATCTGGGGAGGGTGGCCTGTTACCCCGCGTGACTCCCATATGGTGCCTTGAGATGATGTGGTGCCAGATACTGGGAGAGGTGGGTCCATCCCAGGGGCTGAGCTAGCATAGAGAGGGGAGGGCACTGGGTAAGGAGGGTTGGATCAGGTCAGTCAATTACCCCATCCCTGTGTGAAAGAGATGTATGGGAATGTGTGTGTGTCACCTCTCTCCATGCAAACCTTATAGACTAGAAGGTAAATAAAAAGTCTCCAGCTACACAGTATTTCTTTTTAACAGGGGCTCAGTGAACTTATGTTAATTTGAACATTTGTACTTCATAGTTCTGATTGATTGCCATTGAACTCGCTTGAATACCAGAAGTTCCATATTCAGCATAGGGAAATACAGTCATCCTACTTAAGACACAATAGTTGGAATCCATCAATGGAAAAAAGCTCATTCTATCTTTTATTCAAGGGTCAAACCCGGCTCCTCCCTACTCTGTGAATGCAGAAGGCCCTTTAATTAAGTGTAACTGCATAAGAGAAATGTGGGCCACAGAGATGGCGATAGCTCTCAAAGTGTGGTAGTGAGTCTCTTAAAGTTTCCAAAACTTGGGAGATGTTGGGGTTGTTTTTTTGTTTGGTTGGTTTTTTGCTTTGTTTTTCATTTTTACTAAGTGAAGTAATAAAAGCGAAGTCTCCTGAATGTATGTTCTATGGCTTTCTTTGTCATGTACTTCTTTGATGATCAAAACCATGATCAAATCTGTAGTAGCAGCCACAATGTAGAGGGACAGCAAGTGCACTGCAAAGTGACCTGAAGAGATTAGAGCCATCAAAGCAGCAGGCAACAAGAGAAGGTTTGGTTTTTATAAACGTTACACAGCTGGGGTGGAGAAGAGATATCAGCACAGATATAAAATGAGGGGGAAACAGGCTGTAGCACCCAATCCATTACGTAAAGTTCATTCATATCTTGTCTCCGTGTTACTGTCCTAATTATACTTTTACTGCAGCTACTCTAAGAAGGTAAGATAGGAAGGCATTACATCAGGATCAAGAAGTTGGGAAGAAGATGAATGAGCCATAACAGGGCATCCATTTTAAGAGGGGTCCACAATAGGGGCATGCTCAAGAAGAATCTGTTAGCCCTTCAGAAGCTGGAGGTTCTCTTTCCCAGGCCTCAAAATATTCCTTCTGAATGTCAAACTACAGTCAAGGAAACTACTGAGCTCCACAAAGGAAATGACAGATCACTCTGTAACTATGCACTCTGACAACATCTGAAATATTCTACTAGTACTGCCTGCATATAAAACAAAGACCAAAAGAAGAGCCAGTATAAGAATGCATCTGCAAGCAGATACAGTATAAGAATGCATCCATTAGTGTAAACTCGGAAACAGCTGTGAACTGATTTACCTGTTAATGAGTCTGAAATGAGGAAACAAAACCAAATTAGAAATTAGACCAATTTTTAATCTTTTACACTTTACAAGGCCTATAAGAACTCCTGTTGTTGTAAGAATGGTTTATAGGGAATTGTCTAACCATACAATAATATCTCTGGTTACAAGACGTAGCCAAGTCACATTTTTGGGCATTCTTTTGCTCCCAATATACCCAGCCAACTGGATTGGAGATTCTTTCAGCAGTAGCAATGGAATCTTACCTTCTTCCTTTTCCGTGACTATTACATTACACTCCAGAGATATTTGAGTTCCAGTTACTTAATTGTGTAGCAACTCCCGCACAGCCTGTGTGCTCTACATAGACAGACCTATGCACAAGAAACACTGGCCGTGTTCCTATGATAGAAATCCATTATATTATCATCACCATTTATCTAATAGATTATAGCACATGTCAGTGTCTGAGTTGCCATAGGGTTTGAACCAACATATATTAAAGTCAGGGGTAACCTTTCCATTGACTTTAACTGGCACTGGATCAAGCCAACTGTTGCCAACCATTTTCAATAGAGGAAAAAAAAGGGTACAGTGGTGATCATTGTATGCCAGAAACACTTTGCATATTGCACAACCCTTGTTCCCACACCCTGCTTCTCTCTTCCTCCTTTTCAATTTCTTATCTAAACTGACTGTACAGGCCACACATGACTCCTGTGCAGTTGCACAACAGCTGTTTACCTGTTCTATCAAGGGACAGAACAGATTGCTCCAAGAGCCAGCTGCCGAAGGTCATTGAATTTGCTACAAATTGTCTATGTCTCTGTTCTCACTCTATACTTGCTCTGTGCAAATAGAAAACGAGATGAAAAACCCACTGAAATAAAAGAAAAAATGTGTGAAGCGGTGCACAGTGCTGCTGACCTCAGGCTTGAGGGCATTCTTAATTCTGACCATAAATTTATCCCAAGAACAACAGTCCAACAGGCATGTTTAAGTAACCCTCTGAATCTCTAATACTTTAGAAGTTGAATCTGATGGTCTTGAACATAATGAGCATGTGTTTTAGATGGTAACAGTCAACATAAAATTGTAACTGGTTTCTAAGCAGCATAAGGTTTGCGACAAATAGGAAATTGAAGCAGACTAATTTCTTTCAATGGAATTCTCTGAAGTTATATTTAAGGTTTTCTATACATTGTAAAAATGCATACCAATAAGCTGTTAGCATCTAAAAACAGAGCAGGGATGAAGGATATGGGGGTAGAGGTGGAGCAGGAGAGGTGCAGGTGTGGGAAGAGGCAGGGTCTGGGGAGGAGAGGTTGTCCCAAACCCGACACTCTCCTAGGGTAGGGTGGCATGGAAAGGAGTCGCATGGGAGGGGTAGAGGGTAGTTATGTGGCCACCTATCCCTCCTGTGTCCCTGCCTAGCATTTGGCACTGTGTGCTACTGATTATTCCTTCCTAAATGGAGTACTTTGTATTTGTCCTTATTGAATTTCATCCTATTGATTTCAGACAATTTCTCCAGTTCGTTTTGAATTATAATCCTATGCTCCAAAGCACTTGCTTTGGTACCTCTCAGCTTGGTATCATCCTCAAACTTTATAAGTGTATTCTCTATGTCATTACCTATAATAATAATCATGTAACAGATAATAGGAAAGGGCAAATATAGTGCCCATCCATAACAAGGGGAATAAGGACAACCCAAGGAATTACAGGCCAGTCAGCTTAACTTCTGCACCAGGAAAGAGAAGGGAGCAAATCAATATTCAAGTTAATAAATAAAAAGAAAAAAAACCATACAATCTTTAAGTGGAAAGCAGGAATGGTCTGTTCCGGTGGCCTGGTGGCTTACATGTAATTGAAGAAAGTATCTCACTTCAGAGCAGCTTCTTTTAAGAATAATGAGGATAGATTTAATAGGTTTTAACTCCAGAAGAGACCATTATGATTATCTAGACTGACCTCCTGTGTAATGCAAGCTGGGTAGACATGTCCTTTGGGTTCCCTAAAAACCATCCCTTTGCTTTCACTGTTAGGTCAGCAATTACAACGAGGCAATTCCATTCTCTTTCATCAACAGCTAATGTGGTCTTGAAAGCGGAGGTGCACTCTGGGCATTGGAGCCACTGACTAGAAACCTGACTTGCAGATAGAGCTGCAGTCAGCTGTTTGCCTGAGATTCTGACTCTGATGAACAAGCTTCTCTAAACTCGTAGGTGCAATGAGTGATTGCCTTTTCACTTCCATTCAGCTTGTCTTGCTCCTTCACGGTGAGCTTATCTGATTCTTTCAGAGGGGTGCAAGAGAGGAGCTATGGCATTATCACTGAGTATATGTATTAATCATAGCTTGGAACAATGACAGGAGCAAATCGCAGTTGGGAGTACAACTGGAAAATTGGATTTTTTAAAAAAAGATTTAGTTCATAAATCAGGTACAATTGGGGAAGAGGATTGGGAATTAAAGAGAAGTGGAATAATTACTGAAATGTTTCAGTATTACTGAAAATGACCCTGTCTGCCTATAAGAGAGAAATTTGCTCCTTACTACTGTCTACCTGAAGTGTGTGGGCGGTTTACTTAACTATTCACAAAATTCACATTAAAATGAAAGGTGACAGAATCTTGCTAACCCTACAAATAGGTTATACATTTTAAACAACATAGAGAAATTTCCTACACTGCTCATGCCTTGTATAGCACCTAAATAGTTCTAATTGATCTTTTCTTACCCATTTGGTGTAGATGGTGATTAAAGAACTCCAAAGCTGAAGAAGAAAATGAAATACTTTAAAAGTTCACCCGATCCACAGCAAAATCCATTGCTAAATATGCTCTTCAGATGATGTATATTACAAGGTTAGCTGAAACTATGGGCAATGTGTAATATGAGATGGTGGTTTCAAATGTATCCAGTTCAGGGTGCACTTATATATTTGTTTAATATATTATTAAGATTTATTTCCCCATGGTTTAAAATATATTTAACAAGATGAACTTTTTTATTCTTTAAAAATATAAATTAGGGTATGTTAAAGCAAATCAAGAGTCTAGGCGATGGCATAATATGATGTATGGCCTTCCTCATCATGGGGGAAAGTAGTTCATATTATAGGAAGTATGTTATAACACATAAATAAAGTTGAGGCATCCAAAACTGGGCTGGCCGCTTCTGAAATTTTTGGCCTAAGTCTTGATCTAAAGCTCACGCACATCACTCATGCATCATTGAGGCTCTGTGGCAGGTTCCGAGTCTCAATCTTTTGTCACACTAAAATCACCTGAAAGTAACTGTAATTGTGTCTCTGCAATGGAGAAATGTACAACTAAAGCAAAAAATGTGTTTGCCTTAATTTGTTGTATACTTTGTCTCACAATTTAAAAAAAAACAAAATTTGTTTTACATGGGAATTTTACATGCATGTGGATCTTGAAATGAAATAGGTAGAGCTGGCTGCATTATTCATTTTAAATAATTTATCTAAAACGTAGGCATTTTTAATCAAATATAATATTCACAAATAAATCTTTTCACTATACTCCAAGTTCTAAAGATGGTTGGGTAATAAATTGCAGACAATTTTTGCAGCAATCATTGAATAAATTATTGGTGAATAATTCTATTCATTATTCTGCAAGCTTAGAAAGAGAGAGAAGCCTTTATTCAAACTCTATAGATCTCACAGTAGTGTCATACCCTGTTCATTGTTTTCAACTTTTGGGGCGCTATTTAGTGCTTGTGAAAAATGCTAAATAAACCGCCGCAAAGCAAAATCTTTTCTTTATTCACAAAACTGGCGTAGTCGCCCTGCCAGTGTGCCTTGCCTGACGTACAGGGCTTACTTTGCAGACAGGCATGAAGTGCCCAATGTTCTCACACTGCATATTGCTCTGCTAAAACTGACAAGAAGAAAGCCAATAAGTGTTAATTGGGGTGGCTGTTTTTGTCATGTGGATGTCTGTCCATTAGCAACTGGACTGAACTCACTATGATAGTTTGCTGTATAGCCATTAGTCCCATGCAAGGTTCAGCTGGACTTAACCTAGGATATGAATCATTGTCTATGGGTAGCACTCATTATGTTTCTATTGCACTCTGAATAATATGGGATAGCTAGAGTAATTGTAAATGTATATATTGACAGAGAACCTGGACTACAGAAAAACATCCACTTCATTTTCAAAGGGAGCAAATAGGCTCAATCATTGGCTGCTGTTCTTATTGCTTTGTGCTGTTGAATGCAAGTGAGCTTGAAAGAGCAGTCAGCTAGCAAAGGGGAATATCCCAGCGAAGAGAAGATGGTGCAAATGCTCTATGACACGTCTCCTAGCCCCCACACTCACCAGGTCATGGCAAGATCGGGCAATGATGTGTCAGAGCTAGAAGGGGGCAAGGTGGAGCACACAATAGTCTGCCAGATCCTTAGCTGGGTAACAGAGCAGTCTGGGAACTGCTTAAGCTTATGCTAGAGTCTATTTCAACACCTACCTAATCCAAGATAGAAAGGTGACAGCCTGGATTGTGAGACACCTCATGACCACCTGCCCTAGGCATTACGAAGTCGTGTTTGAACTTCAAGATCAATCACAAGGGGTTCCCTGGATCTGATACATATATAATAGTGCACCAAAGGGTAGCATTGTCTCTTCCAATAGCCCATAACTCACTGGTCTCGCTCATTGCTGTGAGATATTTGTACCGGGGATATATAAAACGTGTTAAAACTGAGGTAAAACTAACAGGCTGATTCTCCCTGATTGGACCCACCTGCCGTCTCTAGCTTGATTCTGGCCTGCATATTTATACCTGCCTCTGGAAATTTCCACTACATGCATCTGACGAAGTGGATCTTTGCCCACGAAAGCTTATGCTCCAAACACTTCGGTTAGTCTATAAGGTGCCACAGGACCCCTCGCCGCTTCTCCAGATTCAGACTAACACGGCTACCCCTCTGATACCTAACAGGCTGGTATGCCTTGTTCCTTTGGAAGCAGAGAATTTGTGAATCCTCTGAGTTACTCCAGAGAGATGTTTGGAAGGTTTGATGGTTAGACCGTGTCCACCACTAACCTGTAGAGAACATGTGGGGCCTACGTAGGACTGGAGCAGAGAGCTTGTGTCTCCAGCTGCCCTCTGGTTGGCACCGATAAGGAGTATCAGGTTAAAGGCAGATGATAATGAGGTGCATCACAGCCCTAGGTATCCCCAGGAAGCATCACAGCAAACTTCAGGATAAATGATGAAAAATTGAGACACTGGTTGATTGGAAATAACAATGACAGAGTCCCTTTCTTCCAAATGTTCTGCCAAATAATTGTTTTTCTCTAGGGCACATTGAGATATTTGGTATTCAGATTACACTATTCAGACAATGAGAGGAGTTTATTCTATTCATGTACTTGCATCACAAAGATATTCTGCAGTCTATTTCAATGTGAAATTTGACTAGAGGTACACAAACACAGAATTCTCTCATCTACATGTGTCCATGTCTCTGTGGTTCTGTTATAAATAACCATTTTGTTTCCCCGGGCCTCTGACGCATTTTCATCAATCTTATTCAAGCTTCAGACATCTTACCCAAACGCTTCACTTGATGAAGATGCCTCAGACACAAGATAGCCACCCGAGCAATATGAACAGTCACACAGAGTTCAGGGCATATGGGCTGACTATGAATCAGGGACTGTGTAGAATTTGCAGTATCTATGTTCCTTGTATGCATTCTGAGTGGTAAAGCCATCAATGTTGCATTGTTTATATGGCTGCTTGCCTACATTTGGGATTCGTAGTGTAGGATGACTGTTTCAATGGCCTGGAATGGAAACTATGTCAGTATATCACTGTCACTTTTACATTAGTGCTGCTACCACGAGCATTTGGGCTAATTTAATGTATGTGCCAAAGTTATTACGGTTAGCTTCTGAACTGAGAATTAAACCTCATAAAGTCAGCTAACTGTGCAGAATATTTTACTATATCACTGCCTATGAATCTTAAAGACTATCGCCCCCTGAGTGTTTTGATTATCTTGAGAAACAGAGAGCCATTTTAATTTACATAATAGTTGAGATAAAAAAGTAGTTATGTGGTGTACCTACAGTGCGTTTAAGCTCCACAATCACAGGGTGCAAGATTTTCCACAGTTCTCTGCTTCCTGTGCCATGTAGTTGATAAGATTTGATTGGGAGCATCACAGCATAACATCAGTATCTAAAGTAACCACAAGAGATCCCCATGAAAGCTTCCCGAAGCCAAGGTAAGGTGCCCAATCACTTAGGAATACAAAAGCCTAAACAATGCTCACATACAGCCAAGTCTTTTGGTAAAATGTAGGCTAATGGCGTTGTTTAGACATGTGTGTTCTGTGAGAGAATGGCTTGCTGTGTTACAAAGCATGCTAGTTCCATCATATTGGAGATTCCTGTAAGTAGACATTGCGAGTTTGTACTTTCAACTATATTAATCCTCAGATGCAAATTTACAGCTGGTTTATTTTCCCCTCCTGTTAGCTGCAGTGGTACCAAGTGATGTCAGTGGGGGCTGAGGCTCTGACCCTTTGCTTGTAAATACTACAACATTCATATGACTCCATCTTCATACTATTTGAGTGCCTTGTAGGTATTTATAGATTTAGCCTCACAGCAGCCCTCAGAGGCAGGGAAGTATCAGGTTTTTACATACAGGGAAATGAGGCAAAGAGAGATTAAATCACTTGCCCAAAGGGACACAGGAAATTTGTAACAGTTGCCTTCTGAATTACATCCCTACCATATTAACAAAACAAAACAAAAAACCTTTTTGCTTGTCCTCTTCTACATTTCTCTCAATTGCTTCCCTCCTAGCATGCCCCCACTCTCATCCTCTGTACCTTTATCATACCCTTCTCCATACCTTACCTGTTTTCTACAACTTGTTTGCACCCCCCCTTGCCTTGCTTCACCCTCCGAGGTCAGGAACTGCATCTGCAGGTTAATCCAAGTTCCCTAATCTGAATCACAATAGAGAAAAGCCTATTCCCCTGAAGCCCAGAAAAAGTAGAAGTGGTATTTGAATAAAAGAAAGCAACAGGCTTTACAGGAGACAGGGGGTCCTATGGGGACACCAGAGTTAGGCTGATTAGCGCTGAGCAACCAGAGAAAAAGAGGTTGGCCAGAGAGTCTGAATAGTCAAGGTGGAACTCAAAGAACTGAGTCTTTCATGAGGAGAGGGATTTTCCAAGTGTAAACAGTCACAGAGCATATTTAAGCAGTTGAATTTGTCTGAGATGTGAAATGGCCTGGAGAGACATAGGCACAAAACCCCTGCTTGAGATAAAGGGGTAGTTTTATCTTGGTATTCTGCAAAAAGCAGTTGCCTGTGTGATCACTGTAATCACCCCATAAAAGAAATCAGGCTTTGCGCCCACTGTTGTAAATAAACAAATGACACTATGAAAATGCTTAATGTAACATCCCAGATTTCTGCTACAAAGCAGTTACCGACCTCTGCTACTGCTCAGCATAGGGGTAACAATACTACAGGTTTGAAACTGCAAACTTAGCTGCTGCTACTAGCAGGGTAACAATTAGTTTGCAAATATAGCCCATCTCTAACAGCCACAGACAATGTAAAGTGTCAGGGAAATATGGCAAAAGTCAACAACATTTTTTTTTAAATGTCACTGTGACTCTCACTAAGGGTATGTCTAGACTACAGAGCTTTCCCGGGATACCAGAGATATCCCAGAAAAGCTCTGCTGCATCCAAGGAACATGTCTACTTTAAAAAAAAATTCGGAAAAGCAGACAAATTTTTTTCCTCGTTTTACAAGAAAGAAGGGATGTTCCAAAAGAGGCTTTTTTCCCAACATTTGGCCCTGTTAGTTGGGCCAAATGTCAGAAATGCCTCTTTCAGAAGAAAAACAGGAAAAGATAAAAAAATTGCGGTTTGCAATTTGCATATCTTTTTCCAACTTTTCTTTGTCGTGTAGACACAGCCTAAGATTGGAAAACAAGAACTAAACAATTCAGCATGTGGTCAAAGTCAGTGTTAAGCCATCCACCCCTATATGTAGAAATGCATTAATCTTTTTAAATATGCTATAGTGCAGTATTTCTATTTTCATTCATTTTATTGAAAATGCCAAATCTAATTAATTCTGTTATCAAACTGTCCTTCACTAACAAGTTGAATCCTCAGTTTCCCTACAGAGCAGTACAAATAATTGCCTTTCACTATTTTTAATTTATAGAAACTTGTTTTGAAGTACTATGATTTGTAGATACATTTTGTGGTTTGCCACTAAATTGTTACAATCCACAAGAGCAATTCTCAAAAACAGTTGCCTAGCAAAAGTCTGAGTAGAAGTGGGGCATCATATAAAATAATGACTTTTATATAGAACCATTTTATTCGTAAGTTTTTATACTTGTTTCACTTCTAATCTGGACGTATAACATTAATAAAACCTTATTCCATTATACGACTTTTCTAGATTATTTTCATAATATTTTCTAATTTTCTTGTGTTTCCTTACCACATTGTAGTAATTCTCACCTCTCCTTGGTACATAAAACGGCAACAAAAATATTTTGCAACTGAAACTAGTGTCTAGAACATTTTTTATATAAAAACTAGAGCCCTAATCTGTTTATATTCTTGTAGAGAAAAGATATTTTTTCCACTGAACTAAATGAATGCATTCTTGGGTCCATAAATATCCTTGAACATGAATTGCTTTCAGTAGACAGAAACATTTTCAAACAAGAGTCCCTTAAATCAGGTAAATAAATGCAGTAAATTAAGTACCTAAATATCAGGTGTGAAGAATATGTGATCAACGTATTAATTTTATTAATACTGTAGGTGATGTAAATATATGAAAGTCTAAGGTATGGAGTTCTGTAGGATTACAAGAAAACAGAAAATAAGTGTAGATGAACCTCCTTCTTCTATATTTGAACAAAAAATGCCACCATGGCTAATAAACAGAGTAAACATGGTGGTTACTGACTCAAACACATCCTTTAAAAATTGGAAGTCAAATACGGAAATAAAATTGGAAATAAAATTGGAAGTCAAATAAGGAAATAAAAAGGAGCAGAAACTCTGACAAGTCAAGGATACAAGAATAATTCATAGAATCACAGAATCACAGGGTTGCAAGAGACCTCAGGAGGACATTTAGTCCAACCCCCTACCCGAAGAAGGACAAACCCCAATTAAATTATCTCAACCAGAGGTTGGTCAAGCCAGGACCTAAAATTACCTAGGGATGGAGATTCCACACCTCCCTAGGTAACCCCACTTCATGAAATAGTTTTTCCTAATATCCAACCTAGACCTCCCACACTGTAACTTGAGACTATTGTTCCTCATTCTGTCATCTGTCACACTGAGAACAGCCTCTCTGCATCCTCTTTGGAAACCCTTCAGGTAGTTGAAGGCTGCCATCAAATTCCCCCTCACTCTTCTCTTCTGTAGACTGAACAAGCCCAAATCCCTCAGTGTCTTCTTATAACTCATGTGCTCCAGCCCCCTAATTATTTTCATTGCCTTCCACTTTTGTTGCCCAACTTTCTACAGTGTGTTCACCTCCTTTATGTAATGGGGGAGGGGGAGAGTGAATTGGATGCAATACTCCGGATGTGGCCTCACCAGTGCCAAATGAAGGGGAATAATCACTTCCCTAGATCTGCTGGCAATACTCCTCCTAATGCAACTTAATATGCTGTTAACCTTCTTAGCTATAAGGGCACACTATTGACACATATCCAACTTGTCATACACTGTAATCCCCAGGTCTTTTACTGCCAAACTGCCTAGCTAGAGGGTCCTTAGCCTTTAACTGTGCCTAGGATTCTTCCATCCCAAGTGCAGGACTCTGTACTTCTCCTTGTTGAATCTCATCAGATTTCTTTTGGCCCAATCCTCCAATTTGTCTAGGTCACTCTGGACCCTATCCCTACCTTCCAATGTATCTATCTCCCCCCCCCCCCCCCCAGTTTAGTGTCATCTGTGAACTTGCTGAAGCAGCAATCCATTCCGTCATCCAGGTCATTAATAAAGATTTTGAACAAAATCATCCCCAGAACTGACTCATAGGGCACTCCACTTGACACCAACCACCAACTAGAAATCAAGCCATTGATTATTACTTATTGAGCCCAACAATCCAACCAGCTTTCTATCCACCTTACAGTCCATTTATCCAATCCATACTTCCTTAACTTGCTGGCAAGAATTCTGTGGGAGACCATATCAAAAGCTTTGCTGAAGTCAAGGTATATCAAGTTCACCACCTTTCCCATATCTACAGAGCCACTGACCTTGTCATAGAAGGCAATCACGTTGGACAGGTAAGACATGTTCTTGGTGAATCCATGTTGAATATTCCTGTTCACTTTCTTCTCTTCCAAGTGCTTCATAATGCAATCCTTGAGCTCCTCCATGATTTTTCTGGGGTCTGAGGTGAGGCTAACCAGTCTGTAGTTCCCTGGATTGTCCGTCTTCCCTTTTTTAAAGATGGGCACTACATTTGCCTTTCTCCAATCATCTGGGACCTCCCTGCATTGCCACGAGTTTTCAAAGATAATGGCCGATGGCTCTGCAATCACAACAGCCAACTCCCTCAGCACTCTCAGATGCATTAGATCTGGCCCCAGCGATTTGAGTATGTCCAACTTCTCAAATAATTAGTGAGGCCAAAAATTATTTGAGAATCTATGAGCAATAGACACAAAAACTAACAGCAAATATATTAAGTTTATCCAAAGCAGGAAGCTTGCAACACCATGAGTGGTGACACTGGATGGTTAAGGGATGAAAGGAGCAGTCAAAGAAGACAAGGCCAATGGAGAGATGTTAAAAGAGTTCTTTGAATGGATCTTCACTGAAGCGAATGTGAAGGATATTCCAACATCTTAGCCCTTCTTTCTAGGTGATAAATCTGAGGAACTGTTTCATAATGAGGTGTTGATAGAAGAGACTTTGGAATACATTAATAAGACAACAAGAAATAGATCATATTCACCCAAGGGTTCTGAAGGAACTGAAATGTAAAATTGCACAACTACTAATTCTTATATGTAAACTATTTCTTTCAATCAGATTCCATGCCAGATAATTGGAGAACAATTTATATAATGCTGATTTTTAAAAAAGCCTCCAAGGATGATCCTGGCAGTTACAGGCCAGTAAGCCTCACTTCAGGAAAATAAGAACAAAATTATCAAGCATAAAGATGAATACAATTTGTTGGCTTTTCAACATGACTTTTCTAAAAGGAAATCACGCATCACCAATCTATTTTAATTCTTTGAGAGTGTAAATAAATATGTGGATATAGTATTCTTGGACTTTCAGAAATCTTTTGACACGTTCCACCACCAAAGTCTCTCAAGCAAAGTAAGCCATCATTGGATAAGGGGGAAAGTCTTCTTACAGATCAGCAAGGTGTGTCTATACAGCAGCGTTATTTTGGAATACTGACATTATTCCAAAATAACAACGAATGCATCTTCAGAGCAAGCCATTCTTTTAAAATAATGGTGAGCTGGAGGAAACAGGAGCTGCGGCACAGGGGTCAGCAAACAGAGCTGTAAACAGGGGAGTTTGAGTGGGAGTTTGTAAGGGGAGTTTGGATTGTGGGACTCGTTTGGGGTTTGTTTTTGCCATGGGGGGATGTTTTGGTTTCTTTTTGTGTTTGCCGGACTAACAGGATGTAGGTGAGAAGGCTGATAAACACAGAGGCAGCAGTGGCCATGGCCCAAGTAGTAGAAGACGCAAGGAGGATGATTGGATGTGGTAGCTGAGGTATGTACATGATTCATAGGAGGGGGTACCTAAAACCTACATGATTCATAGGAGGGGGTACTTTGTTTGCATGAAGTGCCGCCTGACAGAGCTGATGGAAGAAAAGATCCGAGGATTAGAGAAGCAGGTGGAAACTTTGGTTGAGTTTAGAAGGGGGTTCGAGCAGACGATGGAGCAAAGACATGAGGTGGCTGAAGGGGAAAACTTAGACATGCAGATGGAAGCAGGATCAAAGGCCTTTGAGGGGGGACTGCTGGGTGAAGAAAATGGACTGTGGAAGCATGTGATTATGAGAACCAGGCAGAGGAAAAGATGGGCCAGTGAAGGAGAAACAGAGCTCAAGAACAGGTATGCGGAGTTGGAGAATGAAGAAGAGGTACAACAGGTGGCCACTGAAGGTAGAAGGGCAAGGAAGAAGAGAAGAGTGGTTAGTCCCATAGATAAAGGGGAAGAGTCAATGGAGACAACACCAATAATGAACTCCAGGAGGATACAGGATGGGTTGAAGAGGATTACAAGGGAAAATAGGAATGGAAAGGACTTGCAGACGCTTAAGGAAATCGAGGCTCAGGTGATCTTCAGTGGGATTCTGCCTGTTCCTAGAGAAGGGCAACTAAGGTGTGATAGGATTATGATGCTCAATAGATGGCTCAGGCCATAAGCTATAAGGAGGTGCTATAAGGAGGACTTTGGGATGTATGGCCACTAGGAGGCATTCACGGACAGACGACTGTTCTCTCGGAATGGACTTCATCTAAGTAGGGAGGGAAGTAGACTTCTAAGATGGAGGCTGGCACAACTGATTAAGAGAACTTTAAACTAGGAATTTGGGGCAAACGGTTGGGAGACGTCCAGGTAATCTCTACGCCAGATTTTAGCATTGAGAGGGAGGAAAATGAAGTAAGAAAGGATATAGCCGTGGGTAGGAGAATGGGCATAAGGAGGAAGGGTAGAGTGGATACTAGTCAAATAGGTCATATTGGAGGTGCAATGTTCGTGCCAAATTGGGTAAAGAATGTGAGTGAAGCCAAACAGCAAAAATTAAGATGTTTGTACACCAATGCGAGGAGCCTAGGTAACAAAATGGAGGAACTAGAGCTACTAGTCCAGGAAGTGAAACCAGATATTATAGGAATAACAGAAATATGGTGGAATACTAGGCATGATTGGAGTACAGGTATTGAAGGGTATGTGTGTTTAGGAAAGACAGAAATAAAGGTAAAGGTGGTGGAGTAGCATTGTATATCAATGATGAGGTAGATTGTAAAGAAATAAAAAGTGATGGAATGGAGAAGACAGAGTCTCTCTGGGCAAAAATCACATTGGGGAAGAAAACTATTAGATCCTCCCCTGGGATAGTGCTTAGGGTGTGCTATAGACCACTGGGATCTAATTTGGATATGGATAGAGACCTCTTTAATGTTTTTAATGAAGTAAATACTAATGGAAACTGTGTGATCATGGGAGACTTCAAATTTCCAGATATAGACTGGAGAACAAGCACTAGTAATAATAATAGGGCTCAGATTTTCCTAGATGTGATAGATCATGAATTCCTTTATCAAGTAGTTGCTGAACCAACAAGGGGGGATGCCATTTTAGATTTGGTTTTGGTGAGTAATGAGGACCTCATAGAAGAAATGGTTGTAGGGGAGAACCTTGGCTCGAGACATTGTGAGCTAATTCAGTTCAAACTAAATGGAAGGATAAACAAAAATAAATCTGAGA
>JANRFK010001158.1:35326258-35357172 GCA_030068395.1 Apalone spinifera
TTTTCCTGAAGAAGGACTGTCCAGCTGGGGGTTTCCTTGGAGGTCTTTTTCTGTTGACAAAAGAAACCCCCACGTCCAGACTGCCCTTTTTGTTGACAGAACTCTGTCGACAAAGGCGTTATGCCTCATAAAATGAGGTTTACCTCCATCAACAAAACTGTTATGTCGACAGAACTCAGCGATAGTGTAGACACAGGTATAGTTTTGTCGACAAAAGTCCACTTTTGTCGACAAAACCCTGTAGTCTAGACCCTATGACTTCTTACTCTGAATCCTGTAACTCTCATTTCACAAGGAGTAAGGGAAGTCAAAGAAAGAGTGTTCTTCCTTTGACTTCCTGCTGCTTAGACAGTGCCCAAAGGTGAATTAAACAATTTTGATTTCAGCAATGTAATTGAAGTAGCTAAAATTGCATAGTTTAATTTGACTTTTGCCCTGATGTGTAGATATACCCTAACTGTTTAAAAGATAGGAAACAAAGGGTGTTGGTTTTTACAATGGAGAAAAGATGAATGGGAAGGTACTCCAAGGAACTGTACTGAGTCATGAATTGTTCAACATATTCATTAATGATCTGGAAAACAGGGTGAACAGTTAGATGGCAAAGTTTGCAGTCAATATAAAAATTACTCAAGGTAGTTAAGTCCAAAGCATGTTGTCAAAAGTTACAAAGGGACCTCATAAAACTAGGTGACTTGGCAACAAAATGGTAGATAAAATTCCGCATGCTCAATAGAAATGCTCAATGGGAAAAAATAATCTCAACTATACACACACTCACACACAGAGTGGTTACTAAATTATCAATTACTGTCCATGAAAGATATCTTTGACTCTCAGTGGAGAGTTGACTGCAATCTTCTACCCAATGCACAGCTTCAGTCAAAAAGGTAAGCTGTCTGTTAGGAACTTTTAGGAAAGGAATAAGAAATAAGACATAAAGTATCAGAACGGCACTACATAAATGATTGGTGCCCCCACACCAGTGTCCAGTTCTGGTCGCCCAATATAAAAAAATCATATAGTAGAACTGGAAAAAAAATCAGAAGAGGGCAAAAAGATAATCAAGGAAATAGAACAACTTCCATATGAGAATAGATGAAAAAGATTAGAGATGTTCAGCTTAGAAAATAGTTGAATAAGGCAGAGATATGGCAGAAGTCTATAATAGCAAAAATGTTGTAAAAATAGAAGAAATGTCATAAAAATAGAAGTTGTGTTTACCCTTTGCTCCAAAACAAAAATCAGGAGTCAACAAATAAATTAATAATCAGAAGATTTAATACTAACAGGAGGAATCAGCCAAGCTATGGAACTTATTGCTATGAAATGCTGTGATGGCCAAAAAGGAATTGGATGAAATTATGGATGATAGTTCCATCAATAGGCATGAGCCATGATGGCCAAAGATGCAAACCATGCTTGATGCTCAAGATGACCATGAATCTCTGACTACCATAAGCTTTGAATGGAAGACACTGACCAGAACTCCATAATTGCCCTGTTCTGTACTCTCTCCCTGAAACTCTGGCACAGACCATTGTCAGAAAGAGGATATTGGGCAGGATACATCATGGTTTGGCCCAGTATGGCAGGTCTTATGGGAGAAAGAGAAAAATATCCTATATTCAGAGTCTGATAATAGCTCCCAACATTTTGTAATTTAATCTTACTAATTGTTAGTCAGTACTGATAATGGTTTATTCCTTCTCTTATGCAATTAACATTGACTCTGTCACTATAATTGTTTCCTGCATTTGATTCTGTGAGAATTTCATGTGTTGCAACATACAGTGTTTTATTCTGATTTTGACATTAATGCATTTCTTATCTTGAGATTATCTAAATTTCCACTTAGTGATTTAAAGGCAATAACATTTATTATGAATGTCTCCCCCTCAAAAAAATGTGGTTATAGAAACAACATAGTGTTCATGCAAATATATTTAATATAATGTATTTTTTATGATTTCTCAATATAACTTCTTCAGATGAGTAGAACTGTACATTGTATTATTGAGCAAAGGTTTTATAATTTTGCATAATATTGAGATTATGATATTTTAATTCATTTTTTCTGAATGAAAATTGGTTTTCATGATTTTTGCATGCATATACACACACTAATACTACTTAGCTCATATTCAGCAGGGTTCATCCATAAATCTCAAAGGGTTTTGCGAAGAAAAGTAAATCAAACTATCTTGATTTTGTAGATGAGGATGTTGAGATAACTCATCTGAGGTCACAAAGCAGATCAGCAGCGATCCAATAACAGAACCTGGCTTTTCTGACTTCCCATCCAATGCTCTATTCACTGGACCTTACCACCTCCCATACATAGCCACACATCTTATCTAAAGTAGCCCAATTAGTGTAGTATTCAAGCATATGACATAGTTTCTGTAAGGCAGGGATGTAGCATTATCCCCATTTTAGAGATGAGGGACTGATTCTAAATGATCTGCACACAGTCAATCAGTGGTGGGTATGAAGCTGAACATGGGTCTCTCAAACTCCATGATAGAAATTAGCCATTGGAGTATCCTTCCTGTCTAGACCACTTGTTGACAAATATATGTGGTGAGCATGTTATTTACAAACAGAGAGAGAGAGAATAACATTAAGCACAAATATTGTAACAGTGATAGAGCCTAAATTGGCCTGTACCATAAACCCATTTACTTATCCTAAGTATCTTATAACTCCTTACATTTGCTGAAGTAAGCATTTGGCATAAGCAGATAGGAAACTTGTCAAAATCAAGACACATTCATTGTGTATCTTCATACAAGCTATGGAAGTACAGTTCCCAACCAATGCCCAGAGTACTAGTATTTAAAAGACATATAGGGAAAGAACAGATCAAGAAGTTAAAGAACTGTGATAAAATAATGGGTTGGATTTAATGGCATGTAAAGAGAGATGCAAATTGTAAAATCACCAGATAAATAATACCATCTGAAATGTGTAAATTTGGGACTAGACATTCTGTTAAAGGTAAATGTAACATCACTGCGCAAGATGGTGTCCCAAAGACTGGTATATAGAACCATTTTTTCCTGTACTAGGTTTATGTTCTAAGACAATCATAATATGACTGATATTAGTTATTTGGCCTGCTGAACATATTTAATAACAAACCAAAGTGTGATCAAGCAGTTGACTATACAATTTACCAACACCACTAATATTATGCTATATGCATACACTATATAGAAACAGAGAGAATGCAACTGTACGATTTACAAGGGTAAAGTATGTCTATATATTTGTCCACAAATACATATTTGTAGATGCTGTGAAAGAGACCATACATTGAGACTCTAATGACGTAGAAAGAGAACCAATTAGTACTCCATGACTCTTCTTCTTTCCTAACACACACACACACACACACACACACACACACACACACACACATTTCTTAATAGAAAATAAGCCACTCATCAAAATGTAATGCAAGGTTGTTTGTGGTCTTTTTTTATTATTTTTTTGACAAAACTATTTCTCTTTTCCCATTTTATTTAAGCTTTCTTTTTTCCCTCAGGAATATCTTTGCAAGCTCCTCCTCCCCACCCTGTGCATTTCATTGATGTTTCTCACATGGGTATATTTAGCTGTGCTGCAGAAAGCGGAATTTACTCTTTGACATTTAGGGCACACCCTTCACTATCATTGACAGGTTTCTTGTACCCTTTTCACAAAGCAGTTTTACCTACAAATCCCAAAGTGAAACTGAGTCATGTTGAAATGGCAAAAGAGTTATTTGATGCCTTTTGAATCAAATCCTGGAAGTACAATTCATAACTTCAACTATCATATATGCCCACAGAGATCACTAGAAAAAACTCTCACTGACTTTAGTGATCTTGAATCAGGACGTACAATAATAGATATTGGGATAACAATTAGGCAAATTCAAATCATTCCACATTGAGTCCTGACCTACAGAACTCACCTGATTCCAGTACAGAAAGATGTATAGGAGTTTGAGGATTTCAAGAATCTTCAAGGGATTAAAGGAAAAAGGTGGGAACAATATGAGGAAGGACCAGGGTAGGACTGGGGTATGGAATGGATGAGGAATTTCTACCCCTTCAGCTAATTTATAGAACCCCAGCACATAGATGCTGTGCTTCAGAATCTGACCTTAAAAGCAATAACATATGAAAATGGGCACAAGCCACAAAATTTGGATTTGGGTTCAGAGTAGAATTGTGCCCACAGCTCAGAAGCATTTTCTAGATTCTATTTTCTTTGATATATCTCTATCAGAATGTTAAACTTATTAAAAAGGTATGCCCTTTTCTCATACTAAGCAGTAAATCAGCCTCAGTAGCCCAACTGCACAGGAAAATATGTTTCTGTGCATTCTTTAATGGGATAACGTATAGCAGACTAAATAAGAAATCATATTGAACCTTCTTAGGAATTTAATAAGTACTGCTAAAGAGAAATAAGAGGTTTATTCTTTAGAAGGCTGCTAAATATGGCAATTGGAATCTACTGACTGCTTGTTATGTAGTTAGAAACTTCATTATTATCATCAGACACCAGACTTAATGCAGAATGACAGAATGATACTTGTCTGAGTTGTTAAAACTCTACCTCTCGTCTAACCTCCATTAATCTCACACACTGGCGCTACTGCAATCCTCATTTTGTTAGAAAATTGCCAACAAGAGCTCCTCTAATGAATGATGCAATTGCTAAGCACTGTAAGCAGCAGAGTTTGATTAGTTTCATAAAAGGGGATGATGAGTTGTCCTGGGCATAGCAAAGAGTCACGAAAGGCAGCGTGACTTTGCTGCTATCTTGATGTTTCATTGATAATGAAACTGGGAAATAATTAAAGCAGATGACTGGGCCATTCATATATGACCCTGACTTATCAAAACATGGCTATATGGTGACAATAAAAAAAACACCTGTGACTTAGATGAGATGGGAGGATCAGAGAAAGCTGGGGCCAGTAGTAAATATCTAGTAGTAAATATCTGAAAATATTGCTACAGCTAAAATTTGTGAAACAAACCAATGTCTGGCAGAGCAAATAGAGATACACTGTCTGAGCAGAATTTCAACATCTGTCCCTTGCTGAAAGATGTCACTTTAACAGCTGCATCACAGGATGTAATAATTCAACAAATGTTTAGAAATTACTTCTTTATAGCTTGATCAATCATCTCCTGTTTTAAGAAAGAATTTGCATCTGGAAGATGTGCAATCAAAATAATTAAGGGTTCTTATTAGGGTTCTTGTTAGAACTGATGGAGGAGGAGAAAGACCTGGGTGTATTAGTTGATCACAGGAGCTGCCAAAATGATGAGCTGCCAAAATGAGCTGCCAAAATGATGCAGTCATAGAAAGGGCTAATGCAATCCAAGGATTCATCAGGTGAGGTATTTCAAGGAGAAACAGAGAAGTTTCAATACCATTATACAAGACTACAAGACTCTAGTGAGTCCTTTTCTGGAATAACATGTGCATTTCTGGGTTTCCATGTTTACAGGATAATTCAAGTTGAACTGGTCCAGAGAAAGGCTACTATTAATCAGAGGAATGTAAACTTACCTATGAGAGGAGACTCAAAGAACTTTCACTTGTTAAGTTGAACCAAACAAAAGCTGAGGGAGATGAGATTTTTCTATCTAAATACATTAAGCTACATCTAGACTGTATTCCTCTCTTGAAAGAGGAAGGCAAATGAAGGACATTGAAAATGCAAATGAAGTGCGGATTTACAAATCAGATGGATTTCTTTAAAAAAACAACCCTTTTTCGAAAGAACCTTTAAACTTCATTTTTTCAGGAGTAAGGGTTATTTCGAAAAAGGGTCTTTTTTCGAAAGAACCCTGTCTGGCTGAGGGGTTGTTTTTTTTTTTTCTGAAAAACCCTTTTTTGAAAAAGCGCTCAGACGCGATTATGCAAATGAAGCATGAGATTTGTAAATCCATGTTTCATTTGCATTTTTGATGTCCTTCATTTGCATTCCTCTTTTGAGAGAGGAATGCAGTCTAGATGTAGCCAGAGAAAATACAAGGGAGGGTACAGAGTAAGCATGAACACAATGTGGACACAAGAACAAATGGAAATAAAATGGGCATTAACAAGTTTAGCCTGAAATTAGGCAAAGGTTTCTAAACCATTAGAGGAGTGAAGTTCTGGAACAAAATTCCAAGAAGAGCAGTGGGAACAATAAAACCTAATTTGTTTTAAGATTGAGGGTGACGATTGAATGGAAGAGATGCTATGATGGGACTACTTTCAGTGGCATGTGGAAAATTCACAACTACTAATAGAATATCATCAATAGCCAGTGATGGAACACACCCATCATCAGCTTCCACAAGGGCGGGGTTGTGGAAGAGGAGGACAAGGAACAGGAGGAGCAGGCCTGCCCGCCAACCAGGAGGTCATCCTCAGCCTGGAGCCGATCCCTCCCTCCCAGGATGTCTCCTAGGGCTCAGATGTACCTAGGGGAGGCCCATCAGGTGAGTTCTATAACTTTCCCTATAAACACTCAGGGGCAGGCGACAGGTGGCTAGGGACTGCATGCTCCTTGCTTGACCTTCTCAGCCTAGAAAGTCACAAAACAGCCTGTGCACATGAGTGCACATGGATCACCAGTCCAGAGCACTCTGCTCCATGACACTCTAACACAGGAACCTTTGCTCCTTCTCTCAAAGGTTCCTGGAGAGGCCTGCCTTACTCTGGCCTCTGTGGTATGACACCTTCCCACAACATGCCACCACCAAGAAGGCTGGGGTAATGGAAACACATAGCAGTGCCACACACGGCATAGGCTCTTGCCCACACTTGGGCAGCATCTGCTCCCAGTTAAGCGCAACGATGCAGAAGAGAATGATCCCCTACATGGGAACCTGACAAAAGGAGGAAGAGGAAGGGACTCCAGTAATACTCTCTCCAGCAAAGTTCTCTGCCGCTCACACACACCTCCCCCAGCACACCACCCTCCAGCGAGCTGGGAAAGAAGTTCCCTCTCTTCAGGACACCACCAGTGCCAGACCCTGAGTGTGTGGGACACAAAGGAAGCCGATCACTGAGGTTTGGGAATGTGAGGAGAATCCTGAACCTCCCCTTTAAGCAATTGAAAGTACACTCAACCACCAGGCAGCACTTGCTGAGCCTGGCATTGAAGTGTTCTTTGGTGGGGTCCAGGCTGCCTACGTAGGGCTTCATGAGCCAGGGAAGCAAGGTGCAGATCTGCATTGCCCAGGTGTAGACTGCATTTCAGATGAGCATACTGATGCTCCCGACCCTAATGGTGTGGCAGGGGAAAAAAAGTGCCTGCATGCATCTTGTGAAACAGGCTCGAATCTGGGAATATGAGGGTGTCATGTGCCTTCCCTGACCATCAGACGTAAATGTCCATGAACATTTGTGGTCCATGAGGGCCCCACACACAACTGGGGAAGCCCATGGTGGCAAAGCGAGCGATGATGGGGTCCTAGTACTCCAAGGTGATGACCCTCTGGAGCAGAATGATATTGATAGCCTTAACCACCTATAGAAGGGACTGGTTGTATTACAATCATAGAATCATAGTATCACAGGGTTGGAAGAGACCTCAGAAGATCATCGAGTCCATACCCTTGCCCAAAGCAGGACCAATCCTAACTAAATCATCCCAGCCAGGACTTTGTCAAGCCAGGACTTCAAAACCACTAGGGATGGAGATTCTACCATCTCCCTAGGTAACCCATTCCAGTGCTTCACCACCCTCCTAGTGAAATAGTAAAATAGCCAAACCTGCATGAGCACGGCTTTCCCCACACCAAACTGGTTCCCCACCAAGCAGTAGCTGTCCGGCATGGTGAGCTTCCACAGGGCAATGGCGACATGCTTCTTCAGGGGATTGCAGGTCATAGATGGGTGTTCTGTCACCTGAGGGCAGGGACAAGCCATTCACACAGCACCAGGAAGGTGACCTTCTGCATGCAGAAGATCTGGAGCCACTGCTCGTCATCCCACTGCTGCAGGACTATGAGGTCCCACCAGTTGGAACTGGTTTCCCACAGCCAGAAGCGGCGTTTCACAGTGTACAGAGGATGGAGAGGAATTTGGTGCATCATGAGTGCAAGGGCCTGGGTGAAGAGGTATTCCCGGTCTGGGCTGCTTATTGTGTTCCTGAAGCACAGTGTGGGCAGTCTGGAGGAAGTGCACCATGAGGCATAGCCTAAGGCCCAAGAGCCTGGCACTGCTTTGCATCAGCTCCAGGTCAATGATGAGAGTGCTGTGGCATCCACAAGGACAATCAGAGCACACTGCATGAGTGTGGTGTCCCAGAAAGGTGTATGCAGTGTAGAAGTGGTGTACAAGACAGTCTGTAGAGAGGAGGCCCTTTTAGCAAGGGTTTCAACTAGCCCCAGGAAGTAGCTACAGGAAGTGACTGCTCCCTGAGGCCATCCCCGGAGTGCTCCAAGGGCTTTAAATGCAATTTACACTCCAATCAGTGTGGATGCGCTATTTCAATATAATTCTGTGCTATTTTGATGGTGCCTTGTAGTGTGCTATTTCAAAAGAGTTATTTCAAAATAATTTCCAAGTGTAAACATGCCCAAATTATTTTAGCTTGGAATAGGCTTTTTTTCCATGTAAACTGAAACTACTGTGAATGCACCAACTACTATTGAATGGTAAATTGAGTCACCATGACCTCTGTGCTTCCTAGCAAGGCATGCTCCTTGGCTGTAATTACATTATTTCTGTTTTCAAGGAATTCTATTGGCTATTTAAAAAAACCACCTCACTATCGATATATTTGAGACAAATCATAGAATCATAGGGCTGGAAGAGCCCTCAGGAGGTCATTGAATCCAGCCCCCTGCTCAAAGCAGGACCAATCCCAAATAAACCAACCAAGCCAGGGCTTTGTCATGCCGAGACTTAAAAACCTCTAGGAGTAGAGATTCCACCTCCTCCATTAGTAACCCATTCCAGTACTTCACCACCCTCCTTGTGAAATAGTTTTTCCTAACATCCATCCTAGACCTCCCTTTACTGCAACTTGAGACCATTGCTCATTGTTCTGCCACCCGTCACTAATGAGAACAGCCTCTCTCTTTGGAAGTTCCCTACAGGAAGTTGAAAGCTCCTATCAAATCCCCCCTCACTCTTCTCTTCTGTAGACTAAATAAGCCCAAATCCCTCAGCCTCTCCTTCTAAGTCACGTACTCTAGACTCCTAACCCTTTTGGTTGCCCTCTGCTGAAGCCTCTGCAATGCATCCACATCCTTCTATAGTGTGGGGCCCAGAACTGGACACAATACTCCAGATGTGGCCTCACCAGAGCCGAATAAAGGGGAACCATCACTTCTCTACATTTGCTGGCAATGCTCCACCTAATGCAACCTACTATTCCATTCACCTTCTGGGCTACAAGGGCACCCTATTAACTCATATCCAGCTTCTCATCCCACTGTAATCCCCAGGTCCTTTTTTGCCAAACTGCTACTTAGCCATTCGGTCCCCAGCCTGTAACAATGCTTGGGATTCTTCTGCCCTAAGTGCAGGACACTTGTCCTTGTTGAACCTCATCAGATTTCTTTTGGCCCAATCCTCTAATCTGTCTAAGTCACTCTGGCCCTATCCCTACCTCCAACATATCTACCTCTCCCCCTAATTTAGTGTCATCAGCAAACTTGTTGAGGGTGCAATCCATCCCCTGTATCAAATGTATCAAAGTAGAAAAATGTGTGGGCCTAGAAAGCTTCTTAGTCACAGTAGTTGTTAAGTATATTGAAAAAAGAGTTAGATAAATTAGTTAAGGAGAGTTTCCTATAGAAAATCAATGCTTTTTATCTTCATATGGCCTATCTTCCATAAAATACAACTTTGCCCATATATTATGTCCTGTGTGATAAAATTCCACATGCAATATGTCTACTGACATGTCTCAAAATAAGCAGCTTTACCCACCAAGGACAGCAATTAACCCAGAAAAACACATAACAATGAAAGTGATTCTTTTCCCACTCATAACTATTTTTATGCTTTAATTGTGTTACCACTCAATTTGTTAGTCACAAAAAAGATTTCTCCAAGTTAATGGTAACTGATATCTCTAACATTCATTTTAAAATAAATAATTAAGAAAATAAAAATAAATAATTAAGACAATAATGTATGCCCTAATACTGTAATCTTATTCCATTGGGGCTGAGCTCATTGAATAGAGGTTCAGTGCAAAGTTTGTTTATTTTTCCTTGACAAAGGAATTATGAAAGGCTTAATTAAATGCCTGAAGAGTGTTTGAAGATGGTTGGGTAAAAGGCAATGGTGGGAGAGGGGTCGGAAGTAAAGAATCAAAAAAATCGGCAGCTGCTGAGCTAGAGAAATAAACCTATTTCCATGAGCGCTCTCTCTCTCTCTCTCTCTCTCTCTCTCTGTCTGTCTCGGTGACTCAGCAACTTTGGAGGCAAACTTCTTTTCTGGGGAAGTGAGGTGGACAGGAGTTGGCCCCTCAGCATATCATCCCTTCCCCTGAATACATCAAGCTACAACAAGCTTCAAAGGCCATGAGTATTTTCTAGTTGATCAAGCAGCAAAGAAGAAAATGCATAATTGATCTCTAATACAGCGAGTGCAAAGTCATCATTCTCTCCATTCAGTACTTAAATGTTTGCCTAAGTGTTACATACCCACACATAGAGTGTATGCACACATCGAAAAATTCATCATCTGACAATAGCTACCACCCTCCTTTTGATGCCATGATTTTCCCTGTTCTTAGATACATGGATAACTGCAATTTCCGAAATAGCACGGTGACAATGATGAAGCCACAGAATGAATATTTGAGCTAACTAACACTTAATAGAGAAACTCTATTTAATGAGAGAAATAAGAGGAAAATACATAATTAAATGGGGAGGTTATATGATTAGTATACTGAGAGTGTTAGGTGAGCACTCCCATTTTAAAAGTGATACCACACCACAAATCTTCAGCTAATGATAGGGTTTTATATGAATGTGAATGTGATGAATTTTTTTCTTCTTATTTGTGCTGCTGTAGAATGAATCCAAAGCATGCCTTCCTACAGGTTCTGTTTTATTGTCTGTTCTCTTGTTTTTACTAGCCTTTAGGGACAAGAACCATCAAATTTAAGAGAGAATGATAACCTTTTTAAACTACCATATAGAAATATACAGCAAGCATATAATTCTCTATTGAATTCCATAGCATGATTTAAAAAATCTATAAAAATCTCACTCTCTTCAAAGTTCTATTTCTTTTTGTTTACATTGCTACTAAATAGCACAGTACTTGATAAAAAGGGAAATTTTAAATAAACTATTTTTACAGATTAAGCAAAGGCATCTCAAGTATCACAGAAAGAATAAATGCTCAAATGAGCAAGTGAATCCTGCTGATTTAAATGAAGGTACTGGCTACCCAAACTCACTTTCCATTCTCATTCTGCTCACCTTTTGATTCCAGAGAATCAGAGGTGTCCTATAGAGCAGCATTCTGTGAATGAGAATAAGGTTCTGAATAAACTGATCACTAAAATCCATGGCAAGCTAAATCTTCAATGGCTCTCAGATAGTCATGTGTGTCTTCTACACAAATATATGCAACATTTTAATGACCTTATGAACCTCCTGTGCCTCAGCAAATGGGTCAGTGGCAGGCATTCCTAGGTTTTCCCTCTTTCCCCTTTCTGAATGTAGGCTGAACATCACATCTTTGCAGCTGTATAAACAAGTCTATTAATAATTGCAGCTGTTCCATTGAGACATCTCTTATTATTAAAGATGTTCTGATTTAAAAGTCTTTCCAAACTCAGTGAATTTTTCCGTGCTTTGCTCTTGTAGTTGACCTATGAAGAGACATGTCAGAATTTTATTTTTTTTTGTTTTTTACAGATGCAAATATTTATTTGTTATCCATTTAAATATTCATAATTCCACAGCAGGGCTGCAGAGGGCTCCCTATGGGGGCAAGAGGTCTGGGATACTGGATCTCTGTGACTATGTCTAGACTGCAGAGTTATATCGGAAAAAGATACACAAATTGCGAATTTGCATATCTTTTTCCGTTTATTTTTCGGAAGTGGCTTTTTCAAAATGTGGCCTGTTAACACGGGGTCAAATTTCAGAAAAACCTCCTCTTTCAGAACATCCCTTAGTCCTCATACAATGAGGAATACAGGGATGCTAAAAGAACAATTCACTCTTTCAGAAACTACACTACTCTGCAGTATAGACATAGTGTGAGTGCTAGATGCAAAGAAAGTTATGCTCATTGGATGGAACAGAGAACCTCATAAGATTACTATTAATGGATATCTTTTCAACAACATGTGTGTGTAAGGTCAAAACAATATTTAACAATTAACAATACAAATGAAGTATTACCTATGAATTACTTTAGGGCTAAATCATGGCTCCCCTGCACAGAAATTGAGAACTATGCTGAATTTACAAGAAGAGAGAGAATACCTCCATGGGCTGCATTAATGGTTGAATTGCGAAACCATGCCTTATACCCAAGGTTGTTTTATAATATACAGTTACTGAGCAATAGCTGTATTGACTATGCAATTCAGACATCTAGAAGCAACCAGAGTGTAGGGAACTGCATAAATGAGAAAAAAAATCTACTATTATCTCTCACTATCTGTACATCATTGCTCTGTTTATTAGACTGTTCCTGGGCTGACTGCTTTATTCCTGATTTCTGTCAGAGGGATCCAGTTATGTCATCCATCAGCCTTTCATTCCCCTAGCATTGGTTGGGACGTAGAAAACCTTCTTGATTGGCTGTGAACATTCCATTTCAGTATAATAATACAGTCATTTAGATTAATCTGAAAATATGCTTTCTATTACAGGGCTTCGATTTCCTAATAGAAGAATCCAAGGCTGGTTATTGCCAGCAAGCTGTTTAACACAGCTTAGCATGGATTCTGATTTCTCACTGCAATCTCCTATAATGAAAAAGCATGAGGGAACAGCTTTGGAAAATTAAGAACTAGCTAAGCCTCTCACACTGAGAAGAACCTAAGCAGTGCATGGGGAGGTTGAAGAATCCACCAAAAAGACCTGAAATTTCTCTTTCTTCAGAGACAGGGATAGGGAGTACAATGCAACAGTGCTTGTTCAGGTTTAAAGAGCCCCTTTATTGCACTGTCAAACTGTGCTCTGGTTCACCCTCTGGAAGGCATACTTTCCCTATGCTTTATACTGGGGTTCTCTCAGAATGTAGGGGGCACATCAATTTCAGTCAGGAACCTCACAGGAGAACTCTGCTGTAAAACAGCTAATCTCCATACACCTTTATTGTCAGTTCCAACAATATTTTCAAGATTTACTTCCCTCTCTCATAAGTGGAGTTGCAGTTGTTTTGTGCTTCAATGACACGGGACCATGGTGCACTATCCACCATAAAGGATCTCCACAACAGCTTATTCTGGCATACAGTGGAGCAAAGTCTTCTGCCAGCATCCATCTCAGTAGAATATCTGTCTCTGGCTATGTCTACACTACCAGGTTATTTCGAAATAAGTTATTTTGAAATAATAGTTCGCGAAATAACTATTTCAAAATAAGCTCATTCCTCTTCACAAGCAGGAGTTATTCTGAAATAACAAGTTCATTATTTTGAAACAACAGACTTGGTAGTATGGTTGCTCACCTTGTTATTTCAAAATAAGGGGAGTTATTTCAAAATAAATCCCCAGTGTAGACATGCCCTCAGGGTCAGCAGCCACTCAAAGAGCTTGTAGTGAAAGTTGCAAGGGAGCAAGGGTTAATAAATTAGGAATTCATGACCCCCATTGCATTATTACTATGACTATAATTATTTATTCTGTAGCACGCTTCATATTATATCAGATCCCCAAACCCATAGTGACCTATACAGATCTTATACATCTAAAAAGACAAAAGTGGATAGGATGGGGAGAGACACAAATATATCCTCAAAAGTCTTTACTGGGTTAACAGTTGGCTTCAAATTTTTCTTAGGAGAGCAATGCTTTCTGGAGCATCACTCTTGAACCAGGAAAGCTCTTGTATCAGTGACATTTTGTATTTTTTTTTCAATTTAAGAGATATTAGTGCTTGTGAAAAGCGCATCATAGTCTGTCACAGGTAATCAAGTGCTCTATTTATACCCAGAACAGGTACCACAGAGACAGAGCAATGAGGCTTTGAATTCAGTTCTGACCAAGAGAAAAAGACTGAGAGAACTGGTCAAGACTGCCAATGATAAATATTTTCTTACATTCCATCTTGCCAGACCACTGCATGACATTAACTTCTTACCTTTCATCTATATGGGTATATCTACACTAGCTCCCTAGTCCGAACTAGGGTTGCTAATGAAGCATAGGATTTAAATATCCCACACTTGATTAGCATATTGGCGGCCAGTCACCATTTTAAAAAGCCTGGTAGCCCGAATTAACTAACAGCGTATAAACGCGGTAGTCCGATCCAAAACCCTTCCCTCAAATTAACTGTTATTCCTCGAGCAATGAGGGTGATCACAAAATTCAGATTAGCTTATGGATACTATAATTATTCAAGACAATGAGATGAAGCAAGTCCAACAGCAGGGAAAACGAAGTCAATTTTGTGACAGAGCTATAGGAGGGCAACCTAAACAGACTGCTATTCCTCTTTACCCTGGAATTTCTTCATCAAGTGGCCAAAGACAATTTAATCAGTGTTTTCAGTGGGTGATCACTTCCATTGGAAGTCAGATTTAACAACAGTTACAATACTGTAATATTATATTACATTAATATGTATTATAATTAATCTAATACAGTATATAATAATCAGGATGAAAGTGTTTCCGGATACTCTCCTGGCTCAAGCTAAATCAAGCCCTGATCAGTAGGCAGGCTAGTGAACAAGGGCTCTAAGGGTGTATCTATACAGCAAAGTTATTTCAGAATAATGGCCATTATTCCAAAATAACTATGAGAGCATTTACATGGCAATTCCATAATTTTGAAATAATTTTTGAAATAACGGATAACTTATTCCGACTTCGATAAACCTCATTCTATGAAGAATAATGCTTATTCTGAAATAGCTATTTCAAAATAAGTCATGCGTAGCCGCTCCACTTCTACTATTTCGAAATAGTCCGTCACCAGAGCCATTCTAAGCTATTTTTCCTGGGGCTCAAAATCAAGATAGCACATCTGCATTAGGGAAGCCTGGCTCAGACTAATTTTGAGGCTTCTCTGCAGTGTAGATGTGTTATTTCGGAATAACTATTCCAGAATAGCTTATTCTGAAATAATTGTGCAGTGTAGATGTAGCTTAGAAGTACACCTAAAAATCATATTTGAAGCTGGACCTCAGATTTAGACCCAGTTCTAAGAGTAGTGATGAATAACCCTTATTCACTGGAGACCCAGGAGTAGTGGGGTGAAGGGAAAAGAGAAAGAAGCACTTCTGTTATTAATGTTACCAAGACTTATTGTCTCTTGGTATATTTAGTGCACAAATATATTTCAGGAGCTAGGGAGACTGATTTTTTTAAGAACCCTATCCACCCTCATTTACTATAGGGACAAAGTTAATTTTTGCAAAGTGTTGAATTGAATACAGATTTAATTCCTGTTCTAGCCTTCTTACTGATCCAGTTCACCTATTGTACTTTCGATGATCCAATCCCTTTCTAGTAATCCAGCACATTCACAGTTTACAGGTTTACACAGTTTACCAATTACTGGACTCTTCAAGAGCAAACCATGAAAATCCATAACCATGGGCTAATTTCTCCAAGATTTATCTTTTTCAGAAAGCTAGCAAGTAAATGGTAAAGAAAAAAATCAAGGCATATTGTAATTTCCTAATGCAAACAACGTTCCATGGATTATATAGCAATTTCTTTCCTGTCATAGAAATTGTACCTAGAAAATGGAACTGCTGCAAAGTGTTAATGCCCTTGTGCAAACAGGATACTCAGAACTCTAATAAAAAGAGGGTCTCTGCAGGTTGAGTGAGACCAGAACTACTGAACTATTCAAGGCAGTAAAGGTAGGCCATAGTCATTGCTTGTTCCCAGTCCATTAAGCATCTGGTAGCAGAAACATTTAACAGGCAAGCTAATGAAGGGGAACAGAAAGGTCTGGGCAGTCTGAGATGTAATTTATGATGAGGAAATGCACTATCACAAAGGTGATGGCTGTGGGAGTAAAAGCTTTGCACAATTACAGCATGATCATTTATAGGAATAAAAGTCTGCTAGACAAAGATCTCAGTATATGACTGGGGAATTCACAGACTTAGAGCACAGCAATGTCAGTCATTTATGGATTCTGGGACAGATCCTCAGCTAATTGAAGTCAATAATACTGAGCTGATTTACACAAGCTGAGAATCCTCTAGCTTTGGGACCAGAAAATTCTCCTGGTTATCATTTCTTGGCCTTAATCACTTTGATCTGAGGTAGCATCATTATTCCCCATTATTAGGATCTAGAGCTTGAAAATTGCCCAACATCCTTAATCTCCATTAATTTCAACTGGAGTTGACAGTGCTTAGCACCTGGCAGGATAGGGCCTTAAAGAGCTTTATTACAACACTTTTTCAGAAAGAGATGCTGCTTATTAGTCCATAAAGCTCATATTTACCCACAGTTTTGACATCACCTTTCTTTACCAAGATATCTTCCCGTCTTCCTCATCATGAGCAAAGAAAGCAAAATACATAGTAGGGTAAATGAGTGCTTCCCTACACATAACATGTACGATTCTCTCTCTCTTTTTCAATATCTTGCTTAATTTTCATTTTCACTTATAATGTGCCAGTGGATATTTCTCTTCGCACCCTGCCCCAGAATAGGATATTTTCCTTTATCTCCTCTCCAATCTCTTCTCTCCAAACTTCCAAGTGTAAGTAAGTGTTGTAATTATGAGAAGCAACTGCCTAAGGGATTAATATACTCTTTGGCATGGCTTGTTGTCTATCTTGTTGTCAGAGTTTTTTTCTTCTCCTTTATTAGAACTCTCAGAGTGATAAGTTTGTGATCAGTGAGCAATTTTGTTCAGTTAGCAAGTAACTTAAGGACATCCTTTTAATTCTAACTGGTAGGTTGGGTAAGAGCACAGAACAAAGACTCTGGAGACCTGGGCTCTATTCTCAACCTCCCAGCAGACTCTCTGTGTTAACTTGGGTTAGTCATTTACTTCTACAGAAGATGCATTTGGCCTAAAAAAATTCCCCAGTGTGATTCTGCTGCATGAGGGGACATGTGTGGAGTAAGCACCCCAGTGTATGACCAACTCCAGAACTGTAAGGGCTCCTGGTCATGGGAGAATGTGGTGCATGGACAGGGACAGAGGATATGCATGTTGTCCTGTTCTCCTCTGTAAAATTGCCTCAGAATAACCCTGAAACACACCCGGGCAGGAGAGGATTTTGCCTCGTATGTAATGCTGAGCGCAGGTTTATTTCTCTGGGCCTCAGTTTCCACATTTGTACAATAGTGTGAGGGTGAAGACACAATTTCCAACCTCACGAGAGGATAATAAAGCTAAATTCATAAAGATTTGTAAAGTGATTCAGAGACACAAAAATGCTCCAGGAGAGTAAAGTAAGACTACCTAGTATATAAAAAGAAATCCAGTTATAATACCAGCATATTAGGGTTCACACTGGAACTCCTACAGTCACACCCTGCCAGGATCTCATTACGGTTGGATTGTTTGTTTGTAGGATACATGGTTCCCTAATAGTAATTCAAATGTCATTCAAAAGCTACCAAACCTGAGTTCTCATACTTAGAGAATACTCTAGATATGGGCAATTTAAGTTGACATGAATGCAGCCAGATCTCAAATTGACATGAATGCAGTCAGATCTCAAATTTCAGCTATCTTAGGAAAAATCCATTCAAAAACTTGATCATATTTCTATGGAATTTTTACCATGCTGTTTGTGAACACAATTACGTTAGTACAGTATTTCCCGAATGGTGTTCTGTGGAACCCCGGGGTACCGCGAAATGAAAATAAGGGTTCTGTGAGAAAATTCCATTACAATAACATTTTATGATTTAAAAAATATATATAATTAATATTATGTGGGGTTTTTTTTAAATATGTGCAATTAAACTAAATATTGATCTCATGACCTTGTTTAGCATTTGTTTATTATTATCCTTACTTATTTGTGGTCTACTTTTTCAGCTCCACATATTAGACTGTTATTAGGGTTCCCACAAAATTCTTTTGAATTTAAAAGGGTTCCATGGCCAAATAAAATTGGGAAACACTGCGTTAGTGGATTGAAAAATTCCACATAAGATTATACAAATCTACAAATGGCAATTACCTCATTCTTAGTTAGTGCCATGTGTTCCCCTCTTGAGGGAAGAATGTACACAAATTCATTCACAAACTTCATAAGATTACAAATATAATGAAAACCCAGGGACATACTGTGTCTTCAATTTTTAAGCAGGAATCTAAAGATACCAGCTATATAAAATAATCCCAATGAAAGTAACTTGTTACTATGGAAAATATTCTTGCAGCAGGTAAGAGGGTTAGGTACTCACATCTTGCAAGCTCCCCCTTCTGGTTACAATCTTTCATTTTACAGTGACCAGAGTCAGTGGTTTTTCAGTGACTCAGCCCTCCAGTCAAGTAACACACACTATCTGTATGTGAAACAGAACAAACACCTGCTGGGGTACACAATCTAACTCGCCCCAGCCTTTGTATGGGGCCATAATCCCAGAGCTTCCTTCTTGGAAATACTGTCTTCTTGTGGTTCTCTCTGGGCTTAGTCCTCACTCAGTCCCAGCAATCAGCCAGGAGCTCCTGCTCAGCTGCTCCAGTCCCTGCTCACACTGAACTATCCATGGTCCTACTGTTCTTTCAACCAACCAGGAACACAGTTCTTTCTCCTCCAGCTATTGGCAGCAACTGACTGTTTTGGTATTTTGCCGATCCTGCTAGGTCCTGACTGGCTGCTCTTGGCTGCTTTCCCACAACCACTCTAGGCCACTTGCAGGACTTCTTTTCTGTTTCTTTCTGGGATGGGGAGTTGAAGGAGACCCCCCTCTCCCCCAGCAGAGGAGCTCTGGGCCTAGTCCACCCCATCACACAGCAAAAATTATTTGCCATCCAATTTTTGAAAATTCGTACTGCTGAGATCTATATTTAAATTTTGGAAGACTGATTATTTCTCATACCAAACTTGGAAAGTGTGAAAAATCACTATTTGTTGGAGACATACACCACATCTCTAGTTGAAACCAAATTTTGTTCATTGGCTGTCATAGGGGCCATATGAACACATGAACTGCTGTAATGGACATAACAATTTATTGGAGTAAAACAATTATAGGATCATTATATAGTCTTTATTTATCATCATTACTGATTTTTAGAGCACCCGAAAGCATTCTACATTTTCTGCATAAGACAATGGAAAGTTCAGTCATTGAGCTCATGCTCTTGTAATTTAAATGTTAGACTTACAGTCAGTGAGGGGAGGATACAGTGAGTAAAAGTCACAAATACAGCAATATGACTAGAGAATTATTCATTTTAAGCATGTCACATCATGGTGGTTTATCATGGTTGTGTTTATTAAGTGTAAACATTAAGGAAGATAATTTATAAAAAAGTAAATGATAACTGACTTACTGAAGGCATCTTGGATGGAAAGTGCTTTCAAGAGGAACTAATGATCCTAATTCAGTAAAGCCCCCAAGCAGATGAATAAATTTAACTATGTGCTTATGTCCACCTCTATAGAAATAGGAATTTATTCAAACATGTGTTTACGAGCTTTACTGAATCAGAGTCTAAATGAAAACAGGATACAGGGATGGCAAAGAAGAGTGTAGAAGACATTGCATGCTTAATTGGTGGCAGCATGAAAACAGAATCAGAAAGAGGGAAAGCCAAAGGCTTGATACAACACTTTCTAAAGTCATCTAGAGTATTTCTACTGGCTTAGATGGGATTTTGGTCAGGCCATAGTGTAGAAAATATAGTTTACATTATCAATTTTTAAGAAGTACTAATGAAAACCAGCCACGTCTAGGTGAAATTTCACTTGGTTATTATGCTTGTCTCCCTCTGAGACCGTACCATTAAAGTACAGTAAAAATGTTGTACATTTAAATAAAAAATATGACATTTACTTGATGAACACATGTTTGGGAGTAAGTGGCAGCACAAAAGGTCCTTTTCTCCTATCAAGAAAACCCCAACATCATTAGCGTACCATGTAATTACCATCACATCATGAGGCAAGTTGGTTAGAGCGTAAAAGCGTCAATGGTGACATTTTACATTAAGCTGTTCCTCAGACTCTGATGAAATTATAACCTGGTGGTAATGATCAGTCACTAGCAAAATGCAGAAATCTGGTAGATCTGAAAACATGCATAAAAGAAACTCTTCCAGTCACTGTATCTTTTTCTAAAGATACAACGATGTCAAAAATAACAAAGAAAAACTTGCATTCTTACTCTCTTCCATTTAGAAACTCATTGAAGAGGCTTTAAGTGTTTCCTGATTTTTCATATTAGTGAAATTATAATGGAGAAAATGTTTATATGCTGGCCATGCCAGGAAATTGGTGTTTGTAAAAGGAAATTTTACCAGCGCTTGTTGTGGGACATTCGGAGAATCTGATTGGCTAAAATTGCAAAATCCATTGTAATTTTCCCTTTCTGAAAATGCTTAAATCAATCTAAATTGAATCACTATTTAGATAAATGTATTTTAATTCTATTCCACACACACACACACACACGTTCATGATGATTATTTACTGACTGTCATTAAATTAATGATTGACTTTCTATCCCATCCTGGTTGAACTGAAGTTAGTGAAGATTTTCCATTGACTTCAGTGGACACAGAACTGGGACTTTTACTTATGATTCTGCTGTAGACTTTAAGGTCATCAGATGTTCTTGTACATCAGATTCTGCTTACAAGAGAGAAATTATGGCCTGCTCCTGTTCCCATTGAAGTTAATTGCAAAGCTCCTATTGACTCCAAAGAGAGCAGAATCAGGCCATAAATGAAAAAGTGACTGCCATATATAAGAAAATGTGCTGCCATGGAGAGAAGACTGCTGTGCAGAATAAAGTTGTTGTAAAAGCAATTTATACTGTATCTCATCCTGAAAATCAAAAATAGAATTAAATGTAGCAAAATGGGACATTAAACATTTACAGTGTAATGCAAGTTAATATTACTGGGAAATATTGAAATTCTGGTCTTACACATTTAAGTGCTATTTTAAAATGGTTGGTTTATAAAGTGTGAAATGAAAGTCAGTTGTTGTTTAATGTCAGTTTCCAGAGGGGGGAAAAATTAAAAAAAAGTAGCCATTAGTATCTCTTTTTAGAAATTATTCAAGAAACTTCTGCATTATTTAATTACGGAAACACTGCAGCCAATAAATATTTACAGTAGCTTAAAAAATCAATTTGAAAGTTTATAGCCACAGAAGTGGTCATTAAAAAGATGCCACTGTGTCTGCAAATCCAAGAATTGTTGCACAAAAGGTACTTTTAGTGTGTTAAATAATGCTGTTTTTATGTTTATTGTCTTTTTAAGTTTCCTTTTAGAAGTTTATAATGGAAAGTACAGAAAGGGGCAACAAAAATGATAAATTGTCTGCAAGGACTGAGCTGCAGTGAAAAATTAAAGGAATTAGTTATGCTGAGCTTGGGGAGAAGTTAATGGGAGAGTGGTCACTGGGTTATAATTTACCAGTATAGAAAAGGAACTCTTTCTGCTACTTTACTCGTGTCTGTCACCACAGCATCTTAGTACATCCTGAGAAATAAATCACACAAACCACAACAGGCCAGTGACTTTATTTGCTTCTTGCTTCCCAAAGACAGTATTTTTTTTTAAATCTCTCCTTTCTTCCATCTTTTCTCCTGCTATTCTTTGCTTTGCTCCTTTTCCTTCTCTTTCTCTTTCGATTCTAACCTCCCCTTGCAGTGAGTGCCAAAGACTCAGCCATGTTGCCATGATAATTTTATCTGCTACCTCTTACCTGCAACAACCTTGAAGTACTTCCTAAAGCATGATCCATTTCAGAAGATGATTGGCACTAAAATAGAAGTGCTTACTGAGAAATCTGAGGCTGGCTCTGTAGAGGACTTGAAGATTAACATGGAAACCTTGAATTTGACCTGATATTCTAAGGAGAGCCTGTGTCGTGAATGGTGATGTGGTCCTATGATCAGTTATACTGCTCCATTCTGGGCTAACTGAAATGTTTCCAGTGTTGGAATACTTTTAGTTAAATACCATAGGGCTGGAAGAGACCTCAGAGGGTCATCTAGTCCAACTCCCTGCTCAAAGCAGGACAAAACCTAATCAAATCATTCCAGCCAGGGCTCTGTTAAGCCTGGACTTAATAACCTCCGGGATGGAGATTCAACAACCTCCCTAGGCAACCCTTTTTAGTGCTTCACCACCCTCCTAGTGAAGTAGTTTTTCCTAATAACCAACTAAACATCTCCCACTGCAACTTGAGACCACTGCTTCTTATTCTGCCATCTGCCACCACTGAGAATAACCTGGCTCCATCCTCTTTGGAACCTCCCTTCAGGTAGTTGAAGGCATACTAAAAAAGCCCCATTCCCTCAGGCTACGTCTAGACTACGGGGGTTTTGCAGGATAAGGGAGGTATCCCGCAAAAACCCCGCCGCATCCAAGGAACGCGTTTGCTCTTCCACTCTTTTTTGCAGAAGAGCAAAAGCGCTCTTTTGGGAGTCCGGCATAAGGGCTCCGCCGAAAGAGGAGGCTTTTCTGCCATTTGACACCATCTAGACTGGGCCAAATGACGGAAAAGCCTCTTCTGCAAAAGTGATTGGAAAAAGCTATGCAAAATGCATCTAGACCCCCCTCAGTCTCTCCTCATAAATCTCCTAACCTGCCCCTTAACCACTTAAGTTGCCCTCCTCTGGACTCTCTCCCATTTGTCTTCATCCTTTGTGTATTGGGGCCCTCAAACTGGACACTATACTCCAGATGTAGCATCACCACTGCTAAATAGAGGGTCAATAAACACTTTCCTTAATCTGGTGGGAAATGCGTCTACTATTGCAGCCCACTATGCCATTAGCCTTCTTGGCTACAAGGGCACACTGTTGACTCATATCCAGCTTCTTGTCCTCTGTAATCCCCAGGTCCTTTGCTGCAGAACTGCTGCTTAGCTAGTAGGTCCCAAGCCTGTAGCAGTGCTTGGGATTCTTCCACCCTGAATGCAGAACTTTATACTTGTCCTTGTTGAACTTCATCAGATTTGTTTTGATTCAATCCTCCATTTGGGCCCAATCCCCAACCCTATTCTTTCCCTCCACCACATCTACCTCTCCTTCCAGCTTAGTGTCATCTGCCACTTGCCACCTGTGAATTTGCGGAAGTGATAGTGATAGTCCAGTCTCTCCTTTCCTATAACGTGGTTGTGTTGAATTAAATTGAAGACTCTCCATCCGAAATAGACAGCACTCCTAAAACATCAGAAATGCTAATTTTATTTGTCTCATGTGCAAAATTTGAGAACTTATATTCATTTTTGGTAGGGACATGTGTTAATAATACCTCATCTGCTCCTTCTGTACATTACAGTAATCATTGCTCATAATTCTTGGCTTGTGAAAGCACAGTTATATCCATTTCTGCAGCCAAAGCATGTTACCCACAGAGCCTCAGAACATAACTTCAGGAACAAGCACAACAATGAGATTAATTAGGAGACATTTTAAAAAAAAAGGAAAATTGCAATAAAAGCAAATAGATTGAAAGTCTAGTGGAATCCAAGTTAAGTGTTATGGTCCTGGGCATAATTCTCAAGACAGTAATAACCCACAAGGCTTTGTTTTACAAGATCAACCCATGTGTCTTCCATTGTGCACTCACATTAGAATCCCTAAACGTGTCCAGTGAACATTTGCAAGCCTTTATCTGGTACTTAGGTAGCTAGTTTTTAGACTGTGAGACATACTAGTTAACAATTATACTCAGTTCTGTTCAAGTTTATTTTTCTCTCTTATCTATATCCTTTTGTTTTCCCTCCAGTGCTCTGTTACTTAACTCTGTGAAATGTTTCACAGTACAGTGTTGGTAGGAAAGATATCTGCATTAACCATCATACACTCTCCCAAATCCAAGGTCAGGTGGTGGATGCTTACCATGCCAGCTGCTTTGGTTCTAGCCAATGGCAGCATGCCTGTAATGCTAACTGCAAACACATTGGCTGGAGTTCTGGCTGTGGTCCTAATAAAAGCTCATGGCCATCAGTCACAGGAAGTATCCTGTTCCAGGAGTCATGTATCACTATGGCTTGTCAAGCCAGGGACCTGAAAACGGGTTGGTTGTCATGTCCCCATTAGCAAAACTTACGAGTGTGGAGATATTACAATGGCAGCATGCAGACTGACAGGCCTCCCTCTTCCACCTAAAGTATATGTGGGGGAGAGGGGAGGTTCTCTTTGTTTTCCCCAAGGAGTCTATTAAGTTGTGATTTCAACCCTGTCTGTTTCGCAAGTAAACCTCCATGAGAAACAAAACCAAACAGAAGTCTCTGGAACTGTTCAGAAAGTTCATTTTCCATTTGATCTTTGCATCACCCTTTTCTGTGGAGGGCAGTTTGCATGCTGCTCACAGGTGACTGGTTTGACACAAGAGATATCTCATGCTTATATTTCAAAGCTATCACTCATAAGTGTGCAGGAGCATGAATATTGCACTGGAAGGACCATAAGCACCACTGCAGCTGCTGCACCAGTGCTGTCCTTTCTATAGTGATGCTGTAAAAGCACACAGTGACCCAGCTCAAGCTGACGTTAGGCCTAACAGCTGAAGGCTCAGAGGTGCACACGCTCGTGCACCACTGAACATACTTTTATTTCATTAATAAAAGCCCTAATTTAACCCCCATCATAGGCCTGTCTATTTATGACTTTGCAGTTGTATTAAAGCAGCAAGCACAGGCCTCAATCTGTATTCTAAAAAAATTACTACACATACAAACAAAGGTCCTGTTGATTCCCTCAATGAGCTTGCTACAATCTTTTTACATAAACTTGAACACCCTGGAGAATAAGTCCTGCTATATATATTTTGACAATCTTACTGTTCTGTCTTGACATCTAACATGTAAAGTATAAGTAATTGAAATAACAATTACCTTACCAAACTCATGTCAGCACCATGATGACTGAATTTAATTATAGTGAAAGAGGCTGTGACCATTACATTTAAGGTTGCATAAAAGTTTTCATTCTAATCCCTTTGTTTTCAGCTGCCTAATAGTTTAAGCAATTTCTAGCTTTAATGTTAAAATCTCTTAATTTTTGTTCCATCTGATATCAAAGATTTTTTTTCTATAATGTTCGACTAAGTGTGTTTTGGCCACATGGATATTAAGAAAGTGGGAAAAATATAATGTCCTCATAATACGTATATACGTGTGGCCTATTTTTTGAAGAGTGCTAGAGTTGACAATGGTTTGTGGTAGAAAGATGAAATTCTGGATAGTCAAAAACCACATTGAGAGGTGGCTAAATGCTATAGCCAAAATTGTGTTTGACTTTATTGTGTCATGAGACAATTTCTTAGACAAAGCATAAATGTTAGGCATAGCATACATCACATTAAATAGGTATTATGTACAAGGTTATCTATTAAGAAATTTAGAGAGTTTGTCTTTCTGTTTGATCAAGAACTTCTAGAACTACCAAGTTCAGTATACACCTTCCTCTTGTCATAAATGACAGCAGCTTAAGGGTTTGGTTGTGTCAGGAAAATGGGATGTGCCTGGAATGAGAGTGATTGTCATAAAACCAAACAGAAAATAGACAGAATCACCGAACCAAATACAATCCTCAAAATTGACATGTCATTGAGCAAATGTTGAAAGAGACTGAACCAAGATGAGGTAGAAAAATAGGATGAACCTGGAATGGGATTGTTCCTCAATAAACCTTATAGAAAGAGAGAAAATGAAGACATTTGGAGTTGTGCCAAAACAGAGCACTACATCAATGCTTAAGGTTTCAAAACTAGAAGACTATAATACTGGAAACCAAACTGACCATGGCACTTTTTTGTTATAACATAGTGAATGATACAGTTTATGGGTATGAAGGAAAATAAACTTGATGGAAGTCCCATTTTTAAAAAATTGCTAAAAATAATAAAAAATTTTAACAATCCCTTTTTAAAGATATCTGAAATAAAAATTAACTTCATAAAAATAATGCTGTATTTTTCAAAAATATGATAATTTACATAAAGCATGTATATTTTCCTTTTATTTAAAAAATGAGTTAAGGACTCAAGCAATGCTAGGTAAATCTGTTAGTTATATATAAAATATGCATCACAATTAGTGTTCAGAAATTATGTTACCCTCTCCACAATTCTGTCCATTTATGCCAAGTATCCCATAATGCTTTGCAAAAATGGTTTGGCATTAGAATGTAGGCAATTTGTCAAAGGCAAAAAAATACATTCATCATCTGCCCTGATACAAGCTGAGGAAGTACTTTTACAGACCAGTAGCTGGAATATAAGTGTCCAAAACTAAGGAATATTGTAGTGGGTTGGTTGGCCTGTTGAACCCCTAAAGGCGGAAGGGCCACCACTTCAGTGGATAGCCAGGGACACAACTCTCTAAAGGTATGTCTACACTGCAGAGTTTTTCTGGAAAAAATACACTTACGTCCACACTGTAATTGCATTCTTTCAACAGAAAGTTGAAAGAACTCAGGAGTTTTTCCAACAGCAATAAACCTCTTTCTACGAAGAAGAAGCCTTTTTTTCGAAAGAGCTCTTTCGGAAAAAGGCGTGTGAGGACAGTGAAAAGGGATTTTTTTTTCAAAAGAAGAGGCCACCAGTAAAAGAGCACAGGTTCCCTGGTGGCCATTCTGTCCACAGCAATCAGAACATAAATGCGAGATAGTGTCCAATGAATGTGGACGCTATCTTTTGAAAAAGCATATCGCTTTTTCGTTGTGCTTTTGCTGTGTGTGCTCTCTTTCAAAATAAGTTTTTCCAGAAGATCTCTTCCATAAAATCTTCTTCTGAATCATAAAACCATAGAACCATAGAGCTGAAAGAGACCTCAGAAGGTCATCAAGTCCAGCCCCCTGCTGTAGGCAGGACCAATCCCAACTAAATCAACCCAGCCAGGGCTATGTCAAGCCGAGACTTAAAAATCTCTAGGGATGGAGACTCCACTCAGGGAAAGAAGCCTGTAGTCTAGACATCACCTCAGGGAGGTGAGATTGTCCAAGGGACCATGATGCCTAGTTGGAACTACAGGGGAAGATTGGCAAGAAGGCGGAGGGCATTCCTCCAGATGGGTATAATGGAAAGAGTGTGCCCCTCACACAGGGGAGTGCCAGCATGAGGCAGCAGTGTGTCCTTCCTGCAGGTAGCTTAACAGGTGGTCAATGTGTTGCAGAAAGATCCCCACTGACTTGGTGGCAGGATACTGTGCCACTCTTAAGGTTTTGTTCCCCAATCCCTTCCACCTCACCTGACACCCCTACCACAGATCAGTATTTGCCAGTGTTCCAAACCATCAAACTAAACCTGGGCAACTTCCTACCTGAGTTCCAGATGTGGCTCCTCAGGGTTGTTTGGGTATTAGACCACTAATAATTCCACCAGCTCTGGCTCCTGAGATTTGTCTGGGTATTTGACCACCAGCAGTCCCACCAGTTAAAGCTCCTCCTCAGACTTGGGCCTTTCCAGGCCTAAGGCAATGCCCCATTTGGCAGCAGGAACAACAGGCGGGAGCGAGCAGGACTCATCAGTCTCCTTCCCATGATTCTCAGAAGAGTCTGTAGGGAACAGCCAGCAGCCTGTGTCTGGCTCCTTCCCTGGTGATGCCTTGACTGAGCTAGGGATCCCACTTTTTATATTTCCACTCCACCCTTCCACTTCTGGAGGGAAAGCAAGCTTGGTCTGGCTCTGCCCATTCAGACAGGAAGAGTGGCCTCTCACCGGCTCCCTACATGGGTACAAAACAACAGGTTAGAGAACTGATAAGAACTGGTTGGGTGAATTTTAGTGACACAAAGAGTTTTTAACTTGTAAAACTCATACTATAATGATTGCTGGCTGAAATACGTATCTGTGAACCACATCTTCACCACTGTGAGAATTTGCTTTCCAGAAGGAGGGCATGTATGTCTCCTTTTCATATTCTGCTGTCTAAGTTCAGTTATTTGGTCTTATGAACATTTTTTAGAACAAACTGTGAGTGTAGTCAAACAATCGGCTACACCTTTGACTTAATACATTGAAAGCACTTGCTGTGTGCAATTTTTTCCCCTAAAATTCTGATCCAATCCTGGGTGAAGGAAATGGAAATACTCTGATTGGCTTTTCACTAACTTCAGTGGGCTTTGGATGTGATAAAGTAGGGTATGTCTACACTTGCACCCTCTTTTGAGAGAGGGATGCAAATGCAGACATTCGCAATTGCAAATGAAGCCGGGATTTAAATATCCCGTGCTTCATTTGCATATTCGTGTTATGGTGCTATTTCGAAATTCCTCATACAATGAGGTTTACCAGTTATTTCGAGAGAATAGTTTTCTCTCGAAATAACCGTATCTTAACCAAGTCTATTATTTCAAAATAGTGCTATTTCGAAATAGCGCCATAATGCAAATATGCAAATGAAGCACAGGATATTTAATTCCCGGCTTCATTTCCAATTTCAAATGTCTGCATTTGCACCCCTCTCTTGAAAGAGGGTGCAAGTGTAGACATACCCGTACAGATTTAAAGTAATTGCATCACTAACTTACCTCTGTAGCATGCAGTGATTGAGGTATTGACTGTTCATTCCAGTGATATCTAGTCAAATACACAGATTCATGACTTTCCCTCCCATCTATTATTCTTTTTGGAAGACATAGGACATTTCACCAAAATAATCCTTTTCAGAATGTTAAAGTTGCATATCAAAGCATTCAAAAGTCTGGAATTGACAAAGTCAAGGTTGTACATGCTACCTTAACTCCTGTCTCCTTCTGTGTATGCAATAAAATTAAGTCGTAAATTGAAGAGATCACTTACTGCTTTTAAGGAAGATACAATAAAATGATTCACAAGCAGCACAGTGTCCAAGTACATATATTTTGGCAGAGTTAGGCCAGAGGGCTACAGGAGAGTAGTAGAAGGAAAATATATTAGCCTCAGATTAAATAGGTCCCTGTTCCCAGGGTAAACGAACAAAGGCTGATCCAGAACCAGCAGGAACCTGCTAGAATCAAACAGAGAAATCAGGCCAATTAAAACACTTGGGGCCAATTAGGAGGCTTCCATAGTCAAGGGAGCCAGATTAATCAGAATACCTGTGGGTGAATTAAGAAACAGTTGAGACTGGTTTTAAAACACTTCCCTTCGGTTAGAATCATAAAATCATAGACTCACAGGGTTGGAAAAGACCTTAGGAGGTCATCGAGTCCAGCCCCCTGCAGCCGCAGGGAGAGAGACAGGGCTGACGTGGCCTCAGCCCTCCTCAGCACCTGGGAGGGCCTCAGCCTCAGCCCAGCCGCCTTTAGTGGCTGGGGGAGAAAGCCCGGGCTGGTGAAACCCTACCCCTCCAGTGGCCAGGAGGGAGAGCATGGGGCCTACTATGCTTTGGAATGCCCTCCCTGAAGCCAAGGGGAGAGAGCCGGGGCTGGCAAGACCTCGCCCCCTCCCTCTCCAGTAGATGTGGGGAGAACTGGGGCTAGCGCACCTTGGCCCTAGTTCATTCACGTCATTTATATGAAAAATACAAGTGAACAATTCTTATAGATTCAGTGCAATCATAGAAAACATTTTTGGCAAGTATGAAGTAGGACACCTACTGTAAATGCATAATTTATTTGGCTTCATAGTTATCTGCCTCATCCTGTGAACTGAACCAAAGAAAAGCTATGCATGCCACTGGTTGAAAATAAAATGTATACTTTGCAGCAGCCAGAAAAAGTATTAAAACACATAACTTAGAGAGAAACAAACTTATAGAAAAGCCTACATGGAGCCAATAGAGATACCGGACCCTCATGTCAATGAAATTGTCTAAGTAGTCAAGACTGACAAAAAATTGCAAGTGCCACAAAAATATTGGAAATGCAAGTGAGGTTATAGTAAAAATGTATAATATTAGATTGTATTCGCACATGTTCTTGCAAACACTGGTGCAATGCAGGCATACATGGGTGAAGAATTAAGGTTATAATGTGTGGCCTAAACTTTTCATTTTCTGGCTTCTGAGTGATAAACTTTATGACTAATTTTTAACTTTTTTAAAATAAGTAGCAATGGCATTTCACAAGCTTCATCATCAATCTGCTTGAACATGTAGAAATGAAAATGCACATGCCCTTTTTATTAAATATAGTTGATTGCACAGACAAAACAGAGGACCAAATGTGACCTTATGCCTTTATATTTTACAAAATCTAGACATTCTGCCTCTCCACAGTATGTGAAGAGCATGTGCATGGAAAGCATGTGCATCTGTGAGAGTCTTGTACTATGCTTGCCAGTTACATCGTGTATCCATAACCACTGACTTTTTGTGGCCACAGGGGTGTCTGGTAATGGTGGTTTAGAGCTTTTTGTAATTTTGCTTTTTAAATTTAACCATAGACAATTGATTGGTGTCTGGGCATTGATTGAGAGGATTGGGCATATAGAGAGATAGGGACTGATATCTTGGATCCCATGTACTTTGGGCTTGATGGGGCTGGGCAGAGTGGAAGCACTATCCCTGGCTCCAGGCCTCTAGGCACACACTGCAGGTGCATAGTGCATGTCTGACAGCCCTCTTGGCATTGGGGACCCACTCCAATCCAAGGGTATGTCTAGACTACATGGTTCCATCGACGGAGCCATGTAAACTAGTTTA
>JANRFK010001158.1:35391877-35404462 GCA_030068395.1 Apalone spinifera
TCATTTGCATCCCTTTTCCGGAAAAGGGTGCCTGTGTAGACGTAGCCAGGAGGTTCATTTAGAAACACAGAATCTTAATGGAAGCTGCCTTCCTCCCCACACACCTTAAAAGATATTTTGAAATCTGCATGGCTGTTTTTCATCTGTTAAGTAAGTTGTTCATTTCTTCCTTGTTCGGGATTTGATAGATTTAAAGTTACCCAAGACTGTGAACCCACATTCTGCATTCAGTTGATTATTCCAGCCTGGCACTGAATAGATACACTACACTGCAACAAATCCTAATAAAAAACAATTGGATGGGTCTTCCAACATTTTAAGAAACAGATTGCTAGAGTACTCAAACACTGCATGATACAGTGTTACCACACCATAGCTCAGATCTTTATATGCTTATGTTGTTATATATATTAAAACTACAACAATGTTCCCAGTTCTTCTACAAGGTAGAGTACAGACTCTTCCCATCCATCCTCCTCCTACACATTCTGGGAATTCAAAAAAGCAAAATGGGATGTTTGGCTGGTTATCTAAAGCCCTAATGTGTGTCCATGTCAGTTCTGTTTAGAACATAAGGACAGTCATAGTGCATCAGACCAAAGGTTCATCTAGCCCGGTATCCTGTCTTCCAATGGTGGTCAATTCCAAATGCACAAGAGGGACTGAACAGAACAGGTAATCATCAAGTGATCCCTCTCCTGTCATCCATTTCCTGGACACCATTCCTACCCATCCTGACTAATAGCCATTGATGGACCTAATCTCCATGAATTTATTATCTAGTTCTTTCTTGAATCTTGTTAAAGTCCTGGTCTTCACAACTTGGTGACCCCTAGTTTTTATATTATGGGAACAAGTAAATAACTTTTTCTTATTCACTTTTTCACACCAGTCTTGATTTTATAGACTTCTATCATATCCCACCTTAGTCTCCTCTTTTCTAAGCTGAAAAGTTCAAGTCTTTTTCATCTCTTGTCATATGGGACCCGTTCCAAACCCCTAATCATTTTTATTGCCCTTCTCTGAGCCTCAATATATATAGTGTCAATATATCTTTCTGAGATGAGGTGACCATGTCTGTATGCAGTATTCAAAATGTGGGTGTACCAAGGTTTTATAGAGAGGCAATAAGATGTTCTCTGTCTTATTCTCTAACCGTTTTTTAATGATTTCTCATTCTGTTTGTTTCAGACCTCCTGGACATAGCACCATAGATAGCAAATAAGCATCAAATCAATCAAAACAATCAGAGGGGCATGCCATCCCAACATATATTGTAAGCCCCAACAGAGGGCAAATATTTGCATGCATTTATGTGAAACCTAGAGCATTTTATATGTGCCCTAGCCTGTTTGTAGAGCCATCAAATGAATAATCCAAGAAGCAAAAAAACATACTTTCCAGTGTTGTTCATACTCTTTTTATGGGAACTAATCATACATGGTAAGGTACAGAGGAACAATGTACCTGTTAAAATTACTCACACATGAATTATCACTTAATTAGCCTCATGAGGATCAAAAGGAAATGGAGAAATGCAGGTCATTTAAAACAACATACATAGACTTGGTGGTGACTTCCTATGGCTGTATGCTGCATATTCTTTTTTGTATTTTTTTCTTGCAGAAACATTTGCTCTTCAGTCCCCCATGGTAACCATAAAAATCCTCATGTAAACCCCCACGAAATTATCACAGCAAATTTCAAGCTCTAACAGGAAGAAGACATCTTAGAAATGTGGACATGAAAAAAAGACAAATATATGCATAGAATTCAAAGACTCTGGTAAATCTGAATTTGTTGAGCCTGAACTATGAGTTAAGTCAGTAAAACAAGATGATTTTGAACTTTATATTCAAAGGGGCTATTATTTAACACAGACCACGCACAATCAGATTCTATATGCAACACTCCTGCATTGAACTTTGAGACCAGAATCTCAAGTAAATTGTTCCCATTTGCTTGTATATAGAACCAAAATCCAGCATTAAACAGATGGGTTGGCAAATCTTCTATTCACAGCAGTTCTGGTGCCCACATCGTGGGAACAACCAAGAAGCCTACAAATGTTTATTTGTAGAGATTGTCAAAAATTTTACAAAGTGGAATTTCTGGTGGAAAGTGGCCTTTTTCAGAAAAAAATAGATTTTTTTAACCCCATCTCTCTTTCTTTCCTGTTTTATCTTTTTAATTTTGCCACTAGAAAGTGGAGACAGGAGATGAAAAAGATAAAGCAGAGAAAGATGGAAAAGTGTGGGAAGGGTGCTATGTAGAAAATAGTTTGAAAATAATTCCTCGTGAAAATCTCTGAGCATTGTTTTCTTTTACCAGCTCTAGATATTTTTATATCATGCTATTATGTGTATATATATGTACAGAAATAGTGTAGTAAGTTAATGTGGCTTTGGAGAAGCATAAAATAACCTCATCAGACACTTATCCATTGTCACCTATTAACAGAACATGAAAACAGCTATTTTGTAACCTCAGTGACGCACTCCAGATATCATCACTTACTATTTATATAACCAACAGAACAGACAGGTAGGTGCTGTGCTGTGACCACTGATTATTACACTTTTCTCACTGTCACCTCATGCTCTTCCTATCTGTTTATTATAATCATAAGTCTTCTCTCTTAAATATAGGTTTGTCATAAGGCAGCGCTGCTGAGAGCACTCTCCAGTGGCAGGCTGTGACAAAACAGACCCATTTGCCTCACTTTCTACCCTTCAGAGATCTCAGTAACTCCACATAAGCTTTCTTGACTCATTAATTCCTTCTGTGAAATTGGTATAGTTCTAAGGGTATGTCTAAACTACGCTTTATTTTCGAAAGAGGATGTGTAAATTCTACGGGAATTTGCATAACTTCTTCTGATCTCACTTTTGGAAGCAGGTCTTTTGAAAGTGGAAGTAGTCTGGATGCATTTTTTTCAGAAAAAAAACAACCCTTTTTTGAAAAACCATGCAAACCTCATTTTTTTAAGGAAGAGCGTTTTTTTGAAAGAGGGTTTTTTTCCTAAAAAAACACATCCAGACTACTTTCGCTTTCAAAAGACCCGCTTTCAAAAGTGAGATCAGAATTTTCATATCCTCTTTCGAAAATAAAGCATAGTCTAGACATAGCCTAAATAGACTATAACAAAACTCCCAAGGTTGTCTATGCTCATGCCCAATGTAAATAGAATCCTTCAGATCCCACAACCTCTGTTCCAATAACATAGCACAGTCCAGCTTAGCCCAGGATATGCTATCTTTGGACCTCTCCTGTCCTTTTACTAGGCAGCTTCTTGGGCCCTTCCAACTGGAGTGTAACTCAGCTTTTCCTGGCAAGAATCCCCTAAGAATTTCTGCTGAGTGACCATCCTCACCAAGGGCCTATCCACTGCTCCCCTGTATCCTTCCCCCTTTCCAACTCTGTCCCACAGATATCAATACTTAAGTTCCACATTCTGAGGAGTAATCCAGACCAGTGAAGTGAGAGGTTGTGTGAGTACCGCACAATGCTGTGCTTTGCTGTTGTAGTTCCCAACTTGGGCTGTTCACAAACATCATGGAGGTCACTCCCTGAGTGTCTGTGTACAATTACAGCCCTGGACCATCAATTCTGATCCCAGCCGTCTGTCAGCAACACATCACCTACATGTATTGTTTTTAATAAGCACACAATTATTTTCTTCAAAGCACTTTACAAACACTCATAGGTGCTGGAACTAGAGAAACTGGGGATGCTGCTGCACTGCCTGGGTGGAAGTTGTTTCTGTCATATGCAGCGTTTACAGTTTGGTTTAGTGGCTCTTGGCACCCCACTACACAAATGTTCTGGCACCCCTGCAAACACTGACTGATCAGTTAGCACAAACATGGAGAAACAGGCAGACATGCTAAGTGACTAGCTCAAGTTCACGGAAAAATCTCCGTGGGAGGCAGGATTAGAACAAGTGTTTCTAGTTCCTAGTTTCATTCTCACCCCGTAAGACAACACCATTATTTCCTCTCCTGTGCCCCAGAATGTAGAGAGAATGATATAGCTGTAAAATTCCACAAAGCCACACAGAGCCTGCATGGCCCATTTTGTTCAGTTTTAAATGCCATTCACAGCGAGAGTTGCAAATTTTATCTTCTCACAACATAAAAAATACGTAGCCCATTGCCTCAAAGAGCAACAAGAGGATAAAGATATCATGAAATTAATCAAAGCTCTAGTTGAATAAAAAAAGACATGAGTCTGTGCCCTGCACATCTTGTGATAACTAAGTGATGTATTTATCTCCTGATAACTATACCTCCTTTAGAAACTTGCAATTTCAGTGGCATTGCACCACATCTCCCTTCATGGACCTAATTGTATAGGGTTGTGACAGGGTGTACCAGCTCTGCACTGGGAAAGCTGAGCCTAACCAGGCTCACCTGGCTGAAGAAGCCCTGCCCCCGCAGCCCTGCTGGGCATGCTCAGACTGCAGCTCAGGTATGAAAGCCTGGAGAAAGGCACAGTCTGGGCTGGCTACTGAGGAGGTATTGCCAGAGCTCCTGGACCTGGAAACCAGCCAGCAAGTCATCAACACTATTGAGGATCTGGAGGTAGGACCCTGGAGAGAATCCAGTGGAGATTGGTAAGAAGAATCCCAGGGTGGGATTCCTGAGGAGCTCAATGTGTTGCTACCAGGGCTCTATGCTGGGACCTGGTGGAGTAGGGGGAGCCTGGGTCCCCCTATCCCCTCTGCCTCAATCCCCTGACCTGCCATTTAATGACTCTGGCTGATAGGCGACATGGCCCCAGCGAAAAGACCAGGTGTTTAGGCCTTGAGAGAAATTGCTGGACATGTGGAGTGTAACTTCAAGAGCCATTAAGACTCAACTACTCCTGGGGGAGGTGGAGAGGTGAGTGTATGAGCCAGTGACAAGGGTAATATGTTTCATCTGTCTTATGTCCAGAAAATAAATGAGAAGGAAAAGAATAAATAAAATCTAAACTTTTTCAGCTTTGTGGCTCTATATAAAAAGTAACAATTGTGTACACAAATACATAAAACAGGACATACAACCCTTCAGATTACCAAACAGCAGATGTTGTACTCACAGCGAGCTCTGTCCCTGATCCTGCAATAAGATTCATGGTGGTGAACCTTGGCTCTCACCAAAGGCCCACTGGAGTCAGTGGGGATCTAGGCAGAAATAGGGTTCTGGCTGGATGGATTTGATTGACAAATCAGTGCCTAGAGATATGCATTGCCCTCTATAAATTCTTAATATTTTATCTCTATGTCATAGGACAATTTTGTGCTTGTATGGGAATCTGGAAGTCCCAGAGCAGGCATTTCTACACTATACCTGATCTTATACCACCTGAGGATATGCATGTCAGAAAGGAATCCCCGCTGGTGAATTCTGCTGGGTTTCTCATCCTTCTGTGCCAGGAAAGCCATGCAAGAAGGCCAGAGGAAAGTGGAGAATCAGGCCCAGGGAGCACTGTATCAGTGCAGAATAACAACATTTTAACTCTCCTTGTACAGGAGTAAGTTGCTATGCCAAGTTCAAAGCAGTGGAAATGCAAGGCCTTCACATTCCCTATTGAAATGGGCTTCCAGTGAGCCTGATCCTGCAACATTCACCAAGCTAGAGCTATAGAAACACTCAAAGGATAAAGTGTGTGGGGGCCAGTAAGCCCAGGTCAGGAAAAGATCTCCATTCAAAAAAAGCATGTAAACACGAGCTCAAATCCCACTAAAGTTGATAGGAGAATCTTAAGTGAATCAGGGCCTTAGGTACACCCCATTGCTCTCTGGTACTTAGTTGTGAAAGAGATCCTACAAAAACTCTCTGGTGTGAAGTAAGATGCAGCATTGTATGCCTAGCTACTGACACTAGGACATTCAATATGATTCTGTACAAAGCAGGCAATGACCGACATGCCTAATGCTGAAGGAAGGGACATTTCTATCCTCTCTGTTCAAACATCACTCACTTATCTCAGCCCCAGTTCCAAGCTCATACTCCCTACATTTATCTCTCTGGTAGATCAGTTCTGCGGCTTGTTTTCCCCATCTTGTCCCCCAATAAGTCGGTAATCTACTGAATGGCTCTTGTGCTGTGGCTCTATTGTTCTCTTCTCTGTGAGCTCAGATGGCAAATCTTCCATCGAATCAGTCCTCAATCTGAAATAAATAAAACTTAATTAAGGTCCTCAGCAGAATCTCTCCTTCTCCCTATCACTTTTCTCTCTGAGCACACAATGAATCCTCCAGGTTCAGTTCAATGTAAAATAATAAAAAGTGGGGAGCAGCTAGATTGGAGTGGCTCTGCAGGTCTTTTGTCCTCTGTGATGATGCTTCTCTCTATTATTTCCTTTGCAAGGCCACCTTGGCCTGCAAAGCTTCTGACAGCTTTCATAGAAAACTGGTATATTACATCTCTCTTCCCACCCCACCCCCCACCCCCAGCCCCACACTCCCAGGCTCACTTTTTTTAGAATAAAGAAAGCTGGCTTATATCAGCTGATTTTTCCTTAAAGCTGTCACCATTCCAGCTAATGTTATCATTTGAGGGAGGTGGATATTGAATGCTGGTAACCAAAATAAACACAGTCTCATCTAAATAGCATGATTTTAGCAGCTGGAGACTTGATTTATACATAAAGTTATTGGAAAGCTGCTAAATAACATACAGGAATAAAGTGTTTCAGATTGACTCAGCCTTAACTGCAGATCACCAACTTTATTTCCTTCTATGTCTGTATTTCTAGAGTCATCATTGCTGTACTATCAGTAGAAAATGAAATAAATGCATCACTGCCATACATGTAAGGCTCTGTCTCTGACCCTCATGCAGCAGGGTGGAATCAGGTGGGGAAAAAAGAATCTGGGGCCAGGCAAGGGGAACACCAGAATATACCTGAAACATCAGTCAGACACCTTTAACAAAACTCCTAAATGGTTATTTTCTCCAGATACTGTGTACACATGTGATGGAGCCAGATCATCAGCTAATGCAAATCAGCACAGCTGTATGTAAATCAGGGGTGGGTGATCATTTTTGATGGGGGAGGGGGGGCACTCCAAGAATTTGGAAAGTGGTCGAGGGCTGCACTCTTCCATGATATTAATGCAATGGGTGCAGGGTCTGAAATGGAGATTGGGTGCAGGAGGGAGCTTGGGTTAACAGTGCAAGAGGAAGAATGGGGTCTGAGGGGGAGTTTGGGTGAAGGAGACAACTGTGACCTAGAACAGGGGATTGGGATGCAGGGGTTTGGTTTATGACCAAGGGCAGGAGAGAACTGTGATCTGGGACAGGGGATTGTGGTGCCAGATCTGGGAGGTGGTCTGGGTGCAGAAGGGGGGGCAGAGGGTTTGGGTGTTGAGTGGGGGAAATGGGTGTTGGGGTGCCAGAGTCAGTCTCTGGATAGGAGACTTCCTGCCAGCAGCCCAACCAGCCTGCCTGCCTACAGAGCTAAATGCTTGCAGAGCTTAAAAACTTTCTAGCCACCCTCCCTGCCTGCCTGCCCTGCACCTGCACAGGCTGCACAGCCATGTGCTTGTGTGAATAACTGAGCTTGAGAGGAGGGGGGCGTGGTGCTTTGTCTGCTGCCTGTTATTCATACAAGCAGTTCTGATTGGCCAGTTTCTGGTCAGAAACCGACCAATGGGATTTTGCTGGGGGCAGGAGTTACACCTGAATCTTCTCCCCTCCCATCCAGGCTCATAGGTTTTAAAAAAGAGAAATCCTTTCCCCTGCCTGCCCCACAGCTGCCTTTCTGAATGGTGTGCAGGGGCAGGCACGGGAGCCTGCCTGGGGCTCTCCACTGCATCCACAGGCCAGATCCGGTGACTTGGTGGGCCTGATCTGGCCTGCAGGCCTTATTTTGCCCAGACCTGATGTCAATTAATAGAATTATTCATGTGCTTTCGTATTTCACTGGATTGACGTCAGAAGGATCTATACCTTGAACAATAGAGTCCTAAAAGCTGTATCCCCTAAGTACAGGTATATCTATCAGCAAAATCCTGATTCTAACTCCTCTTTACATGACATTTGGGAGACAGATGGAACCAAATCAGGTCCATATTTTGGAAAAATGTTATCTGTAATATAGTTCTATATAATAGAGACAGATTAGTACAACAAGATTCATTTAAAGCCTCAGGTCAAAACCTGAACTTGAACTTGAAATGTTTGAAATCTGATGGTAACTTGAGTCTGTTCTCTGCATATTTATACTCAAAAGGAAATGGGAGCATGCTAATCAGAGCCATGCTAGAAATTAACTTTAACTTTAAAATTTATTTTATTTTATTTTATCTAAGTCGCTGTCGCTTATCATTAGAAGATAATATCCCATCACATTGCTTATACCTGGGAGAATTTTGGATGTTTGATATTAAAAATAAATAAGTCAGAAAAACCGGTAAGAAGATACAAACTCCCTAATGGATCAGCTTGTCATTTTTTCCCCTTCTTCCCTGCCTGAGACACACAGCTGCAACTATGCTGCATTATCAAAAAATTAAATCAAAAATTAAAACATCAGGGAGTCCGAATGTCTGGTTCCAGTGACACAACACTTAGTCAATATCTATCTTCTCAGTCTGCTAGCAGAAGCTTGCATTTTACTGCAACATATAATAGTTTCAGCATTAAGTTATATCTGACGTATAAAAACGCCCATACAAGGTTGCATAGTAAAGTAAGCTTTGTGACCCTCTAACTTCAATTCTATACCAATCAATTAGGACATCAATGACCAAATAAATAAAGTATTAATAATTTTTTTCAACAGCACTACTTAATCGTTTGGAAATTTCACAGTAACATAAAATAATTAGTAGGGCACCCCCCAAAAGAGCAAACCCTAGCAATTGTATCAAACCAAATGGAATAATTTGTAACAATAAATTGCTTGTAATTAAATAGCTCACAAGGAAATGATTCCTCTAAATGAGGGAGTACACATAACCTCATATCCTAATCTGTAGCTCTGACAATCAGGGTTCAGAAACCCAGAGTCATAGACAACTGGCGCTTCCCCAAACTGGGGGGTGGGGTGGGGGAGCAGCAGCTAAAGGAGAAGACTCAAGACCGCCCCACAACTCTCCCCTGCTCAGCAACCCCTTTCACCCAGTATCTAGCCCAGGACCACAGTGTTCGCCCTACCACACATTACCTGAGAATGGGGAGAGGCCCTCTGTTCTTTCCCTGTGCCTCTCCCCCAGCAGTTGGGTAGGATGGAGCCACTTCTTCCAGAAAGCGTCTGGCTGGGACATTAGCGTGCATATATATGGTTAAGAAGCAACCTGTTGGCATCCCTGGAGACTAAACCTTCTGGCCATCCACAGAGATAGCATGGGCAACAGCTGTTCAGCCTTTTCTCTGTATATGCCTCAAACCTCAATCAATAAAGCTCCAATATGCTCAGTAAACCCTTTTCTGCATTGTAACTTTCCTCTTAAGTGCCCCACTGTTGGTTGCTGCCACAACCAGAGACAGGAGTTTGTCTGTACTAAGTGCACATACACAGTCCATGAGATTACTGTGTTCGCTCTCATTGCCATGATCCTGAGTAGCAGTGGAGAGGTAGTATGACCTATTTGCCACCGCAAGTTGGAATGTAAAGGGGACAACTAGCCTAGCAATTATATGAGATTATGCATAGGAGGAGAATTCAGTCTCTAATCCCATTTGATTTGGGGCGTCTGTTGAGAATGTCAAGAGGAAGTTCAATGCTTGATTTTATGGCTTAGTTACTTGTTAACTACAGACTATGGATGTGAATGGGTAACCGATTAACCAATTACTCAGGAGCAGTCCCCTCCCCCACCTGCAGCCAGCTACAGGCAGAGGCTGCTCCAGCCCCACCAGGCACCCGACTGGAGCTGGAAGCCAGCAGCCCACTGCTACCATCTGTGTGCTTTACAAAATCACCATCCAAGGTTTGTTATGGTTGTGGCACCAGACTGAAACTTAGGAGACATTGTTTGCAAGCTCAAGCAAGTCATCAATAGATTCTTCTTGCCTCATTTGTGAAATGTGGGGAAATGATACTTAACCTGTTGTAAAACATTGGCTGAAGAATGACCCACCATGGAGATGCAAGTTATCCCTGTCCTATAACCCAGCATTTTATCACCATAACAAGGAAAAAGCAAGAACAGAAATTGGAAAATAATTTCTTTGTCTCACTACGGTGCATCTACATTTGATTTGGGGGGTGAGATTCCCAGTTCACATGGACATACCAACACAACCTCTACTTGACCTAGCATGCTACACATAGTAGAGTACCAGAGGCAGAGTGAGCAGAGGCTTGCGCTAGTTGACTAAGAACATAGAAGCCCAGACTCCCTGGATATGACCTTAGGCAGCTAACCTGAGCAACTGCCCATGCTACCTCAGCTACACTGCTCTTTGTTGTGTGCTAGTGTGAGAGAGCCAAAGTGGCTATATCTGCATGAGCTGGCAGTCACACCACTCAGCTCCAGGGGTAGGTGGACCTCACATTCTCTCCGGATGTGTAATGGGTCAAGCTCAGAACTCCAAACACCCCATGAAGTGGTGCAAAGACAGAAATTGGGAACTGGTCTTGTACTACAGAGCATGAGCTAGATAGAATTTCCAACTTCAATTGTACATTTCTGGCTTCTTGTGATTATTTAAATGCAAAGGGTTTTCACTCCTCTTATTTAGTAGTAATTCAGGTTTTAGTAAAATATAAACCAGCCATCCATCAAGCAACATCTCGACTAGCACTTCCCAGCCAGAGAGTAATAGAAAACATATTTGCCTTCAAATGCCCTAAACACATTAGCATACACATACATATAGTCTGATTGGTTACAGCAGGCACTACGCCAAAAGACTTAAAGGAAAAAGTGTGTGAAAGTCCATCAAACTGAACTCATTTGCATTTAAATGTGTCTTTGCAAACAAGAGTGTAAAGCTCTGGATTCTTCATAAAGTTATCTAAAGTTGTGCATGAGAGTATAAAAATAAGAAAGAAAGAAAGAAAGAAAGAAAGAAAGAAAGAAAGAAAGAAAGAAAAGGCTATGCCTCATGCTCTCACCTATACAGTACTAGAAGAGGAGCATTTCCTACATATACTTACATGTAGGTCAGGAGAAAAATAATAGTGTGTAGCACTTCTATAGCTCATTATAGTTCATATCACAGTTCATTAACTATTCACTAAACTTCACCACACTTCTCTCAGTGGAGAATGGCAATGGAAGTGATGTCTGCAGCAGGCAGGCAGGGATGTACAGACTCCCCTTGCCTGGGTTCTGCACAGCTTGCCTGCTAGCATATTGGAAAGGATGCATTTCCACTAAATTGGGAACTCTGGTGGCTCCCTCCAGTCTATTAATGGATTTGCCACTCACTCAATGTAACAGTCCCTGGGAGGGTTATCTCTGAAATCTGTTTTCTTCAAAATTGTTTTCCTCTGGCATGTACGCTCATGTTATTGAAAGGGTCTCCCTGGGTATTGAGCCGATGGCTATGAACTACTCGGTTTGAAGAATAACATGCTGTACTAGAATTATATGGACTTTGCAAACTAATATAAGCCATATGTGATGTGGAGGAGAAGAAATTGGTCAAATTTGTGCCATCAGCCTTCAAAATGACACTTTTCAATAAAAAGAGACTATGAATTTTCTCATTTAGTTTTTCCAGAGAGGATAGGAGATGGATTATTCAGGTCTTTAAAGTTATCCAGTAAATTCTTTTTGCAGCAAGCTGATCTACTTACAATGTACAAGACCTTACATGGGATTCCAAACAGATGTCCCTAAAATAGCACTTTTTCCCTTTAAAGTTGAGAAACCATATTGTGTTATGTTTTCTTATCAGACCACATTGCTGTTTATTTATAGCACATTCTCTGCATATATTTGGCCTAAATGGGTCATCAAGCCCTTTTACTTCCCTGTCAAATTAATAACTGGGGGAAATCCAAACTTTTATCAGATTTTTTCCAATGTTTTTTAATAAAAATGCTTTTTTCTTCAGACATATTACAGACCATTTTGTTTATTTATGGCTCATTTGGTTTTGGTTTTAATTTGTCATTTACTGAAATATGAACCATTATATGTTATGTTTTTTCCACTTTTTCACCATTTCTTCTTAGCCTTTTGATTGTCCTGTAGACACTCAAGGCAAAGTTTTCAGTCTTGAAGTCCTAAAGTTCAGTGAATTTCCTTGCCTACAAATGCATGCAGAAATCAAGTGGTTGCACATGTACATGGTTTAAATATACAATCACCGAATTAGCACTGAAATCATGGTAAATGTGAAAACAGTATGTGCAGAGAGGCCGACAACCTCAGCAGGACCCTGGGCAACATGTGGGGGGGGGCAGCTTTGTGCTCCCAGAAGGGACAGAGCTTTGGGTGAAAGGGGCAGGGCTGGAGTGGCCAGCCCATACTACTACCCAGAGTGTGCCACACTGCTCCAGGCAGCCCACAGAGCTACCCAGAGCATGCTGCAGAGGAACTCTGGCAGCAATTTAAAGAGCCCAGAGCTCTGGCCGCTGCTCTAGAATCATAGAACCATAGAGCTGGAAGAGACCTCCGAAGGTCATCAAGTCCAG
>JANRFK010001158.1:35404562-35417178 GCA_030068395.1 Apalone spinifera
TACTCCAGATGTGGCCTCACCAAAGCCAAATAAAGGGGAATAATGACATCTCTAAATCACTTTTGAATTGCTGTGCCCAGGGGCTTTTACCCTCCCGCCAGCGGGCCTGAGTAAGTATATGGAATTTTGCTCCCCCTATCCTCCCATTCATTAATAATTTGGCATGTTTCTTGCTTTAAGCTCGTATGACCTGACTCAATTACCAGTGAAGTCAATGGAAAAATTCCCTTCAGTTTAAGTGAGTTCTGGATCAGATTCATTGCACATATGACTAAGATTTTCATAGTGAGAATTTGGCAGAGGGTGCTGTGCAAAATAAAAAGCAAACCAGACATTTGATCCCACTGGGAGAGCTCTGTATTTGTTAAATTATTCAATTACATTTTCTTCAAAAGTCAGAAAGTGCATGTTGCTAATATCCTTTGTCGTGTTTTTGAAGCTTGCTAAGCAACCCTTCTACTGTTACACTGTCTGTCTCGTTACAATGCTGAAAAGCCAAGGACTGACCAAACTACTACAGCTCAGGCTACCTAATGCTTCTTGCTGTGTACAACACTGGCTGCCTGTTAGCCAGCGTGAGGGTTTTGTTGCTTTTTCTATAATATAAGAAAGCCTTGCCTTGTGAAAATTCAACACAGAAAAAAAGAATAATAAGCCCTTGAGCCCATCCTCCGAAAATTCCTGTTCAGTTGTATTGTAGCCTAAAAATAATAGGACCGTTCCAAGAATAAGGTACTACTTTGAGCCCTGGTCTATACCAGGAAGTTATTTTAAAATAACTAAATTCAAAATAACAACTCCCAAGATAACTATTTCAAAATAAGCTTATTCCCCAAGCAAAGCAGGAGTACAGATTTTGAGATAACCAGCCTGTTATTTTGAAATAACGGGCTTGGTAGTGGGGACCCCACCGCTCATTATTTCAAAATAAGGGGGATTATTTCAAAATAACTCCCTAGTGTAGACCAGGACAGAGTGAGTAACAAAATATGATGGTGGCCCTTTATTAGGAGAAAACTTGCTGCTTCTTCTCACATTCCTCTAGCCATTTCTTCATCCCTCTGCTTCTTCATGGTGCTATAACAACAATAGCCTCATTGTGTTAAGGTGTTCTGATTGTCCAAATATTAAAAACATTGCTTTTCGACCGGGGGGTTGGAAATTAATTACTTATCAGATTAAGCAGGCCCTCATTTATCTCATTATATACTTGTATATGAATGTTTTATATAAATTCAGCTCAGGAAGTTATCAAGTAAAAGACATTGATCTCAGATCTTTGTCTTGGATGGGGTTTTTTATTTCAGAATTATTTGGGGGGATGCATAAGAGGGGAGGCACTGTTTCCCGGAAGATACAAGTAGACTATGAATAATCCTTAATATTTAAACTCATCTGAGGACAAATGCCTAGGCCAGCATGACAGCAAAGGGGGAGAGCAGTCCCAGCATGTTGACATTTAGTTTCCCGTAATATTGCACTCTATCAAAAAGCATCAAAATACTATTTATGTTCAGGTTTCAAATAAAAACTGCAGTTGACATTTGATTGCCTATCAGGTGATCTTTCATTTTGAAAATATCCCAATTTATTACACAATGAAAAAAAATGTTCTAGCTAGGTTCCCTGTGTGGAGGTCTTATTGGTTTAGTTTCACTAGGCTTGAAAATTAACTCATTTGTGTTTTAACAGTGTAACACAGTGGCTATCAAAGCAGATATGTTAAGATTCTTGCTCAGTTCCCATACTGACCTCTACATGGTGGGAGGTCAGTCACTGAAGGAGCAGCTATTCAATACGTCCTTGTTCGATGTATGGCATTATACTTTATTTAAACTACACGATCCAACACCTCTGAGTTCTGAGTAAGAAATTATGAAATAAGAGTGTCTTATGTCCATTTTACAGATGGAAAACTGACACAGACATTAACATCAAAAACACATGCTGATTTTGGCATCCCAATTTAAGATGCCAATGGCCTGATGTTTTGAGAGTACCTGGCTCTACCTACTATTTCATTGGTTAAAATCATAGCTTCCACTGACTTCACTTGCAGCTATGAGTGTTCAGAACTTCTGAAAATCATACCCCGAGTTACCAGTTCAGATAGCTGACAAATGAGAAACATGTACTTACTACCATCTTTGAAAAATGTAGGGTAAGTGATTTGACTAGCAGCACATAGGCACTCGAAGGTAAAGACAGGGATTGAATCCAATTTTTCTAGGGTGTCATTCAACTTATGCCCAAAATGAAATGGAGGGCCCACCGACAAGCAGTTTAATTCATTCCACAACCATGATTTATTCCCTCTTCTGCAGACAGATAACTAGTAGCAGAAGGAGGCTATTAATCTCTGTGGGTCAGCAACTAAAAGGAGAAAAGGTACACATGTTGCTTGTGGGTTTCACAGCATTTGCTGACTGTAGAGGAAGCCTGAAACAGGAATCTTGGATCATGTTCCAGGCTCTAAAATTAACAGATCCTTCTGTCTCCCTCTCTTCCCCCCTGCCCCGCCCTGCCCCACCCCTGCTCCTTCCTTTTGATTGTCATCTGAACCCCTACCACTACCCAGCCTCCCATCAACTTTCAGGCCCAGCCTTAGTAGTCCACCCCAAGTCCCATCTCAGCACCCCTCTAGAGTAGGCTCCTTCTTCTTCCTCCTTCCTGCCTGGGCACGAGCAAAGGGACCATTAAGAACACAGGAAAAGTCTTCTTATCTTTAGTTCCTGTGTCTGTACTGTACAGCAAATAGTCTTTAAAAATGCAGGATCCAACCTCAGCTCACCCCATATTCTTTTTTTTTTCTTTCACATTTTACATACATGTAACTTTGTCATGTTAACACCTAATATAAATTAAACTTCTGGGAGGAAGAGAGTAGGATGCCCCACAGAGCCACTGGAATCCACTTTTCTTAGCATAAAAACATTACAAATGTTGCATATTCAAATATGAAATGGTGGCAAGGATCCTAGCAATTTGTGACAATGTGTAAAGAACATAAGAGAAAACCGAACATAACCAGCTTGCAATCTGTTTGGTCCCTTTCACTTAGGACTCAGTCCTGGAAAGTCTGTCACATACTACAGACCTTAGTGGAAGTTTAGAGCTCTCTGTCCCTCTCAGAAGGTGCCAGGAACTTTGCAGAAATACAGACTTCCCCAGCTCTACCTTTCTTCTCATCATTCTCTCTCTTGGAAGTAACACTTCTCTCCACGAGGAGTGGGAATGAAGAGTTCTCATCAGAGGCAAATCTATTCCCCTTCCAGGCTCATTTACAACTTTCCCTCAAAGTTTATTCAAACTGCACAAAGCACTTGCTACTTCCAGCAAGATATAAGAAGTCATCTGAGCAGTCAGGAAATCTTTTGACTGCAAGTGTGTGTTGCTCTTTCTTTGTTAGGCCCCCACAAACACACATGCACAGGGCATTCTGTTCTAATCTGTATTTGAACACAAAAGGTGTTATAGACCAAGATATTAGAAATCTGGCAAAATAAAATAATAATAATAATAATTAGGCACGTGACTAAATGGCCTGATTTTCAGATGTTGAGAGCCAATTAATTTTGAAGCCAGTGTCAGCTGTGGAGTTGTCTATCTGTGAATTTAGGTGCCTAATTTTAGGAACCTAAATCTGAAAATGTTGGCCCATGGCACCTATTTTTTCTAATGATCAGGGATATATAGTCAACAGTAATTGCAGCAGCTTAGATCACCACAGTGTCTTTCTGTTAGAACCATCTCAGCCCCTTATTCCTTAGCCACTATGTTTCTCTGCTTTTCTCACAGAGCTGTTGGTAAGTATTATATATTTCTCACACCTTCAATCCTCTGACCTGTTTTTCAGAGGGAATAAGAACATGCAATTCCCTGTTGACCTCAGACGGAATCACAGGTGCTCTAAAGTACAGAGCCTAGATCCATCAGTAAAGCCCTGTGCCTAGGCTGAAACATTATGTAGGGAGCATCCCAAGCCACCTTTGAGCTAGTGGCTAATATCTACATCTGTGAGTAAGATTCAGGGAGTCTTTTAATGACTCAAAAGCCTCTCACCACATCCTATGTCATCTCCTTTGGGCATGTCTCCACTAGGAAATTATTTCAAAATAACTGAATTTACATAACTCCTGATATAACAAAATCAAAATAGCATGTCCCCACTACAGGGAGGCATCAAAATTAGTCAGAATTATTTTGAAATAGCGCATCAACACTGATTGGAGCCTGCCCTGGACATAGAGCCCCGAGAAGCACTCCAGGGAGGGGACCAGGAGGGTGGACACTTTCTGTGGCTGGAGGGTGGCTCAGGGAAGCTGAGACACATGCTTTCAGGGGCTCCTCTCTATGGCTGCATCTTGCAGGCCACTCCTCCACTGCCTCCCCCCTTCGCAGGACACAAAAGGGACACAGAGCACTTAAAGCATGGAGCCAGAGCTGCTGCAAAGCAATGCTGGGCTCACAGGCCTCGTGCTGCACCTCATGGCGCAGTTCATCCAGACTGCCCACATGCTGCTACGCAGGACAAGGACCAGTATGGACCGCAGGCCCTGATCACCCAGTGTGATGGCGCGTTAGGGTTTTCTCATCTCCTGCACCCCCATAATGGCATGGACAGACTCCACCAGCCAGTAGAATAGAGGGAGTTTATTGCTTCTCCAGGATACAGCACAGCATAGATAAAATCCGATTACAGGGCCAGGCCCAGGATGCCTCAGCCCCCCTTGAGATGAGGTGGGGGGACTGGGCCCTCAAATCCCAGCCCCTGGCTCGGCTGCTTCCTCCATGATACCCAGACAGAAAACGAACTCTCCTCCAGCCCTGCCCCCCAGCCAGGGGTTCCACTCCCCTTCTTCCCATTGTTCCGCTCCCTGGGAGATACCTGTCTGACGAGTTTGAAGCCCCCTTTGCATAATAACTCATCCTCTGCCCTGCTGGGCCGTGATGCAGGTAGCAGCCAGTGGAGGTCACTCACACTACGTCACACCCAGGTCCTGGTGTTTCTGTTGCTGTGCATGCCCCTCAGTCTCCCGGATGCCATGGAACTTCTGGTAAAAGGAGATGAGTTTGGACTAGTAGGACAGCATCATCCTGCAGTGATGGAATGACCAGCAGTGGCTGCAGAACTTCTGCATGCAGAAGGCCCCGTTCCTGGAGCTTTGGACCTGCCATCCCCCTGCAGAAGTGCGTCACCATTGCACTCTGGAAGTTCACCACGCCATACAGCTACCGCTCTGTCGGAAACCAGTTTGGAATGCGGAAATCCACAGTCAGAGCCGTGCTCCTGCAGGTATCCAAGGCCATCAACCAGCTGCTGTACAGAAGGTCCTCACTTTGGAGAAAATGGGCAGCATTGTTGATGGCTTTGCTGCCATCGGCTTCCCCAACTGCGGCGTGGGGGGACATTGATGGCACACCCATGACCACCGTGCCTTGGACTACATAAACAGGAAGGGGTACTTCTCCATGGTGCTGCAGGCCCTCATAGATCACAAGGTGAGGCTTCACTGACATCAACGTCAGCTGGTCAGGAAAGGCGCACAATGCCCGCATCTTCTGGAACTCCTGCCTGTTCCAGAAGATGCACGCTGGCACTTTTTTCCCCAACCGCACCATCAAAGTCAGAGAGGTGGACATGCCCAACATGATGCTGGACAACACAGAGTATCCCTTGCTCCACTTGCTCATGAAGCTCTACACGGGCAGGCTGAACCCTGACATGAAGCACTTTAATGCCAGGCTGAGCAGGTGCCGTATGGTGGTGGAGTGTGCGTTCGGCCATTTAAATGGAAGGTTCAGGGCGGGTCTCCTCACCCATCTGGACCTCAGCTAGTGCACATCCCTTTTGTGGTGGTGGTCTGTTGTGTGCTCCACAACCTTTGTGAGAACAAGGGAGAGACTTTGCTGCCAGGGTGGTGGGGTAGAGGCTGATCAGCTGGCCAGGGCATTTCAAGCAGCCAGACATCAGCACCAAGGGGCAGTGCTCACCAGGGGGGCCTTGAGGGAGAGTTACATGCAAAGCCAGTTGTGAGACTCTCCCCCTTCCCTCTCCACAAGGGGCCACTGCATTCCCTCTATGTGCCTTTCCTCCCCCACCTCTCCCTTCCTCTGCCCTCCCTTTCCACTTTCCCCCCTCCCCTGCAGAGCAAACAATAAAGCCTTCTTTTTTGAAACAGGATTGTTAATTGGGGGAATATACAACAGGGAAGGGACTGGGAAAAGAACCTGGAATGAGGAAGGAGGGAAGAGGAGGGGCTTAGGGATGGGGGATGGGATTGGCACCTGCCTGCAGGTGGTCAGGTTCGGCTGCCTGAGAGGTCCTACTGCCCCATGTTCTGGGGTCCTAGTGGCCCCTGTTGCATAAAAGCCTCCACCTCTATTACTTGATTTTACACATGGGTTTTCTAGAAATACACTAAACTGTAAGGTCCTGCCAACACATGACTTAGAGACTGACAAAAACCTCCTGCTGACTGCATTGCTGGGGGGGGGGGAGGTAGTTGTCTTTTAAGTCACTTCATTACTGATGATTTGTAAATGATTCTCTGAAGCTTTGTAATTGTTTCAGCTGCATTGCCTTTTAAACTCTGCAACTTGTTGTAAACTTTGTTAACCGTGCAACTCTGTAATCTTTGTAAAACTTTGCAACTTTGTAACGCTCAGCAACTTTGCTTTATAAGTTCAGAAACCTACTCTAAGCTTGGTGATGGTTGAGCCTTGCAATTTTGTAATCTTTGTAACTTCCATCCACTCTGCTTGTAATTTGCTCTAAACTGCATTCTACCCTGAGATATGAATGTGTGTAAGAGTGGAGACTATTGAGTGTTTGGGATTAGAAACTGCAAGGATGAGCAAGTAGAGCCACGTGGTGAGTCATCAGACCAATCAAGGCTGAGCAAACAAAGATAACTGCTGCTCTGCTGGATCAAGGGAAGTCTGGGCATGCTCCCTGGTGACCAATGTGGATGAGTCACAGGAATTGTACAGAGACAATAAAAGGAGAGCGCACGTGGCAGTAGCTCTTTTTCTGAGAAGCTCCACTTTCTGCAGCCAGTGTCTTTCCTGACAGCTCCCCAGCCATGATGAGCAGACCAACCCTCCGGAATCTACATGCCTTGGCTCTTTCTGCAATCCATCTGCCTGTGTAAGTGAGGGCAGGAATGAATGTGTGTGAATGAGTGAATGAATGAAGGTGTGTGTGTGTGAGAGAGAGATATCCCCTTTAGTTTAAACTTTTAGTGGCCGCTCTATCCTCTTTAGTTTAATCTTGTAGTGCATATAGTGGAGTGTTAATTCCTAAATCAATAAATCCATGCTAGTGCAACCCTGGGTGGTCTCCAGTGGGAATCTTTTAGGTAACAGCGCTGGGCAGAAAGCCATGGGGGGCAGGGAGGTGGCTGGTTGTCCGCTCTATGCATGAGGCCCTACGCTCCATCACCGAGGTGAGAGAGGAGCACATGGATTCATACTGGCATGTCAGCCAGTCCCATTGTTCCTGGTCAGCCCGATGCTCCTCAAGCCCTCAGATGAGGGATTTCAGGCAGGCCATCTGCTCCTGCATCAGGTCCTCACGGGTTCTTTTCCTCCTGCAGATTCCACGGAGTCGATTCGATGGCATGGGAGGTAAACTTGCCAAACTTGCATTTTCCACAGCTGTGAAGAGAAGTTACAAGAGCAGTCATCCCAGGAGACACTGTGTATGAAGCTATCCCTAATCTCTGAGCCAACACCAAAGGTCTCAGTTCAGGTGATCGTGATGTGCTTGGAGCAAGGCAATATATTGCCTAGAGAGCAGACACTTTCCAGAGGGGGCACAGACATCCCAGGGAAGCATCGCTATACTCACAGCCCAGGACATGGGAAGGTGCCAACCATGCCAGGAGCCTGTGCAGAGGTGGGAGGAATGAGCTTCCAGTAGCTTCCATTCTGGTCAGTGAAAGCAAAATGGCAGCTGCTGCCACAGCAAAGCCAATTGCCACAACACATGTCTTCTAGGATACAGGACAATTGGTGTGCCCAGCGGCTAGAAATTCACTGAATCTCATACACAACTGCAGAGGCATTTGAAAAAAATACTTGGGAGCCCTCTATATTTTCCCCCTCGTTTCCAACCTGCTTGAACTCTGTGTGTTCAAAGATTCACTCAGACTCTACCATTATTATAGTCACAACGCATTCACTGGAGACTGAACAAAAGTACAGAGAGGAAAAGTCTAATAAATAATAGGATGAAAGCTAGAGCACAGAGGAAAAGGAGAGAATAAAAAGCATCTCAGAGAGAGCAAAAAAAAAAGAAAAATAAATAAAAAGCAGAGAAAGGGAGGAAGAAAACATGTAATGAAAAACAGAGCCCTTACACTGCAGGTGACCTGCCATCCTGCATCACACCACACCCAGCATAGGTGGCCTAGAAAGAATCAGCTCACAGTAGTGCTGATCCTTCAGTGGCACAAAGTCAACATTAATGCTTGACCACCACATATCCACCTGGCCATCTGCATAGCTATCTGGCAAGCAGCATATCTTATATGCCACCCTGACCTTGGACTGTGTTTTATCCATGTATACTATAGCCAGTGCAAGCTAGTATACTGAATGTTACAGCAGAGCTTCTACTGCTCTAATGTGGTACAGGAGAAACCACAGCCGGAGGATTATGGGAGCGCAAAATCTAGCTTTGTGCACCACCCTCTGACATACACCATTTGCTTTCTGGCCATGCCCAAAGCTATGACCCATATTATACACCACATCTACAGCAGGTATAGACTGTTCAGACCTGTCTTTCCAAAGCCCAGCTTTATCCAAAAGTCATAGCACAGGCAGCCCTCTGGATGGAAAACAAATGAATGAATCACTCTTGGAACAAGCATGGATTTGAACTGCACTAGCCAAAAGTTCATGAATACAAACCAGTTTTCCAACCACCAGAAGGCTGTTACAGATCCCTCCACCCATCCCCACAGTTTTGAGCCAGCCCAAGTGTTCCTTTCAAGTAGTCTTGTTTGCCCATGTTTGAAGGACTTCCCCATAGCTCTGTAATACTGGCTCATGCTCTGTCTAGAGCAGCTGCATTAGGTATGAACCCTGCTTTGGAACTCAGTGTATTATAAAATGACAGCACATGGGCTTATGGCTGGATAATGCCAGAAAATAAGCAACACATTTGAAGTTAATGTCCAAATCAATCAACCAAGTCTTCACACCTCACTTGCTGATAAATACATCACTTAGCTTGATAAATCCTTTGATTCCAGGGTTGTTTAGTTCTGACATCATTCCTGACTATTTGTTGGGTTTGATACCACATTATGTATTTTATTATCCTGGACCATAAGCAAGTGATTCATGTTACTAATTCATATTAGAAATAAGAGGGTTGTGTGTTTTTTAAAACTTATTTTTCATTGGGATTACGTATAAGTAAACAGCTATCTCTAAATGTATTTATGTATGTATATTTACATCTACCCGTACCTTAGGTAGTTGTACTCCAGAAATCCTTATTAAGCAAGAACTTATGTTCTAAAGTTAACAGCACTCCACAGAAGCTTCATTCTATCTATATCCATGCTGAAGGCAATGTCTATATGAATATACTGAAGTACTTATACACTGTCCCATCTACATTTTTAATAGGGACAATTACAAATAGCAAGGCACTCTTTCGGAAATTCTTATCATTTGGAGCCCTAATTTCTTACATAATATTCATCAATTTTGCATGCACCCCTTGATACACCAAAAAAAACCCACTCATACACACCATATGGATCAATCCGGTGATACACATAAAAAACATACACAGACTTTAAAAAAATGTAATATTGTGCTCAGTCCTGCAGTCTGTACTAAGTTAAAAATCAGAAACTGGAAAGAATTTGCTGAGTTTATTATTTTAATTTTTTGGTTGGTTTAGTTTTTTGTTTTGTTTTAACTTGGGAAGGGGTTGTTTTGCTGGGGGGGGGAGACGTCCTTTGTTTTCTGCTGCTTAATTTTTTCTTACTGATTATAAAGTTGAACTGTGTGAATATATTAATGAAATAACTTCATTTACATGGCTTAGTTGCAAGAGCACTGTGACTCGAGACATGAGTATAATTCCCAGCTGTCACTAGCCTGCTATAACCCTGTGACAGAGATGATCTGTAACTGCTGATATGGGGGCGGGAGGACAGAGTGAGGCCAGTCCCATCAACAAATGGGACTGAGCATGCTCAGTACAACCCAAACTGCAAATCAAGGCAGCATGTGACCTCTCATGCCCCTCACCCACACATCACTTCTATCTGGAGAAAAGTCCCTCTGTAGAATGGGAATGCTGAAGCTTGTCTCCTGTGACACCCGCTTTTTGAGATCTAGGATGAACAGCGCTATAGAAAGGCTCTAATTATTAAAATATCCAAAGTTTGTTTTCTATGTGGGTTCCAATCTTGCAAATTGTTCTCAATGTTTAAAGTCAAGGGGCCTATGAATAGGCCTGGGGGTTCTTGGCCATGCAATATAAATTGCAGGATCACAGCTGTGTGTGTAGCAATATAATTCTGCAAAGCCACTTTTACATCACTTTTATTATGGGAGACATTGACTTATTTTTTAGAAAAAGCCTCAATCATGCCAAAGTAAATGTGCCCCATGTTTGTAGAGTACACCTGTGAACGTCCTCCCTGTGGAAGATGTCAGGTAACACAATGAGGAGGCTGGTAAGACATTTCCCCCCCTCCCCCCCTTCAACAAGAACCGCAGGGGAGATTGCTCATCACTGAATAGTATCAGCTAACAGGGATAATGATATTAAACCTCACCAGGGATGCTACCCAATCCTTTATTTTTAGTATTTAGATTATTTCCTGAACTGAGAAGCCAACATTATGCACTGCTGTAAGTTTCCCAGAACATTTAAATGTAAATAAAACTGAATTTGCAGAAATAACATATCTCAGATCAATATGCCTCTCTTAAAATAACCCCTTAAACACCAAAAGTACTACTTTAAAAATTAGTTTCTTAAAGGGTTTATAAATAGAATCCCACAAAATGCCAGTATAAGGCCGCAGCATGGAAATTAGGGTCTCCAACCTTGGCTCCCTCCGTGGACCATTTGCATTATATTGACAGGACATAAGGCTGGAGGGACAACTTGTTTCCTGAAATTTTCCCCAGCACTGGATCATTGCTGGGTTGTATGGAATTAGTCAAACAGTGCTATGTAAGTTCCCTAATTCTGGCAAGGGGAGGCTGGGAGAATGGGGGCATGGCAGGAGCACAACAGTGCTGTGGTAGACCAGCTGCCAGAGTGTCCCCTTGGGCCATCAGCAGCTGGATGCAATCCATAGATGCCCGTACTAAGCCCAAAGATCAAAAAGCTGCAAAGAGGGTAGAGAGCCAAGCTCCCCTTTCTTTTGAGCCAGGTGGGTGCTTCACTCAGTGTACTGCTAGAGTACTTTAAAAGGGTCAATAAACACGTGGACAATGAGGATACAGTGGATATAGTGTACTTAGATTTCCAGAAAGCCTTTGTCAAGGTCCCTCACCAAAGGCTCTTAAATAAAGTAAGTTGTTATGGGATAAGAGGGAAGGTCCTCTCATGGATTGATATGATAAAATCATGACTGGTGTGAAAAAGTGAATAAGGAAAAGTTATTTACTTATTCCCACAATATATGAACTAGGGGTCATGAAATGAAATTAATAGGCAGCGGGTTTAAAACAAACAAAAGGAAGTTTTTCTTCACTCAGCGCACAGTCAACTTGAGGAACTCCTTGCCAGAGGATGTGGTAAAGATTAGGACTTTAACAGGGTTCAAAAAAGAGCAAGATAGATTTATGGAGGTTAGGTCCATCAATGGCTATTAGCCAGGATGGGTAAGAATGCTGACCGTAGCCTCTGTTTGTCTGGAAATGGGTGACAGGGGAGGGATCATCTGAGGATTACCTGTTGTGTTCCCTCCCTCTGGGGCATCTGGTATTGCTCACTGTCAGCAGACAAGATACTGGGCTAGATGGACCTTTCCTCTGACCCAATATGGCCATTCTTATGTTCTTATGCAATTCAATTGGACCTGAGAATTCAGCCCTATATTGTTCACATCAAATTAGAAATATGTTACTACATGGAGTCATAGAAAAGTAGAACTGGTAGAGTCCTCAATAGATCATATAGTCCCCTGCAGTGAGACAGAACTAAGTATTATGAAGACCACCTCTAACAGTGATTGTCTAACCTGTGCTTAAAACCTTCTGTGTCAGAGATTCCACAGCCTCCCTCTGTTCCAACGCTTAGCCAACCTTATAGTTAGAAAGTTTTTCCTTGTGTCTAACTTAAAACTCTTTTGCAGCAATTTAAATCCATTACTTCTTGTCTTGTCCTCAAACTAAAAGAACAAGTCAGCACCTTTCTCTTGATAAGAACTGTTTACACACTTGCAGATTGTTATCTCTCCCCTCCCTCAATTTCCTCTTCTCCTGACTAAACAAGTCTCAGGGTATGTCTACACTACAGCACTAATTCAAACTAACTTAGTTCAAATTAGTTAATTCGAACTAAGTGCATTCGAACTAATTCGAATTAGTGCATCTAGACCTAAAAACTAATTTGAATTAGCGTTTT
>JANRFK010001158.1:35418738-35439193 GCA_030068395.1 Apalone spinifera
ACATTAGCCACCCTAGTTCGAACTAGGGTGGCTAGTGTAGACATACCCTGAGTGAGATTTTCTAGTCAGTTGTGCACCCACCTTATAGCAGATTCATGTGGGCTGTTTCCCTAGTTGATTTGTAAGAATCACGAGAGACGATATCAAAAGCCTTTCTAAAGTTGATATAAATCACATCTACAGCTTCCCTCTATCCACAAGGATTGTCATCCTGATAAACAGGAATATTAGTTTGGTTTGACGATTTGTTCTTGACAAACTTCTGCTGACTATTAATTACCACATTAACTTTAGGTGCTTTCAAATGAATTGTTTGAAGATATGCTCCGTTATCTTTCTAAATGCTTAAGTCAAGTTGGCTAGTCAGTAAGGCCCTAGGTTGTCCTTATTCCTCTTTTTATAGATAGATATATTTGTCACTTTCCTGCCCTCTTGACGCTTCATAAGTTCTCAAAGATAATGGCTAATGGCTCAGAGATCTCTTTTGATTGTTCTTTAAGTATTCTAGGATTTATTCATCAGGTTCTGCAGAATTTAAGACATCTCACTTCTCTAAATTATTCTTTACTTGTTCTTTCCCAATTTCAGCCTCAACTCCTAATCCATTTACACCAATATTTGCTACATTAGTCCTCCAATGCCCATTTTCACCTAGCAGTTTAGCAAAACAAAAAAGACATTTAACATTTCAACCATTGCTGCATTTTCTATTATTTTTTCCCTCTTTATTGAGTAAGCAGGCCTAACCTGTCCTTGGTCTTCCTCTTGCTTCTAATGTATTTGAAAAGAGTTTTCTTGTCATTCTTTATGTTCTTTGCTAGTTTAAACTTGTTTTGTTCCTTCATGTTTCTAATTCTATTCCTACATGCTTGCCTTCTTGCTTTGTAATTTTCTTTCATAATATGACCTACCACCTAGTTTACACTTCCTACCATTTCCTCCTTCCTGTGGTCATACTACTGCAGTCTTCCCCTCCTGGGTTGCTTCCTCACCCCTGGATATCTCCATATGCTTCTTTATCCTTGGAGTTCTCCATATGCATATGTAATGAATTTCTGGGTGCATGGATGCTCCGGACCCTAGTAACATGCCTGAGATAGCTTGACTTTAGCAAAGCTTTTGATATAGTCTCCCACAGTATTTCTGCCAGTAAGTTAAAGCAGTATGGATTGGATAAATGGACTGTAAGGTGGATAGAAAGCTGGCTAGATTGTCAGGCTCAACAGATAGTGATCAACGACTTGATGTTTGGCTGGCGGGCAGTATCAAGTGGAGTGCCCCAACGGTCAGTTCTGGGACATTCAACATTTTTATTAATGACCTAGATGAGATGATGGATTACACCCTCAGCAAATTTGCAGATGACACTAAGCTATGGGGAGATGTAGATATATTGGAGGGTAGGGATAGGGTCCAGAGCATATAGAGGTATAATCAAAAAGGCCAAAGCGCATTTGGAATTGCAGCTAGCAAGGAATGTGGAGGACCTTAAAGACTAACATATATATATATATAGTGTCATGTGCTTTCATGGGCAAAACCCATGGGTTTTGCCCATGAACGCTCATGATACTCTCTTGATATTTTTGGTAGTCTCTAAGGGCATGTCTATACAGCAGGGCAAAAGTCAAACTAAGCTACACAACTTCAGCTATGTCAGTTGTGTAGCTGAAGTCAAAATAGCTTAATTCGGCTTTTGGCGCTGTACACAGCAAGAAGTTGAAGAAAGGACACTCTTCCTTCGACTTACTTATTCCTTGTGAAATGAAGGTTACAGGAATCAGACTAAGCAGTTCTCCAGCTTGCCATTATTTCAAAATAATGGCTTGCTGTCTAGATGTACACTTTATTATTTTAGAATAACATTAGTTATTCCAAAATAACGCTGCTGTGTTGACATAGCCTAAGGTGCTACAGGACTACTTGTTTGGCTCAGCAGCAGTTTGGTAGAAAAGGACCTGGGGATTACAGTGGATGAGAAGCTGGATGAGTCAACAGTTTGCTTTTGTAGCTAAGAAGGCTAATGGCATATTAGGGTTTATTAGGAGGAACATTACCAGCAGATCTATGGAAGTGATTATTTCCCTTTGTTTGGCACTGGTGAGGCCACATCTGGAGTATTGTGTCCAATTCAGGGCCTCCCATTGTAAAAAGGATGTGGACACATTGGAGAAAGTCCAGCAGAGGGCAGCAAAAATTATTAGGAGGCTGAAGCACATGACTTATGAGGAGAGGCTGAGATATTTGGGCTTATTTAGGCTACAGAAGAGTGAGGGGAGCTGTGATGGCAGCCCTCAACTACCTGAAGGGATGGTCCCAAGAGGATGAAGAGAGGCTGTTCTCAGTGGTGACAGGTGACAGAATGAGGAGCAGTGGTCTGAAGTTGCCTTGGGGGAGGTCTAGATTGGATATTAAGAAAAAACTTTCACTAAGAGTGTGGAGAGGCACTTGAATGGGTTACCTAGGGAGGTGGTAGAATCTCCATCCCTAGAGGTTTTTAAATCCTGTCTTGACAAAGCCCTGGCTGGGATGATTTAGATGGGATTGGTCCTGCTTTTAGCAGGGGGTTGGACTCGATAATCTCCTGAGGTCTCTTCCAGCCTTATGATTCTGTGATTCTATGATTCTAAGTCTTTTGTTTTCAATTGTTCTCAAATGGACAGTTTCTGCCACACTTATTTATTTTACGTAGCACTTTACTTGGCAAAAATATCCCACTGAAATCAACAGACAGCATGGAGAATAAGGTACTGCTCTGTGGGGATAATTGTGTGAGAATCTGGCCTTTAGTGGGCTCTGAAAAGGAGTCTTATAAAATCCTAGGCCAGGGAGCATATTCTTCTCTCAAAGCACATATCTAGCTTCCATTGAAGTCTCTGGGCATATACATTAAGAAAAGAACATGCTTCTAAATCTGAATTTTCTCCTTTTAAATCTTGAGCTACAATATGACTAGAGATTGCAGAATAACAAGTTGACAAAGCAGTAGTGATTGGTCAAAAGTTGTCCTTAATAAACTTTGCTTGGCAAAATGTCTACCAGGTAATTTACATCACCACAAGTGCATTCCATTCCCTCAGCCTCCAGTGTCTTTTACAGTTAAAAACTTCTTTCTTGCTGTAGTTTATGGCAGATTTTACTATGTGTACTTAGGAACCAGTAAGGCTGACTAAACTGATTTCCTCCGTGACCTTTACTACTGTCGGCTCAAAACAATTTAGTCCATTTTAAGTCATTTGAGAGCACGGTAAACATTATCCAAGGGGCTTAGGAATGGCCATCTAAACCATGACCTTTGAAGCTGACAGATGACAAAAAAAAATGTTCCACTTTAAGCCATTTTAAAGCAAGATGCTAAAGGTCTCTTATCCTGTTGAAACAGAAGGGAATTTACTTCTGGTTACTTTTTACCCCCATGAAATAAAGACATTTTGTTTCATGCAAGTAACCATTTTTTTTCCTTTTTGGGGGGGAGCGGTTGTAAAGGAGGGGGAAATCATTTAAATTACTCAATTCCCATGTGTCTTGACTAAAAGCTCAAACCATTCAATTAGTGTAAACTAAAAACTAAAACAAAAGGGGCAAGAGAGCAACTGAGAAAATTAGGCTGAGCATCAAGGGAAAACTTGCCCTGTGAATACTTAGACTGTAAACGGGGTGGGGGGAGAATTGTTCCAACCTTTAACCACACATACACTATTGAAACCAGTTTTCTAAATCCACATTGAACTGATTCATAAGCAATGGAAAGTAGACTTAGGGTTGATTGCTTGTCAGCTATATTGGAAGTTATGACACTAGTAATCACCAAACCCCATGTGGTATACATACCCACCATTAGTCGAAGGGCAAAATGCACCTGAGCCAAGGAGTAAGGTTCAGAAAGCCTTCTCCACTTAGCTGCCCTGTGACGGTATGTGCATACTCCACACTGAATGAGGTTGAGTTAAAACCCTGTGGGTAGAAGAAGTCCCGCTCCTTCACCCAGAGTTGGAATGCTCCAAATGCTGAGGCAGCATAAAAGGAGTAGCACAGCTCAGTCTGGGCTGGCCACTGGAGGAGAAGGAATTACAGCAGAAGCTCCAGAAATGCACTAGCCTGAGTCCCAGACAGGGGGACCCAGAGATCCAAGAGACTGCCAGGAGCTCCGAGCGCCGGGGGAGTCCCTGGGGCAACAAAGGATCCAGAGACCAGCACTGGAGCAGGTCCATTCCAAGTGGTCTCTGGATCCACCTGGAATGGACCTGCTCCAGCGCTGGTAGGAAGTGAAACAGGGAGGATGTTGGAGTGGTATCTCCCACCCAGGTGAGCTCGGTGTGTTTCAGTCGGAGTCCCCGCTGAGCCAGCTGCAGAATGCTCTGCCACTCGCAGGGCCCTGGGTTGGGACTCAGTGGAGCAGGATTGGCCAGGGTCCCCCTACTGGGACTGCTACCCCTTCCCCGTTGACCTTAGCCAGTAGGCTGTGTATGCCCTGAGTTAGAGGGACACCCAGCATTGACTTTGGCCACTAGGCCATGCCTCCCTGACTTTAAGGGCCATACTTTATTGACTGTAGCCTTTAGGTTGTACTACCTACTATAAACAGAGCCTAGTTTGTACAGACTGAGAGAGGCAGCCAGCAACCAGAGTGCTGACTAGGTGGTGTCCACACCCCTGAGTACCCTCCCCCCCAAGGGACGGGATGTGCATACACCGCGGCATGCCCACAACCATAATTGAAGCCACTGCTCTCTCCAGAACACTGTTCCTGGTCCTTATTGGCATGCCCTGAAGGAAAAGCCACCCACAAGATGAGGGGAACAACTAGGAGAAGAGAAGCAAGGATCTATATAGTCCAGTGGTGATGGTTAGAGCCTACAAAGGATTACCATAGTCACTGCTATTTCAGGTGACACATTGCCATTAGTCACTAGAGTCTGAAATGACATGCAGTCGCTTATTCAGAGATGTGTTCTAATAGGAGTGTGCAGATCATAGTCTCAAATTGTAACATTTTATGCAATTACCAATTTCATTCCCTAAGTCAGACTCTGAAGTAAAGCATCTCTCACAGAACAGAAACGAACAGAACAGAGCACAGCCAGGATGAAATCTGGCCGGGATTTGGCCCCTTGCCTGCACTGAACTTGTTATCTATCAAGGTCGACATGTCATTATACACAGTGTGGTCACAAACTTCACAGAGGTATTTAAATAGAGCGATCTAACAGTCTGGGGATGAAAAGGATGAGAAGAGACAAGAATGTTGCCCCTGTAAAATTGAAACAGTGCACTTTGGCATTTCTGCCTAATCCCATGAGTACATTCATCGTAAGCAATATTCTGTGCATCTAATATAAACTGTCTGGTGGTGGCATTTCTAATATACCCTAGATGGGTGCTTGATGAATTATGCTTAACTTTTATTAGCCTAAATAAATATAGAAAATAATAAAAAAGTTCCCAAAATAAACCTTCCACCTCCTCCCTTTTAAAGGCAACTTCTCACACTGGACCAGTCCTGAGGGTTGTCTATGAGGAGAAATGTGACCAGGCCATTGTGCTGACTCATTTATAACTTATTGCAGGGGAGGGAGAACCCTTTTTAAAAGGGATGAGTCTTGCAATGGAATGGTTACCTATCAAACTTTAGATTAGCCTGATTTATAGTACCTGTAATTTAGGGGTCCACTATGTTTTGTTTCTGGTGCTATTCAAGGCTTTCACTCTGGAGACCATCAGCACAGCATTTCCATTTGCAGTTGCCTTTGTGGACCATGGAATAAGAGACTGCCTCAAAAACAGCCAAGGGTTTTAAAATTAACAGAGCCGGAAGCTGATAGCATGTGGATCACACATATAGCATAAAACACTGATGGGTTATGGTCACATCAGTCAGACCAGGGGAGGACAAAATATCACCCATGGGCCAGATCCAGCCCACAGCACAGCAGGATCCTCAGACAGGCTCCCTGCCTGTCTCAACCCTGCACACTGCTCAGAGTGGCCAGCTGCAGGGGCCATGTGCTTCTCTGAGTACTGTTGCAATCACAGGTTGCAGAGGCTTTTCGTACTTCCCCCATCCCTCCACTATCTTACAGCTCCCATTAGCCAGAAACCAACCAATGAGAGCTGTCTAGGCTGTGTTTGCAGGGCAGTGTCCAAAGTATTCACTGGCATTCAGAGAAGCACGACAGCCACTTTGAGCAGCATGTGAGGGCTCAGCAGGCACATACCCTGCCTGAGGGAGCTGCTGGCTTGGAGCAGCCCAGGTAAGCACCTCCCAGCCAGATCCTGCTCCTGGCTCCTCAACCCCTCACTTTCATCAACCCCACAAATAGCCCATTGCATAGGGCTTCTAGGTGCTGTGATAACACCAATCAAAATGATCAGGTGTGACAGATCACATGAATCATTAGGAGTAGATCTGCATTTGACAGGAACAACAGTCTACAGGTAAAAAAAAGTGTTTCTGAAGGTAAAAAAGGTGTTTCTGTCCATAGCTGTTGCTATTTGGGTCTCAGTGCAGCTACAATGAGTTCAATTAAACTGTTTATGCACCAACTTAAGGTGTCCCAATATTGGAGCTTTGGCTTATATGGGACTCCCCTTCCCCTGTTCTGATTTTTCCCACTTGCTAGCTGGTCACACTACACCAACTTGATGAGGGAAGTTAGGCTACTTGATGTGGTCACAGCTCCAGCTTCAACATGCTTTTTTTCACCTACTTATGAGCATAACCTCCCAGATTAAGTTTTACACAATTATTTTCAAGAAGGCCCTTATATTTCCCCACTTAATCCAGTGTGATAAGACAAAATATTATGCAATCCAGGATTTATTCACAACCTCAGTGCCAAAACTTGCCCAGTTTTCTTTTTCCTTTTGTCCTGTTAACAGAATGGTGTTCTCTCCTACAGTATACGTGACACTCATCTGCTGTAGAAACTACTACAGTGAATAATATGTCTAATAACACACCTGCTGGATGTGGTTCACTGTCCCGTCAAGTGGCACTGAGACCACTTACAGAGAGAAAGGAGGAGTCTGCTCTACAGCCTTAACTGAGCCCCAGATGGCTTTATAGTACAAGTTGTAAAGACTCCTGCACTAAGCTCTAGAGGTCCCAAGTTTGGTTCTGCCTGTCCATGTTTCAAATTCATGGTACCAACTGAGAGTGTCTAAAAATAATTAAGGCTATGCAGTTAAAGTTTTCATAAATTATTATGGAATGTAACCCTGGAGATTCAATGCAGTATTTTCTTTTAAATCCTAGACATATGCTTTACATTTCCATTTAATTACCTATACTATAAATTACAGAAGTGAAGTACATAAGTGTGGGCATGTTTATTTCTAATGAATAAAAGAACTGTTTTTAATTACTTCATAATTCCTTGAGTTTCAATAAAAGTAACAAATACTGTAACAGACAACTGAAGTAGAAACCTGTGAATCTAGATATTTAATATTTTACTCAGAAAAAATAGTCCTTTCTTCTCCTTTCTTAGTGAAGGTTTGATAAAAGAGCATGGTAGTGACATCTTGGTTACTAAGGGTTCATTGTTTTTTAAAATATTCTTCTTTATCCTTTGAGATATCACTTAATTATCAAAAGAAATGCACACAATATTCTGTGATATTGGAGTCTTGATTTGTTGCATTGCTTCCTTACTGATTCCCAACAGCTCAGTTAGAAGCAATGCGTGTCAAGATCATGTCCTCTGAAGAAGTGGGTTGTGCCCACAAAAGCTCATGATACTAGACATATATTTTTGTTAGTCTCTAAGGTGCCACAAGACTACTCATTTTTTAAAAATTGTTTTTAAAGTTACAGACTAACATGGCTACCCCGTGTTAATGGAGGGAGACCAATTTAGTTTGATCCAGAGCGAAGCAGGAAATGTAAAAATACATATATATACAGAAATTTTAAAATGTAGCTTTCTCTCTATAATGTAAGATATTAACCTGAAAAATTAACAGGGAGACCTCATACAATCAGATCAAGTCAGGCCATTCAAGTCAGCACGAGTGTTGCCAACAACATCAGCGTGTGAGCTGAGCAAAACTGGTTCTAAACCATCAGACTAGAGACTGCAGCCAATGTAACACGGGGGAGGAATTTTCACAGTGAGCTTTGTCCCCCACACTCTGACATACAAAGTTGCAAAGAAGGTGTTTCCTGAAGCTGGCAACAATCATAGAAGTCTCATTGAAACCAAGTTTACCCTTAGGGATAAACACTAACCCTAAGAGAAAAGTAACACAGATAACATTGCACGTACAGCAACTTCTTCCAAATTAGGCATGGACAATAATGGCAAATGGATACAACACAGAAACCTACCCTTGGTTGGTCATATCTACTTTGTCAGTACATGATGGGTCTTGCTTTTCCTTATAATTTGGCATGGTTTGCCTCACTCAACTGAGTTCTCTTTAGCTATTTCTATATCAAACTCAGAGGAACAAGAGAGAGACATGATTTCCTTCCCTCATACTACACATGTCATGCAGCCCTTTGGCCTAGTAAAGAGAAGTAGAACCTGTAGAGTTGAAAGGTTTTCATTTCAATGACCTCTTGTATGGGTCATGACATGGGGTGGTGGAAGGGAGAGAACAAACCTGTGTTGCTCTAATTCCTGTGGAGAAATTACTAAACCTAGAGGCTGCATCTAGACTGGCATGATTTTCCGCAAATGCTTTTAACAGAAAAGTTTTTCAGTTAAAAGCATTTGCAGAAAAGAGCATCTAGATTGGCACAGACGCTTTTGCGCAAAAGCATCCGTGGCCAATCTAGACGCAGTTGCCAGTCTAGACGCAGCCAGAGATTCCAAAGGTAAAATGTGAAAGTCTTAATCTTCATTGCCCTATCAATCTAAGGTAGTGAGGATCACAGGCACCTGAAAAGCATCTAGAGGAGGGAGCAAAACCCCCCAAACATAGCATGGAAGATATACCAGTTTCCTGCAGTACCCTGGACAAACCTTCTTGAATTCAATTTCAATAACTCAGGAGTACATGGTATAAAAATGCAAATGTTTATGTATTATTAAGGGATTATATGTAACTGCTCTAGGGAGAAGACCTGACAAATGTAAACCCTAGGAAGTGTTATGAGCTTCAGAAGGATGATTTGATACAATGTAAAGTTTTTTAAAGGTAAGTAGATTTCCCAGAAACTCTCCAGAGAGAGGTGTATGCAAATATAAACTGCACATGCAAGAATTCATCCTTTGAAGCTTCAGGATGAGGAGGGAACTTTTTGTCTACTGATCACCTGTTACATGAGGACAGATCAAAGACCCAGACTGCATAGGCACTGACTATGTGTGCACCGGGACTGGAGTTCAAGAAACTGTTAGCTGTGCTGCCAAAGAAAAAAGTCCTAACTTGTAATTCTTCCATCTGCACCCCTTCATTGTGTAGCATTTTCTAAGCTTGTGAATAAACCACATTTAGGTATAGAGATCCATATACGTTTTGTGAATCTGTTGTGCTGCAGATAAACACAAAATAGAAAATAAGGTTATTTTCTATTTATTTGGTTACAGTGAATAACTGGAAGCCATAATATGAGAAGAAATCTCAAAAAATAATAAGCATACTTAGACACTAGGGAATTTCTTTTTATTGAAGTATGGTTTCCCTGTCTCCTTTTCTTTCCTGCTGCAGGATAAATTTTAGTTTTACATGAGCACTAGTTTACATGTCCAGCTAGGATGCCAAGTTGAATAATTCAATACAGATAATAGTTCCAGACATCCATTCAACTAAATAAATAAAAGCTGCAACCCAATGCTGGAAAACCCTTTGCGTATTCTAAGATTATTTAGCAAACGTAACAATTTTTCGTCACTCACTCTGCACCCTACTCTTTAAGCCACCTAATTCAGCTCAATATCTCATAGGAGATTTTCAGTACTGTAATACAAATCCACGTGTAACATATTCAAGAACAGGAAGGTGCAGAAATACTGTTACTGTTGCCTACGAGGCCCAGAGTGTCTGTCCGAGGAGTAGGCTGAGCACCAACAGATCCACAAAAGTTAGGGGGCGGCAGTGCTTAATTTGTAATAAAAGAGGTGCCAGGGCTCAAGCGATTATTTCACTTCCATAACTGAGCAGGTAAGCCCGGAGGTGCCGGGGATATAGCATGCCAAGCCTTACCCCTGGCAAGACATGGCACACATTAAGTGCTGAGGGACAGGCATCTGCATCTGTCATGCTGCAAATGATAGAGAAGCTGTGGAGCCATTTCTCCAACCTATGTCAGCCTCCTTCTGAAGCGTGAGATGATTCTTGTCTAGCCACACCCTCTCTTACCTAAATGACTTCATTCCCAGTTGCAGCTGCATGTTGCCATTCATGGAACTCTCACAGAACTGACATCAGTGCCATGTGACAGGTACACTAGCAGGACCAGATTAACTCTTCCCTGGACCCGGAGCCTGTAGGCTCTGGGGCCCAAAATGTATGCTTCAATGTGTGGAAGGAGCTGCCAAGGAGTGCGGTGAATGTGCAGGGTCTGGGAGGGAGGGAGGGAGGTTACAGGCACAGGCTGGAGGCAAAAGTGTGGGGGCTGGGAAGGAAATAGGGTGCAGAAACAGGTTGAGGGGGGTGGGATTTGGTTGGGTGGGAAGGAGGGAGCAGGCGTGGGCTGGGAGTGGGGGATTTGGGCAGGAGGGAGGTTCCTGGGCAGGGTACAGAATTGCCAGGTCTGGGTAGGTAGGAAGGGTCTGGATGGTTAGCAGTTGGTAAAATGCAGGAGCAGACTGGGGGTGCAGGGTTTGGGAGAGAGGGAGGATGTGGGAGCAGGCAGGGGATTGGGATGCTTACCTGGAATAGCTTCTAGGGGGCACACGCAGGCACAGCCCCTCACTGGTTCCATTGGTTGCGATTCCAAGCCAATGGAAGCAGCGAGGGTGGAGCCTGCAGGTAGGGGCCCCTAGAAGATATGCATATGGCTCCAGCCCAGGGCCCTACCGCCCCTTCATAATCCAGCCTTGCACACCTCATTTGCATCTTTACTGAGTATTAAGATGCAGCTATAAGAACAGTACAGCCAGGATGCCTGGAAATATAAAAATATACATTCAGCTAATTATGTTACAAAATGTTAATGCTATCCAAAGACATTCTAGAATATTCCTCCTTCTCTCTCCCAAGGACAAGCAAACATTAAGACAGACCATACAAGACATTCATGTTTTAATTAGAGCAATACATCTAGATAAAACGGACTCTACCACCCTTATCCTCTTGCAAGAAGACCTTGTGTTCTTAAAGTTGGAAAAAATACATACTTTGAAAGGTTTAACCTTTTGTTTATTTTTTACATATTAGAAGGACAGATACTTTTGCAAATTGCAAACTAGCTTAATGAAAAGTTATTAATATTCCATCAATGACATTGCTACATAAATGGAAAAAGCTTTATGTACCAACATAGAATCTAATGACTTCTCTAAACCATTGTAAGAAGTTATATATATATATATATATATATTAAAGGAGAATTAATTAAGTAGTGGCACTGCAGAAGCAAATCCTCAACCAAATCTGGAAGAAAAGAAACCTCTTTCCAAAGTCAACAACTTTTAATTAAGCTAAAGACTTTGTAACTCATTTAATCTTAAAAGACTACTTGGAAAACTACAGGCATCAACTTTGTGAGTGTCCAGGGCTTGGAGCAGCCATGGAAAAAAATAATGGGTGCTCAACACCCACTGACAGTCTCACCAATCAGCTCCTCCCCACTTCCACCTGGTGCCTCCCACCCACTGCGGATTAGGTGTTTAGCTGTTCAGTAGACACTGGGGGGAGTAATAGGGGGAGGGCAGTGCTACTGAGGGGAGGGGCAAGAAGAGGTGGATGGGGATGAGGGCTTGAGGTGCTGTGAGGGCAGGACCCAGAGCAGACTAGAGGTCAAGCACCCCCCGGGAACATAGGAAGTCGGCACTTATGTGGAAAACTAAAAGACTTCTATATAAAGAACAGGAGTGTTTGGAATGTGTGCAAACAGAATTGAACAGAATCCTGTCAAAATCCAGTAAAATTGAAACTCAGCTGAAATAAATGAAGGAGTCAAAACTATTTTTCAAAGTTATCTGGATCTTTCCTGCCACAAGAAAAACAAAGTCGACGAAAGAAATATTGAATATTCATTAAACAGACTGCATATTCAGGAGCTGAAAGTGTCACCTAAGCCAAGCCTAAAGGCCTGAAGCCAATGAAAGAGTGCCAGCAACCAACTGTGAATCTAAATAAGCCTGAAACAGGTGTGCTTTCCTATAATTTCATGAAAATAGGAAAGAGACAGGTATAAAAACTCTAAAGTAGAAACGGCACCCCCCCCCCCCCCCCCCCCCCCCCCCCCCCCCGCTACTCTGCTCAAACACAGCACTTCACAAGCCAGCTGCCACAGACAGATAAGAAAAACAGAGACAGCTCACAAAGACACCAACCTGAGGAAATTCTTCCAAAGACTTCAGCTTGGATTGGTGAGAGGAAGTTAACTAAGTCACTTCCAAGCAATTAGATTTAAAAAAATAACAACAACCCTTGTAATGAGTTTGTTGGAATATTGAAATGACATTGTAACTTAAGACTTGACTTAGTTTCTCCCTGATCACCAAATGGTTAGACCATGTATTCCACTAGATGAAAACACTGGAAAACAGAAATAGTGGAATATAATTGGCTTTAAAATTCATACTGTTTGTAATTGACCTTCCTTAAGGCATCTCTTTAAAGGGCCAAATATTTAAATATTTTTCTTGGTGTCACAGGATTCAGTTAAAATTGCTTACTCTGAATGACCAACTGGTCCACCTGCCCTGAATCAAAATACTTTTGTCTATCTATAATCATTCATGGCTGCCTACACTAAAGAATGGATTCACAACAATTTTGAAAAATAAAATCTTTGGGTCTGGTCTTACCATGAAAAAGCATCCCAGAGACAGCTCACTCTCAAGGAAGTAACCATCAGGAGGAAAGCTCTATGCAGAAACACATGCAGAAGAGACTGCAAAGGCACTCAGCACTTGTATTCTGTCCTTTGTGTTGTTTTGTGAAATTTGTCTTTAATAGTAAAAGAGCCAGGACTAATAACTGTGATTATTTTGCTTAGTCTTGATCTTGGTGTCATCCAAAGTGTATAAAAGCAATGTTGTAACTAAAACATGGGAGACACATCCCTGAGTTGACTGTTTAAAAAAAAAAACCCAACAATGCAGAGCTGCCCTGCCGCTTTTCTTTCTAAACTAAATATTTTGTGTAATTTTTAAAATCAAAATTACTCCTTACGCAACATTTTAAAACAACCCTTTTAAACCTCACACAGGTTCATAAGAACATAAGGTTTCATTGCCATGGCTGTGGGAGGAGGGGAAGATTTCACCCTGGACAAAGACTGGCTAGTCATTATCAAAGACAGAAAATTAAACACCACATTCCACTTTCTGGGTGGAAGAGTGGTCTTGACTCTAGATGTAAGAAAGACAAATTTCTCTCTGAGACAAATTTCTTCTGTGACTCAGGCACGTCTTTTAACCTCTCTGTATATGAGTTTGCCCAGCTAGAAAGAAGGGATTGTGCCACTGGCAGACCAGATGCCAACTCTTGCCACAGTTGAGCATTGACAAATGCATTACTGGAAATCAGTCAGTTTCACCAGCTTTATGAAATGCTTGTAAGTAGCTGCATGCATTAACCTTGGTTATAGCTTTATCACATGCTATAAGGCAATATTTAAGTTTTTACTTTATGATTATTAAAAAAAAAATTGCTCCTAACACTATAAGCCCTATCAGGAGATTTTTCTCCTACCTGGCAAAAAGACCTGTCAAAACTAAATGAGCTATTGTGAGGCACAACAATGCAAAGAGTTTAACTGTCCCTTGGCCCCCAGGAAGAGGCTGTGTGCAGAAGGGATTGTCCTATCAGCTTGGATTCTGATGGGAAGACAAGAAATTTTCTCATTTCTCTTTTACTGTTTGGACTTTCACAAGGCTGCAGCTACTAGGCTGGAGCAGAGAACCCCCAGTGTCAACTTGGGTATGTCCTAAAATACATCCAGAGCTGACAGATACCTACAATTCTGGGTCCATTTATACCATAGCATAGACGAACTCATTTGTGTATAAATGGCTTGCCTGCTTTAACCTTTTAATAACTCATTTCTTTTTCCTAGTTAGTAAATCTCTAGTTAGTTTATTACAGGACTGAATACAAGCATTGTCCTTGGTCAGAGATCAAAGGTACAAATTGCCTTAGGTTAAATCACTGATCTATTGGTACTGGAAGCAACCTGAATACTATGTGATCTTTAATGCAATCACTTATTACTAATCCCCGTTTGCCTGGATGCCAACAAAGACTGGCATGTGCAAGCAGACAGTCTGTGACTCCATGGTAAGATTGCTATTGAGCTTTAGGGGCTCATCCTTGTCACTAGGTTGGGGAAATCTGTCCGGCTTCTAGACAGTCTGCCCTGAGGTTAACACTCATGATTGTGAACCACTCCAGCCAGTGATAACTGTACTACTTCACTCCATGCTGCAAACATTAAAGAATTAAGTTTGAAATCTTCAAGTTGTAAGGCAACATAGGCTCTTTAACAATAACTATTAATATTCAGAGCACTTTACAGACATTGTCTAATTAATCCTCACAACAACCCTGTGAAGTAGTTCTCTCCATTTTGCAGATTAGGAAATGAGGCAGAGAAGTTAAGTGACTTGCCAAAGCCACCGAAGGAAGCCAGTATAAGAACTTAGATTAGCACCAAGCCATTTCCTATGCTCAATTTATTAGACCATGATCCTTTCTCAGGAGTTGAATAAGTGCTCTAAGAGATGCAAAATTATCTGAATACAAATACACCTATCCCAATAGCATGCTACATACAGTTTCAGTAGCAAATTAACCACCAACTGTTGAAATTAAACTTTCGGCTCTGTTGACAGGCCATTAAAGCAAGTTCAACATTAAATAAGTTTCAGCTGTTGCTGATAATAAATAGCAGTATGATTAATGTTTTCTTTGTTACAGGAACAAATTCTGTAATCTCTAATGGAGGCCAATGAGTTATAATTCACTAGCTTCAATAAAGAGGAACTAATTCAAGATTTGTTATAAAGTTAGTATGCATTAATTGCTAATTGCTTACTTTGAAGTAGTAAAATATTACAGAATTGTTTTTAAGTAATTATTGTTATTTTAAAGAATACACAAGGTTGATACAGCAGAATCACTTTTAGTCAATGAATTAAAAATGCAGATACTCACAAAAAGCCAAACCTGGCAGACTTCTCTTGAATCTCATTGGCATGATGGGCTCATTATAAAGCTAAAGTTGAAGTGAAGGGATAACATTTACTGCTGATTAGTGTGAATTTTAATGGGCAGGTGCCATAGAATGTTATGCTGTTCTCATGCCAAAGAAATTTATGGGATGCAGATTCTAGAAGGCTTCAATGTGGGAGACAGAAAAGGAGAGAAGAAAGAAAAGACACTTAACTTAGTCTGAAACAAAGTTAGGGGAAGGATATAAAATGCTAGGTTCATCTCCTAGGTGGATCAAAGAGCTAAGTTCTTTAGTCTGACACTCCACTACACCTACCAGAGCACAAACTGCAGGTTTGGCTGTGAGGCCAGCAAGCAGTAGTCTCCCCAGCTCTTCAACAAGAGATATTCTTTTATTTCTTAAAAGGTGAGGCAGGGATGCAAAATAAATGTGATTTGTCTTTAGGCATGCATGACGAGCATTGGTAATGCTGTAGGACTGAAAAATGAAACTGCCCTTTTAATGAATTATAGCTACCAGTTGATGCTATGTAACCTCATGAATTGTGGCCCAATTTTTATGAACGGGACTTTATAAATAAAACGGTTAACTAATTTTGAATTAATTTGTTACCATCCTGTTATGAATGGTCTTTGAAGAATCTGTTACAGGTTGGACCTCCCTGGTCCAGCACCCTCAGGTCCTGACTGGTCCCGAACGAGGGATTTGCTGGACCATGGGAGGTCCCTTCCCTCACGGGCTATGCTGAACATTAGGGCTCCAGGCTGGCTCTGCTGCTGCCTGCCTTTTGTTCGGGAGTTCTTTTGGTTTGATTGCTGGACTGCATGTGCTTGTACCCCTTTGCTGGTTTTGTTTGCTTATGGCATGGCTGGCGTTCATACTGCATGTTCTAATACCCACTTTGCTGTTTCAAGTTACTTGTTAGCACCATGTGTGCTGATCTCTCTTTCTCTCTCTCTCTCTCTCTTTTTCTCAGTACAGCAGGAGTTAGCCCTGGTGCTACTACACCCATGGGAAGTTTCTATGTTGCACAGAAGGAGTTCACACTGCTTGCTGCTAGATCCCTCACTGTTCTGTTTGAGTTCACCCTGCGTGTGGTTAACCCTCTTTCTGTTCAGAAAGAAAGAAAGAAAGAAAGAAAATATGTCTATGTGTATATATATTGGGTCTGTAAAATAAGGGTCCATGTTTCTTTAAAAAATCTAGTAGCCCCACCTACACAGAGAATTTGGTGCTGTGTGAGAAGGACTCATAGTAATTTCGAAATAATGAAATTCACCGGATGCTCCGATGCCACTAGTTTGAACTTATTGGCCTCCAGAAGGCCTCCTGCAGCTTCCCAGAGTGCTTCCTGGGGCTCTAAGTCTGAGGTAATACGTCCACACCAACGGAGCCTGCCTTGGATTAATTTCAACATTTGCCCATAGTGAGGACATGCTAGTTTGAATTTGTTAAATCGGGAGTTCTTAAGTCAAATGGAAATAGTTTCCCTAGTGCAGTCATGGCCAAAGTGTAACAGTTCAGCAGAACAGTGGGACAGTATTAAATTAATATCCTTGCTGTTACTCCTGGGGTTGGTTTTTTAACCATCTAGTTCAATTTTCCTTTTCCTATTTTGTATAGAGTTGTTCTCTAGTATAAATCCCTGTAAATAAATGTCATCTTTTAGTTTTGACCTTCCAGGTGGAGACTTTCATTTAAAAATACTAATTTACAGAACGAGAGAAGAGAGTCTTACAAGATCGGCCTGGAGGTCAATGGACATACCCTGATCCTACTAAAAAAAATAGGAGCTATTTTTCAGTCAAAGGTCCCATATAGGGGGCTCACAGACTTGTCAGGCCACTGGGCAAGGTAGGAAGGGGCAAGCTCTATGCTCCCAGAAGCATAGGGGCAGGGTGGGGCAGTTAGCTCCCAGTGCCGACTGGAGTATGCCACACTATCCCCTTCCCCAGACAGACAAAAGTCCAGAGGTAGCAGCAGCAATGGCCAGGACCCCTGGACCTTTTTTGATCATCAGGGCTCAGAGTAACTGCCTCCTTTCGTCTCCCTGTTAGCAGGCCAGGTCCCATCAAATTCCATTGTATGGCCATCTGATCAGAAGCTGATCAGAGATTGCCACAGTTAGGTCTTAGCTTCATTGAACACTATGGCCAAAGTTTTAGAGTTCATCTGGCAGTGAATCAAGGCAGCTGTGTAGGATGCCTAGAAAGTAAAGTTGCTTTTGAAATCCATGGGTAAGATTTTCAGAAGTGCCTAAATCTCATTTTCAAAAGTGATGTAGGCACTTGGGATACTAAACAAGTACTTCACATTTAACAAAACAAGGGCCTTTGAAAACATTACCCTAAATCAAACAGAAGCCAGTCATTTTGAGGAGGAACATTTCTACTAAACATGAAATGATGATGATAAAAGAAATCAGGCAAAGAGATGCAACAAAACCATTTACAAATTAACACAAAAGTAGGTAGTGGATTTGTACAAGCACACAACACATCTTAGGGGTTCTGTTAATAAGAGAGATTTCAGCTTTAGCACAAAATATAAAAGGTCATTGGAACTGCTGATAAAAATACAGCTAGTGCTGCTATTACTACTAATGGCTATGAATGGTGTGAACACGGTAATAATGACTCCAGCGTAATGACTACAGCAATGTTATTTTAATGCTAGGTAATCTATGGCCTCACTGTGAAAAGGTGCACAAGGCAAGAGAGAGAGTACAAGGAGCATTCCCCGCTTGTTCGTGGGCCGCCATTTAAGGGCCAGGCCCAATTAAAACCCACACACTTAAGGACCAAAAGGAGACTAGCCCCTAAAATGATGTTATCTAGCATCTCCGAAGAGCAAGACTAGACTAGACAAGTGCTATGGCCTTGTGCCACCTTGAGTTAGTTAGCACAACTGGCTCCATGTAAGTACATGAGGTGCCTTTTCAAAGCAAGTTTCATCTTGCAACTTTCTTAAGAGACAGGAGTTCCTAAAAGTGCAGGCATCATGAACCTTTCCCAACTCTCCCACTGATGTCAGTGAAACAGCCCTTGTGATACACCAGCACCTGCAGCACCATTGAGAAGTACCCTTTGTGGTTTATGTACTCTTTGGCAAGGTGGTTGGGTGCAAAGATAAGGGTGTGTATTCCATCTATTGCCCCACCACAATTAAGGTACCCCATTACAGCAAAGCCCCTGTTATGTCCTGCACCTTCCCAGAGTCACCATTCTTCGTAGCAGAAGGGTATTGATTACCTTGGCTACTTGAATCACAACAGCCCCCACTGTAGATTTCCCCACTCCAAATTGATGCCCAGCTGACTAGTAGCTGACAGGTGTTGTAAGCTTCCACAAGGCTAATGCCACTAGCTTCTCAATTGTCACAGTGGGTCTCATTCTGGTATTGATACACTTCAGGGCTGGTGAAAGCAATTTGCAAACTTCCATGAAAGTGGCTTTACCCGCGCAAATGTTTTGCAGCTACTGCTTATTGGCCCATAGCTGCATAATTATACGGTTTCACCAGTCTGTGCATGTTTCATAGCACCAAACCTGCCATTCCACTGTGGCAATAAGATTGAATGCCGGCATCATTTGCCATCACTCAACTCAAGTGCTTAACAGAAGAGTACGTTCATGGACTCCTGAGATTCTTCCTTGTTCTAGGAGGCCCCGGATATGCTCTGGACATAAAGCACAAGATGGTTAATATGATTCCCATATCACTTTGCTGCTAAACAAGTACCATGGTGGGTTCCATGCTTGCCTTGCTATGGCATGTGCATGGATAACCAAGGACGAAAAGGGCATGAAAAGATTGTTTGCCATTGCTTTCAAGTGAGCAGGAGGGGACGAGATGAGCACATAATGGGATGCTCACAACATGTACCCAGAAAGTCCTGCTGCACTGTTTTGGTCCCAGCATGCACTAAGAGCATAACTCAGAAAGCAAAGGGGCGGCAGGAATTGTAGAATAGCTACCCATAGTGCCTTGCTGCGAAAGTTGACAATAGCCACCCTCGTGGGGACGCACTACTTCGAACTATGTCTAATTCTTGCACACACTGGGGACATGCACCTTCGACTTTACAAAATCAAGTGCTTGAAGACTGACCTTAATAAAGTTGACCTTATCTCTCAGTGTAGACAATACCTGAGGTTTTCTGGGGACCTTGCAAGGCAGATTTATTTGGAAACCTCATCAAAAGAACCAGTTAGGGCAGCTCCCTCACCCCAATTTCAAACAGGAGGTGTACTCCCGGGCAAAGCTCTTAACATCACAGCATTAGCATGGAATATGAGTCCTACAGAGAGGTGCTTCTCCCAGCTTGTGTCCCTACAGCAGGGAGTCAGTGTTTTGTTTACAAACAGAAGCAGGATGCCTAATGTAAGAAAAAGCTGGTAATGAAATTAAGGATCTAAAAGTCATTAGATGAACCTGTAAAACAGGAATCCCTTTGTGGGTGTGGAGAGGGATTGAAGAGAGAATTGAGGCAATTCAGAAGAAATACAGCCAAGCTCTCTGAGCCAAGATTATATTCAGAAAATGAAAGATGTAAGGGGCATAAGTGAAAAGCAGCACCTAAACCCCTGGGAAGGGATATCAGGCCATGTCTAGACTCCAGGCTTCTTTTGGAAGAACTTTTTTTTGGAAGAGATCTTCTGAAAAAACTTCTTCCAAAAGAGAGTGTCCACACACAAAAGCACATTGAAAAAGCAATCTGCTTTTTCAACAGATAGAGTCCACACTGAAAGGACACTATCTCACATTTAAGCTGTGATTACTATGGACGGAATGGCCACCAGGGCTCCTGTGCTTCTTCCTCTTCCCTCTTCTTTTGAAAGAACTCCCTCTTCCCAGTTCACACACGCCTTTTTCATAAAAAGCTCTCTCAGAAAAAGGTTTCTTCCTTGTAGAAAGAGGATTTCCAATGCTGGAAAAACCCGTCTTTTTTTATTTACTTTTGGAAGAATGTGATTGCAGTGTGGACGTAACTCAGGTTTTGTTGGAAAAACGGCCATTTTTCCAACAAAATTCTGTACTGGAGACATACCCATAGGGTGTGTCTAGACTACCTGGCTCCATCGACGGAGCCATGTAAAGTAGTTCACCCGACATAGTCAATGAAGCGGGGATTTAAATAATCCCCACTTCATTAAAATA
>JANRFK010001158.1:35451748-35467168 GCA_030068395.1 Apalone spinifera
AGCAAGGGGAAGAAGGGGGAGGGGAAGCTCAGGGTTCAGGAGTGGGGGTCTCGCTGGACCAACTTGATTGTCATGCAAACCTGCTCCTAGATTGCATGTGGCCTTTGGTGGCCAGGCTGGCAGCTATCCTGCCATAGATGGCTGTGTTCCTCCATCTAGTGCGGAGATCATGGACATGGGGGCACCCCCCCCAAACCTGAATAAGGTCCATAATCTCTGCCCTGGACCAGGGAGGTGCCTGCCTTCTCCAGGCTCTGGCAGGCTCCTGGGATTTGTCAGACTGCTCCTGGAGAGCAGTGGCTTGCTGGCTCATGTTTTGGGGCCACTGGGTCAGGGGGAGTGACTGCGGGCTCTGGGCTGGCAGGCTTGGAGCTGGCACATGCACTGTGGCTACCCCTTTAAGGGCTCCAGGGTATGGGGAGGGAGAAGAGTGTTCTTGGTTGAGGCTGGAGTGGCCACCAGGGCACCCTGGGAAGGCTGGAGGCCCTCTATTTCGAAATAAGTGTCTACACACAATAAGTGTCTTCTTTCGAAATAGCTATTTCGAATTTGGCGTTATTCCTCATAGAATGAGGTTTACCAAATTCGAAATAAGTGCTTGGCTATTTCAAATTTATTTCGAAATAGCGGTTTGGCTGTGTAGACGCTAGGAAAGTTATTTCAAAATAAGGGCTATTATTTCAAAATAACTTTGCTGTGTAGACATACCCTTAGAGACTAATATATTTAGTTGGGCATACGCTTTTGTGAGCTGGATCCCACTTCATTAGATACATTAGATACATGAAGTGGGATCTTCAGTCTGGCAGGGATATATACACCCATGTATAGATTGGTGTGTTACATTAACTATGTGGAGTACCAGGGCTAACAAGACCAATTCAATCAGGGAGGATGTGGCCCGCTCCCAACATTTAATAAGAAGGTGAGATTACCAAAAAGGAGAAAATTCCTTTTTGTAGTGAGCTAGCCACTTCTAGGGTGTGTCTACACTGCAGGGCTTAGCATGAAACAAGCTACGCAAATTGAGCTTCATCAATTGCGCGCTTATTTCTAAATAGCTTATTTCGAAATAGGGAGTGTCTACAAGGCACTTATTTTGAAATGGAGCACTCTTCCTCTGACTTCCCTTATACCTCATACAATGAGGGTTACGAGAGCTGGAGTAAGAAGTCCTCCAGCTTGCCAGTATTTTGACACTATTTTGAAATAACTGCCTGCTGTGTAGATGCAGAATGTTATTTTGTAATAGCACTAGTTATTTCGGAATAGTATTGCAATGTAGATGTACTCCTAGTATCTATGTGGGAGCCAGAAATTTCTTAGCAGCTGAATTTGTGCTACAGAACTCATTCCTTAAGGAGGTAAAAAGGACCAGGACATTAACAACTTTCAGAAATAAGCCCCCAAATTTGCAAACATTTAAGTATGTATTAAAACTATTTCAACAGGACTACATACATAAGCCAAAAGCAGCATATCCATCAGCATTGGTTGGATTGAAGCAATACCTAGCTGCACTTGTTCTTTAGTTGTTAACTATTTGTATTTTACTTATTTTAGTTACCCTACAATATGTTCTTCACCTAAGCACACCACACACTCTCTGAAAAAGATACACAAATACATATAAACTAATCAATCTCTTTCTCTTATAAACTGAGAAAGAGATAAAGGAATTGTTATTGTTCTCCAACCTTACACAGTTGGATGCCACTCAAATACTGTGGGCATTAGCTTGATATGAAGAAAGGGCATCTTTGGAATGCAATAGCTGCTTTTTAAGCAAAACCTTTAAAATAAAGCAATTTGTGGAGGGGGGAATCCAATATATTTTTCAAATATTTTATCTTATGTGTCAAATTGTGATACCTTATCTCACCCAAGCATACAGCTCTGTCAAGGAGTTTATATGTATGTAGAGACAGAGGTAACAGGGTTATCAAGTGTGCAGAGCTGCAAATAGTGCTAAGCATGGAGAAGATCAATGTCAACAGCATAACTGGCATGCTTGTTAACAGTAGGGGAGTTAAACTGGATTATGCTTAGTGTAACACAGTGTTCCATGAAAGGCTACACAACAGCCCAGTTTCTGTATGTGGAGAAAGAGACCTGAGAGCCTTCTTTTAGCCTTCAAGGGCCCAAAGCTGCTCTCACACTCACTGATTTTCATGGCATTAGGATCCACCCCTAATCTGGCCCTTCCAGGCAGTATTTGCTCATTGCACTATAGATCAATTGACATAACACTGAAGCATCTATGACATAAATCACAAAACCAACATCCTGTTTCTGTTGGTAGATGGCTCAGCTCTTCGGCATAGGGACCAATCCGTCTTCACATTTTGAAAGCTGCAAGCACAAGGGGGACGCTTCTCTTAACAAATAACATGAAGACTGTTGCGTGCCTTCATAAAATTAATGAATAAAGGAATTGCTAAAACCTTAAAATTCACTGCAATTGGGACTAGTCACCCAAATAAATCCCAATAACACCTAATGTTATAAACCAAAAGCAAAATAAACCTTCCCAGTTTTATCTTCAGTCCACAGAATCCCATTACCATGGTGTCTGCCTCAGAATCTTTCCTAACAACATCCCTGTGAGGCAGGTTAATATCAACCCATTTTATACACGGTGACCTTAGGCAAAACAGCAAGGACCAGATTTTTAAAGTATTTAAGTGTGATGCCTAAAATCAGGCCTCCCAATATCACAGGCATCACCTGAGACCAAATGGTGGGAAATCTGGGTTTGTTTCCAAGGCCCTAGGTTCCTCTCAAAATACAATACACCCATGAACTAAGGAAGAACCCAAGCCCTTAAAATAACAACCTCTGCACACCCAGAAGTCTCTTTGCCCCACTAGAAAGTGCTTTTCCTGCTCTCTGAAGGAACTCCCAACTGGATTCTCTGCTGTACACTGCTCTGCTGGCTAGCTGGCCACTGGAGCACTCCCCAACCACAGCATGGGTGTCCTCGGCCTTCACAACATCTCCTACCTTTGTCTTCATTCCAGCTGCCAATGTAGGAGATGCCTAGCTAGTCCAGGCAGGCTGTAAATAACCTGAACACTTCTTTTGGCCTTTTGGATATTTTTCTGGATTTTAATTTGGTTAATATCTGTTGAGATAAAGCTGTTAATAATGCTTTATTGTGTCCTGCCACTGTTATCCCACAACACTGCAAAGACTTCTTATTCATTAGTGTCCCACCTGTAGAAGCTGAAGATATAACATGAATGGTAATGAACGCTTATCTTAAATCTCCAGCTAATTGCTTAAAGATGATCTTTTAAAAATCACTCCTTTTCCTGTGCCTAGTTTAAATGGATTTTAAAATAAGATATTTATTTTATTTTATTAAATTAAAACAAAAGGGTCAAGTAAAATCCTCTGCCAATGAGGGTTCCAATCACAAGAGTGGGGAACACTGTCTCATTGTTTTAGCATAGATGTCTCTCAGACATTTACCCACTTAGGCTCCTTTGTTCTCCTGCCCAAATTAAAAAGGGTGATGCATGAGTGGGTTCATACAAGACCATGTGTCTGAGTGACAGGCATTCAGCCAGGAGCAATGCTACAATTCTTGTTTGGTTTATGCAACAATCACTCAAAAAGATTTCATATTAATTTTTTCAGTTATTCTTTATTAAAAAATAGACGAAAAAACCCAGTGAAATTGCATTTTTTAAAGAATCTAAATATTGCAGCCTTCGTTTTTCATAACTACTACTAATTCCTCCATCCTTGCACTCTCAACCACGGTAACAGGTGTTGAACAACAAGGGAGGTGCTACAAAGCCCTCTAATGTGAGGGACAAGACTCTTTTCAACTTCAGTGGAATTTGCATTTTGCCCAAAGAACTTGCAGGAGCAGGCCCAAGAAAATAGTTAGCAACTACACTCCAATTTAGGTTTTTGTTGTGGCCAAGACTTTTGTGGACGAGCAAGAGTCGAAGTAGGAAAAAATATGTCCCCCTTGCCTTCTATTCAGCCTCCTATCACATTCGCTTCAGGTCAGGGAACAGTATTGTGCACCTCTCACCTCCCACTCGAGTTCTCAAGGAAGAAGCAAAAGGGATGGAGAATGGGTAGTGTCTTGATTCCCTACCCAAACATCAAGACAGCTGAGCCAGTGCAGAGGGTGAGATTATAATGAGGTCAAAACACAGCAGCGAATCAGGCTCCTGGACTAGGGGTGAGGTAAGCAGAAATTAAAAAACATAAAGTTGAGACTTATATGTTTGCTATTGGTTGTCCTGCCATCTGTAAAAATAATTGTTGTATTAATTACAGTGCAAATAACCTATCACTGAATTTTTCATTTCTTTTTCCTATAAACACTAACAGACAATTAAAATAATAATAAAAAATCTCAGATAATATTTTAACAGAGCATTCTCTTCTAATTGGATTAATAATTCACAATCCAGCTACCTCAGATGATTATACGTTAGCATATTACTTCAGTCCTATAACTATAAGCTAGAGAATGCAATTAATAGTGAATATGATTTTTCTTTACATTTGCAAGTTAAGAACAAACACTGGCAGCCAGAAAGCAACAATGAGCTTGCTGCTAAGAGGTAACTGAGCTACTTTATATTTATCTCTTATTATGAGCAACACAAATTGCAGGTGCTTTTGTTGACATTTTTCCTAGCATGAAAATAAAGTTCCAGGAAACCTGTAATATCTAATGTCCTGAGCAGCTATGATAATTGCTTGTCTCCCCAAACATAACTGAAAGGACAGGGGAAAAACACATTTACTAAGGTGTTATTGGTTCTCGTTTAAGAATATTTTTAATTAAGATATATTTTAAATCTTCTACAACAATATTTTCAATAAACAAACTCAAGCTTTGCTGTTCACAGCTGGCTCTTCTCTCTCTTTTTCTTTTCTTTCTTTCTTCTCCCGACATACTTTATATACAGCCCCACACTAGTGCTGCTTCATACCCATATGAAGTGCCAAAATTCTCTCTTCATTTTACAGCACACAACCTATCGTTGTGCTTCTCCGTTTTCTGTAGCTCTCTCATTCCCCAGTCAGACCGAGATTCAAGTTTCACTGTACGTATACATATATAAAAAGGCAAAGCAACCTATTCCAATTGCACTTTATTTTTAGATGTACTATATTTTCATGCAGAAAGAAATGGAAGCAGTTAGTAACCTATAAGTGGTTTTTGCTAATATTTCAATGTGGTTAAAGTTAAAAACCCTTGCTCTGTGATCTGCAATGACTATGGCTACGTCTACATTGGCGCGCTTTTGCGCCAAAGCTATGCAAATGAGGCTTAGCATTAGAATATCGCTGAGCCTCATTTGCATAACTAATGATCCGCCATTTTCGCGGACCAGGCTCTTGCGCAAGACGGGGCTGTCTACACTGGCCCGTCTTGCGCAAGAAAAACCCTTTTGCGCAAAGCCCTTATGCCCGAAAATGATCGTCATCCTATACATTCAAACTTCCTCTTCATGCTTTTTTCCAAGCTGTCCCTTAAATATGGAACACATACCCAACAACAGGGTTCAAGGCAATCTCTGTCTTTGTTTATTTAAATCACTCCTTAACACTACACTTTTTTCTCTCATATCCAGTGATATTAATTCAGCCAAGTACTGCATCTGAACAGTTTTGAGTTCTTATTAATTACTCACATTGTGCAAAAGACTCAATAATGATTTTTTGTTTTTGATGCAAGGATCTTCCTGAAGTTCTGAGTTACCTCTTGCAGCACCCAAATTATATGCACTAGGATGCAGGAACAAATATCTCTCTTTGTGTGCTGTTTATCTTTTTAGATCCAGCTCCATGATGGAGTTTCCTTGCAGAAAATTTTCCACAGAGACACCAATACTTTAGCAATAAATATATTTTTATTAGCTTTGAGGGGGGAAGGATGGGAAATGTGGTTGGTACACATGCTTTGGAAATCTCAGAGCTCCTTTTGATAGGATGAAGGTGATAACTGATGAAGAGACCTTTGAAGGACTCCAAAGCATTGCACACCTCTTATTTTATGTTACTCTAATAAAAGTGTAGCTGTTTGCCCAGTTCTGCTGTCTAGCTCAGTTGCTGAGGTCTATGTTTTTCAATAAATCATTTTCAGACCTCTGATATCCATTTCCTGGCCTCAACAATACAATCCTGAAGAAGCAAAGGTAAAATAAATCTCTTCTGGAAGGTTTATCAGTGTAAGGCAGTTGCACATCCAATATAAAGTCACACTGGATCCCACATGCTTTCAGGCATGTACAAATGCTCAGTTATACAGTGTTTGTGCTTTAAAACTTTACAACTTTGCATTCGGTAACCAGGAAAATAGCATGGTCAGTGATTAAAACACCATATTGGCAGTCCAGAAGCCTATCCTCTATTCTTAGATCTGGCTCTGACCTACTGTTCACCTTAGACCCTGTCACTTCACCCCTGTTTCCGCACACATCCTTTGTTTAGACTGTAACTAAGTTGTCTCATGTAGAGACTGTGTCTTACTGCATGTATACATTGCCTAGCACAATGGAGCTCCCATTTCAGTTGAAGTCTTTATATGCTACTGTATTACCAGCTGTTTATTTGGTATCTTTTATTTCTGTGTTTTCATTATTCCCTGTACTCACAGAAAATGTAGGGAATATTGTTAATACTGAAGAAGTAGTATTTCTTTTTTTAAAAATGACACAAAATAAGATTTGAATTTAGTTATCTAAATACCCTTATGTCAAGTTTCCACATGTGACCACCTCTGAATTCATTAGAAAATATACAGTTGACCCATAGGGTAACAGTTATACCAGTGAGATGCATGAGAATTACCCATACAGTATGCAGGTACATTATCAATGGTCAGATAATTCAAGGGTGACAAATAACTACCCACTGTTCCTTCAAATCTGCTATAGTGTCTTTCTTTTAAACACTTTCTTTTAACTCGTTACAATTTTCTTTTTTCCATATAGTCAGCCATGGACTCTTCATTCGTTCTGGCCCGGGATTTCACTGACAATGGCACTGATTCATTGATGCCAATGCGGGTGTTGTCTGCATGAAGAAAAGATTGTAAGACCTTTGGGACCTTTGATCAAATAACCTGAATTTTCTGCATGTTCATTTACCACTTCCCTAAAATGGATATCATAATACCTTCCTCCCTCCCAAGTGTACTGTGAGACATAATCATCATTTGTAGTTAAATATTAAATGAAATGTTTGCATAATTATTATGACTGCTAATTACAGCATCCACTCTTATCATATAAATATTCCATTAGTTCAAAGTTATCCAGAATATAATGTATTAAATGACATGTTTTGGACAATTGAGGAATCAAATTTAACTCTTGCCCAAGAATCAGTAGTCAGTGAAATTATGGCTGCTGCTATGAGGGTTCTATTTACCCTGCATTCTGTCTGACAGTATAAGCAATGTCCCAAAGAAGATAGTTTTCAAATGTCAAGTAGGCTGTACGTCATCCCCACATTGATGTAATTTGCACATGCCCCACGCTCAATGAGCATAGAATACCCTCTGCATACATAGTACATGCTGAGTGGCATCATCACAAGTTAGAGAACCATACAATTATTTTTTACAAAACTGTATTTCAATGTTCACATTCTTTTGAAGGTTTCATGCCTACTACCCCAACTGGGGGCTGTAATTTCCCCTTTCTGTGTAATACTGTTGCTATTTTGCCACCCTTTAGACTTTTGCTGAGTCTATAAAGCCAGACTCAAGGCCTGTACCCATCCCCAAGTCTGCCAGTTAATTCTGACATCTGACAAGAGTCTTCAACTCTTCAGCGTTATATGAACCTTACTATTTCCCAGGGTTTTTAAAAGTATTTTAGCACCCAGAAATGGGAAGCAAGGTATGGGTATGCCCTTGAGCTAGAATGTAAGGACAGTAACTATCCTTTGCCTCTGGGATCCGCATGAAGGCTCCTTTTGGGATTTAAAATATTAAGTCCGGCTTTACCCAAGGCACTGCAGCATCTGTACTTGTGTGGACAGATCAATACCAATACCATTCAGAAACATCACATTTCCTTTGCTCCCCTTGTGATAAAATCAAAGAGTTAGCACATGGAACGAATGTCAGGAAATTTAGAGTTAAGTCTAACGCTGCCCTTGACTTTGCTGAGTGTGACTAGGGATTGTACAGGGCTCAGTCAGCCCTCATCCTGGTACTGCAATATCACTGCTATCACAAATCAGTCAGCAATTTGAATTTCCTGAATGCCACTTCAGTATTTCATTTTGTATTAGTCCTTTTATGTTGGTGACAATGGACTTCACCACAGGACACCTGAGTATGGGGCTGAATTAGTTTATTTCCACTGCAGTAGTACAATACAGAGAATGTACCTGAGCACTGTTGAGGAGACAGACCATGTTGGGGGGGTGGGGGAGGAGGGCAGGGTTAATGAAGCAAACTGAAACGGGGGAGACACTGTAAAGGAAAAAAATCTTACAAGTCTGTGTTGGCTCTATTTGGCAAAGAGTTTCATTCTAAGCCCTAATCACAGGAATGAGATCTGTTCTAAATTGTTTGCATTTGTCTCCGAGTGACTGGAAATTTGCTTGTTAAGTGTTCAGGTGGAGGAAAAAGCTTTCTCAGGTGCAGGAAGAAGCAGTGCTGTGCAGCCAGTGGAAAGAAACATTCAAACAATTATACACCCTACTGCTCCAAGTCATATTAAAACAATCTGTAAGCTAATGCAATGCTAACAACATCTCATAAATGGTAAACTGACTGGATGAACATCCTGGCTGAGCAGGCTGGATGAGCAATCTTCCTAGTTAAAAAATACAGTATCATTGTATTGTTCAACAAGGTTTTAAATGCCAGTTCTGGTTTTATACATGGCACATCTGACTGGAGCTTCCTGCACAACTAATGGCATCTATTTCAATGGGCACATCAGAGAACTTGCTTTAAGTATTTCAGCAACCACTGTAGCAAATAAAAAACATTTTTCTGGTGCATGAACTGTCTCTAACAGCATCCATACATGGAATATCTCTGTCACTTTGGGCCTGCTCTCTGTTCCAGGACCCTGTCAGTGCAGGTGGGTCAGAGCAAGGGCACCAAGAGAAGAAGTTCTTATGCCAGTTCTAACCTATGTGTTCCTTCTCAGCATCTAGCCCTGAGAAGGAACACAGAGGTAGAAGTGGCAGAAGAACCTCTTCCTGTTCAGGCTGCAAAGTGGTCATGGATCTGAGCATCTAACGGTTTCAACCCAGTAGTGAACAAAGTGATCACTGTGCCCCTGTACAAGGCCACCATTAGGAGGTCCATGTAGCAGCAGTACTCAGACTGCTGTGCAGACCCCCTCCCTCCTCCATAGTCATTATGTGAAGATGAGCATTTTGCAAAACCCTCCACACCAAGCTAAATGGGAGGCTAAATGCTTCTTTATGTATTGGCAACAAACATTTGTACATTGTGCATACCTCAAGACAGATAGAGCATCAAGGATTCCTTCCTCTGGGAAAGAATCCAAATTCTGAACAACTCCCAGCCAGGGGATGTTTGACTTCTGGGCTTTTAGAGTATTTTTAATATGTCCCAGAACACAATTAGGGAGCTGCAAAAGAACTGTATTAGAGTCTGGACTAAAATGACATACATCTTCTACAAATTTTGGAAGGGCTGTGCAGGCCCATTCTATTAAGAAAGCAAACGTACCTTCAGCTTCAATCTGAAAGAACTTCTACATATTTCCTCATTATTTTTGCAATTTCATTCTAATTTTATTCATCACAATAGTTCATTTTTCTCTACGTGTATCCCCATAATGGAGTAAGCCACCACAGAGACATATGAAAACCCCAGGGATACAGCTGTGTTATATCAATACCTCTTGTTGAGTTATAAAGGAAAGATTCACAGGAAGGAAAACTCATCGGCAGGGGCACACAACCACATTGACTTCACCATTCTTTCTCCATATAATCACCTCATAGTGTATGTCTTCCTGCTCACTTAACCCAGGTAATCCACACCTCCTCTAACTTTGGATTTGCATAGCCAATAAATGATCCCACGGTTAAGTCCTACTTGTATTACTGTGTGCTCTCTATTCTATATGCACCTGTGTGTGACAGCAGCATATCCAATGGATCTCTGTACAGAGGTGATCTGGAATTCTTTCCCAGTCAACTGTGGAAGAACTCATCTGTTCATTGGGGCAACTGGGGGAAGGGCTTTGGAGAACAATTAGCATTCATGTGACTGAGCCAGCACCCTTGCTGCAAAGTGAACAAGTTAAAACAGAGCTAAGCCAAGAAAGCTAGCCAGGCTTTGAGTATCCCCAAACCCAGATCAGCAGATTGGAGGTGGGGGGGCGGAAAGAGTATTGAGGTAAAACATAGGTTAACAATGCGTTGGAGACATACTTGACCTCTGAGAGCATAATCAGGAACATACTTACCTTGACACAACATCTTAGCAGAGTTTTCTCTAGAACCAGTAAAAGCCATCCTGCTTGACAATAGCTGCTGGACTCCATTTTAGGTCGAAAGAGAAGGGCTTGTAAGTGCTGCTGTTTATACCTTTACACAGCACCATCAGATATCAGAATCCAGTATTGCAAAGAAGTCAGCAGTGCAACTCCTCACTGAAGAGTGGGAAACTGCTAAACACTGGTTGGTTGGTTTGTTCTGATTCTGGATTGTCTGATTTTGAGGGTTTTTTGTTAGTAGCCCCTACTTCATCTTAGCCAGAGAAAGTAAGGTGTGTTTTAATTGTGAGTAGGATGGTACTAGATAGATAGATAGATAGATATAGATGTTAAATCACAAATTAAGGAAAGAAGGAAAGGGAAGAGGGAATGCATAGGTATGTAGAGTAAACTTATTGGCTAAAGCTAACAATCAAGGGTTGGAGTCATGGGATTCTGAAACCAGTTCCCAGCACATAAAAGCTCACTTGAAGTTGAGACTTAATGATATTTAGTTCTTCAAATGGACAATTTCTTCTGTTGGCTTGTTTTCTTCAAGCTTCAGCTTTGGAATCATGTGATTATATAAGCATTTATGTATATGTCCTCTCTTTGTTAAGTGTCAGTGATTGCACCCTTATAGAGAAAAGCTTGAAAATGTAAGGCCTAATGCCTCCAGTTAGAAAGGGGGGAAAAAAGAATCCAAAACTATTTTACAGGTAAGATTATTGGTGTTTATACATAGTGTTGTAAACTTATTTTGGAAATTGAAAGTCAAGCTGGGGTATTTCGGGTATCTTTCATGCTTTATCACTTGTTAACAATGGCACAGCTGAAGTTTGTGGTATAGGTAAAAATGCAACTAAAGTGTCTATTTCTATATACCTCAAGATAAAAATTCTGTTTTGGAATTTAGTTAACAAGCTAAAAAGAACCTTCTAACTCTCTCTCAGCTGTGTTGCTCTGCAGGGCTAGCAAGTACTAGATTACTGTTACAGATAAAGCAAACATGTGACGTTGAGCACCTAGAGACCAGATCAATTGACCCATTCCCTTTTCTGCACTTAATAAAACAAGAATGTTAAAAGTAACTCTGATGCAGAGCTGTACAAAAATCCCCCCAAGAGTCTGTTTGTTTTGAAGGAGATATATCATGTGTCATCTGAAAACGGGACAATTTCATGCCCTGAGACTTGTGGACTAACAGCTGTGGGATTCACTTCTTGGGAGACATAAACAACAGGATGAATAATTACCGGTGTTCCCCTTATGAAATTCAGAATTCCAATAAGTTCATCACTGAAACAATTTAAATACCTTCAACAGCAGTGTACTTTGGATTCAAGTGTGTACCAGCCAAAGCTCTGGTGTCTTTGATCCATGGCATTTGGTGAGAAGAGGCTTAGGGAGTATATTAGAGCTCCATGTAAACCTAACACACTTTGCAGCTTCTTATGGGCATTTACCATCCCAGCTTTGTAAGAGCTGTGAGTGTTCATCACGGAACTTAAAGCATACAAGTCTTGCAGCTATATTTGCTTCTCTTCAGGTAATAGCAATGGCAATAATAGTGATAATTTGCTGCTCTTTTCACTCCAGTCACTCAATTACCTTGGAACATTCCCAAAATTTCTCCTCTGGCATAAGAGTAGGTATCATTCCTTAGATTCATGAACTCTATTATTTCATGATCACTTTCACCCAAGCTGCATTACACTTTCAAATACTTAACCAGTTCCTTTCTATTTGTTAAAAGCAAAGCTAGATAGAACAAGCTCTCTGCCTCTCCCAGAGCTTTCTCCACCTTCTCAAATAAAAATTTGTCTCCAATACATGCCAGGAACTTGTTGGATAATCAGTACCCTGCTGTATTTTCCCAACATATATCTGGATAGTTGAAGTTCCCCATCACTGCCAATTCCTGTGCTTTGGATGACTTTGATAGTTATTCAAAAAAAGCCTCATCCCCCTCTTCTTCCTGGTTAGGTGGTAGGTAGAGATCCCTACCATAATATCATCTTTGGTTTTTACCCCTTGTTTCGTTATGTGGAGACTTTCAACAAATCTGTCTGCTAATTCCATCTCAACTTCAGTCCAATAGTATACGTGTTTAATATATAAGGCAACACCTCCTTTCTATTTTCCCTGTCTGTCCTTCATGAATTAGCTGAACCCTTCTAGAATCTACCTTTGACCGGAAGGATCAAAGAGCACAGCACCTGTGCTCCAATCTCCTTCATCCATCCTCCCAGAGCTCTATAGTCACTTCTGATCAGCTAAGTATTATCCATTACAGTATCATGTTATCCATTACAGTATCATGGCTTTATAAGGCAGTGGGAAGGCGACTAGGGAGCTTGCGAACAGGACAGCAGCGATGGATGGTGATAGGTCTGCTGTTGTTACCTGCATGGAGTGTGCCATGTTTGTCTTCCTCAAAGACAAGAATGGAAGAAAGAATGGATTTCGTCTGCATGAAGTGCAAGCTGGCCGCCATTTTGGAAGAAAAATTAGAGGGCTGGAGGCCCAAGTGTCGACCCTGCGCTCGATCAGAGAGGACGAAGACTTCCTCGTCAGAAGGCAGCGTTTCATCCTTCAAGCACGGTAGGTGGAAGAGCAAGAGAGGGCAGTACGGGACCAGGAAGAGAACTGGCAGCATGTAACTTCTAGAAGGGGGAAAAGGCCAGCATGGGAATCCCCCAGTGCTATAGAGGTCAGCAATCGCTTTCAGGCTCTCTTCGCAGGCTCTGCAGTGTTGAATGGTTCGGACGGGACCTCACAAGGAAGAAACCGGAAGGAAACACCATCTACTAGAAGGCATGGAATGCGTAGTCCTAGAGATGGGGTTCCACGGCCACCACCCCAATAGAAAACTATGGGTGGTGGTGGTCGGGGACTCCCTCCTAAGAGGGACTGAGCCATTCATCTGCTGCCCAGACCTGGAATCTCGAGAGGTGTGCTGCTTACCGGGAGCTCGCATTCAGGATGTGACTGAGAAGCTTACCAAACTGATCAAACCTTTGGATCGCTACCCCTTCCTGCTTCTCCACGTGGGAACTAATGATACGGCCAAGAACGACCTTGAGCGGGTTACTACGGATTATGTAGCCCTGGGAAGAAGGATCCAAGAATTTGGAGCGCAAGTGGTGTTCTCGTCCATCCTCTCTGTTGAAAGGAAAGGACTGGGCAGGGATCATCGAATTGAGGAAGTCAATGCGTGGTTGCGCAGGTGGTGTCGCAGAGAGGGCTTTGGTTTCTTCGACCATGAGACTCTGTTCCGGGCACAAGGATTGTTAGGAAGAGATGGGATCTACCTAACCAAGAGAGGAAGGAGCATCTTCGCGGGCAGGCTTGCAAACCTAGTGAGGAGCTAGGTTTAAACTAGGTTCATTGGGAGACGGTGAGCACAACCCTGAGGGGAGAAGGAAAGTTGGATACTGGAAAGAAATGCAAAGAGGAACGAGCAACAAAGGAGGATCCCTGATTTGAATGGAGAAGATAGGGAGATCAACTGGCTATTTGAGGTGTTTGTACACTAATGCGAGATGCCTGCGCAACAAACTGAAAGAACTGGAGGCCCTGGCCAAGTCCAAGAAATATGATTTAATTGGGATAATGGAGACTTGGTGGGATGACTCACATGACTGGAGCGTTGTCATGGAAGGGTATAGACTGTTCAGGAAGAACAGGCAGGGGAGAAAAGGAGGAGGAGTTGCACTATACGTAAAAGAACACTATGATTGCTCTGAACTCCAGTATAAAGAGGGAGAAAAACCTGTTGAGAGTCTATGGGTTAAGTTTAAAGGAGCAAACAACAACAGTGATGTTGTGGTGGTGGTGTCTGCTACAGGCCACCGAATCGGGTGGATGAGGTAGATGAGGCTTTCTTTGTATAACTGAGAGAAGCTTCCAGATTGCAGGCCCTGGTTCTCATGGGGGACTTTAATCACCCTGACATCTGTTGGGAAACCAATATGGCTGTACACAGGCAATCCAGGAAGTTTTTGGAGAATGTTGTGGATAACTTCTTGGCACAAGTGCTGAAGGATCCGACCAGGGACCGTGCGCAGCTTGACCTTCTGCTCACAAACAGGGAGGAACTAATAGGGGAAGTAGAGGTGGATAACAACCTGGGAAGCAGTGATCATGAGGTGGTAGATTTCAGGATCCTGACCAAAGGAAGAAAAGAGAGTAGTAAAATACACACCTTGGACTTCAAAAAAGCAGATTTTGACTCCCTCAGAGATCTGATTGGCAGAATCCCCTGGGATGCTAACATGAAGGGGAAAGGAGTCCAGGAGAGCTGGCAGTATTTTAAAGAAGCGTTATAGAAGGCACAAAAAGAAACCATCCCGATGCGTAGCAAGAAAGGCAAACATGGTAGGAGACCGGATTGGTTTATGGGGGAAATCCTTGGTGAACTTAAGCACAAAAAGGAAGCTTACAAAAAGTGGAAACTTGGACAAATGACTAGGGAGGGGTTTAAATGTATAGCTCGAGAATGCCGAGGGGTTATCAGGAAGGCGAAAGCGCAAATGGAACTGCGACTGGCTGAGGATGTGAAGGATAACAAGAAAGGTTTCTACAGGCATGTTAATAAGAAGAGGGTGATCAGAGAGGATGTGCAGCCCCTACTGGATGAAGGAGGTAACCTAGTGACAGATGATGTGGGGAAAGCTGAAGTACTCAATGCTTTCTTTGCCTCTGTATTCACAGACAAGGTGGGCTCCCGGACTAATGCGATAAGTGACGCAAGATGGGATGAAGATGGACAGCCCTTAGTGGGTAAAGAACAGGTTAGGAACTATTTAGAAAAGCTAAACGTACGCAAATTCATGGGTCCAGACTTAATGCATCTGAGGGTACTGAGGGAGTTGGAAAATGTCATTGAGGAGCCTTTGGCCATTGTCTTTGAAAAGTCGGAGAGATCGGGAGAAATCCTGGATGATTGGAAAAGGGCAAA
>JANRFK010001158.1:35479439-35508531 GCA_030068395.1 Apalone spinifera
TGACTACATTAGCCACCCTAGTTCGAACTAGGCTGGCTAGTGTAGACATACCCTAATAAATGTGTTAGGGTATTAGAGCATATGCTTCTGTGAACTACAACGCACTTCCTCAGATGCTGAAGAGAAAAAGAAAGACAGAAAAAAAAAAGATACAAAGATGGGAGTGTGACATCAGTGCTATTACAATTAGCATGGATGTGGCTAATCTCCAAAAGTGGTGAGAGTACCTGAACAGGAAATTACCTACTGTAATGGGAGACCCACTTCACATGTTTGTTTACACCTTGGTTTACGGTGTCAAATTTGCACATGAATTCCAGGTCAGCAATTTCTCTCTGCAGCCTGTTTTTGAAGTTTTTCTGTCTGCAAATGGCAATTTGCAAGTCCAAAACTGTGCGCCCAGGCAGATTAAAGTGCTCCCCCATTGGCTTTAGGATGTTGCCATTCTTAATGTCTTAATAAATATAGCAGTTGCTGCAAGCTCACTCTCTGCTTACAGTAGTTCCTAGAAACCTCACCCCTACCTCCAAAGAACTTACAATTTAAATAGACAAGGCTGACTAGGTTGGGAAGGAAGCAGAGGCAGATAGAGGTGAAGTGACTTACCCAAGGTCAGACACAGCATGAATAGCAGAAACAGGAAACAAAGCCCAGGTCTCCTAGATGCCTGTCCACTGCCTTATCCATGAAGATCATGCTTTCTCTGAGAATATTATCAGCTGCTTATAATTCAGACATAATCAATTTCACAAGACACTTAAACCCAACAAAGCAAATGCTAAACACTCTGGGATCAAACAAGTTTGACTTTCAAACACAAGGGTCAATAAATTTGATTTTAGTACATCTGATAATAATATAATATATATCTGTAAAACTGGTCACCTTTGATATATACCCTAAAATGGGATAATGGAAAGCTACTGAAACCTAATGCCACTTAATAAGAAATATCTGATATGTATTTGAAGACTATTTTATCCACTATTTAATATTAATATAATATAAGTATGTACTTTGCAAGTTACCATCACATGCCATGGCTATATATCATCTTTTGTTCATACATGTCTGGCTTAAACTGACTTTCAGATTTCCAAGGCAAATCAATAAAAGGTGGAGGCAGAAGAAAAGCCTAGTATGAAAGCCTGAAAACTGACAGCATAGCAATAATAAGGAAAAGGGGAAAAATCAATAAGGCTATGTCTACACTCACGGCTTCTTGCGCAAGAACATCTTGCGCAAGTGTTCTTGTGCAAGAAGTCTTGCGCAAGAAAACGTCCACACTGCCATGTGCGAGCTGTGCTTTTGCACAAGAGCGCCCATGGCAGTGTGGACGCTCTCTTGTGCAAGAAAGCTCTGATGGCAATTTTAGACATAGGACTTTCTTGCGCAAGAAATCCCTGCCGAGCGTCCACACTACCCTCTTGCGCAAGAGTCCCTGCGCAAGAGAGCTTACACCTGTTAAAAAAGAGCGTAGCTCTTGCGCAAGGAGCCCTCTCTTACCACGGTGTACTGTAAATTTACTTGCGCAAAAGCGGGCAGGCAGTGTGGACGCTCTGCAGATTCTTGCGCAAGAACGGCCATACTTGCGCAAGAAGCTGCGAGTGTAGACATAGCCTGGGTTACACAGTTGAAACCCACACATTATTTCATTTGCATCATACATGGCATTTTACTTAATCTAAATATAAATGAGGCCATTGTCCACTGGACTGAGCACAGAACTAGGAGGAAGGAGATTATGGCTCTACAGACTTTTCCACTTACTTGCTTTGTTATTTTGGGCAAGTTGTTTAGGATAAAATATCAAAAGTCACTTAGGAACACACACTTCATTTACAATCATGGCCAATTCCCATTGAAAGTTAGTGGAACTTCGGCTAGTCCACGACAATAGACTATAATAGACTTACTAGTACAGTTAAAGTGGTAAACAGAGCCCCTGATGTGGACACAGTTGTATTGTACTAAAAAAAAAGTGCTTATATAGCTCATTTTGCTTCAGGAAGGGGAAGCTACACCTGAATAAATCAGCTTAATTTGAATATTAAAAGCATCCACACTACATTCTCACTAATGTATCTATACCTGCAATATATACTCTTACCTCCAATGAATAAAGTCAAACTGGTAAAACTTTTAAGTGTAATCCTGGCCTTACGCTCCCAATTCTCTCTGTTTCCTTCAAGTCTCCATGCCTCAGTTTCCCTACTGATAAAAAGTGGATTATAATTATCACCCTTTTAAAAATTGAGCTCTACATAAGTGTCAGACGTGCACATTCAATCAAACTTTGAATGCCTTTGGATTCTGAAATGGATGAAAAATTTAGCTGTACTCATTCAAGGACCTCAGGCTATCAGCCACCAATTCTGAAAGAGAACAATCAACAGTGCCAATTGTAGAAACAAAAAAACAAAACCAACAACAAAGACTGCATTAGTGATGAGCATCTCAAGGTAAATTTTAATTCACATTGTGCAGGTCCTTTTTGCATCACTGTAGCAACTCTGCTTATCATTACTGTCACACAGGAGAATCGGCTAAGAAAGAAGGACCAGAACAACTTTTAAGTTTTCCCCTCACAATGCTTAAACTTTCAGTAATACTTAGGGTGCATCTACAGAGCACCCTATACTTGAAATAAGATATGCAATTTGTGCTACACAAATTGCATATCTTATTTAGATTGAATTTTGAAATAGTGTATTTTGAAATTTGGCACATCCACACAGTGCCAAATTTCAAAATAACGTGCTATTTGGAGACATCCCTTAACCCTCATGGAATGAAGGTTACAGGGATGCTGAAATAGCACGTCCACTATTTTGAGACTTATCTCAAAATAGTGGGAGCATTTAAAAGATGTGGGGTAGCTATTTCGGGACACTTCTGGTATCCTGAAATAGCCCCGCTATGTAGACGTACCCTTACTGAACTAGCAACTAGGCATCAAGATTCAAGTGGCACAGGGCAGCAAATGTGCTATCCCTTTTCCTTCTCAATGAAAATCTTTTTCTCAGTGATAACCTCCAAAACTACAAGGTTCGTTCTTCCCTTCTGCTGTATTTGACCCAAGACTTTAAACTCAAAAGCAGAGCTATTCTATTTTGAAACCAGAACAGACAATGGAGAAGAAATATTTCTTACACTCATCATGATCTTTTAAAAGACCATTAACATTTTATTTTTATTTCATTGTGTTTTCCCTGAAAGGAACAATTTTTATGTTTCTGTTCTGAACATGGCACCTCAGTTATTTTTAGCACCAGCTGAGAAATATGTTATCTGAAAGCTTTGCATGAGAACTTTTCCTTGCTTGCTTATTGTGGTTGCTTGTCAAGCAAGAGAGATAGACTTGCTCTCAGTTCCTTTTGAGGGTGGAACAGTTTCATAAATAATCACTGACTAGACAGTGAAATTAAATTATAGTGATGAAAATTATCCAGTATTTTTCTTACTAAAGATTATAGAGAAAACCAATTCTACATTTAAAGATGCAAAGCTGTTGGTGATTATAAAGAAGTAGCATTGCCTACAACTCCCTCTAGTGATCCTGCTATAGGAAATACAGATATGACAAAGTATCGGCAGTTCAAAATTACTCCAAATTCTGTGTTATGCCTAATACATTAAATTGCTTTAATAGCCAAAATGCAATTTCTAACAATGCCAGTTGATTTTGCAGTATGCTAAACTGATTAATATAAACAGCGGAGACAAATATCATAACATGAACGCAGTCTGTTACAGGAAAGAATTACAAAGATTTGTCATGGAAGAATTTCAGGTACAACTTTCCTTCCTACCATTTTATAGAAAGTCTTGACAAGGCAACAGAAATACAAGGCTGCATTTTCAGAAATGTCTAGTGCCCACTGAGACTGCCTAACAGGGCCTAATTTTCAAAAAGCAGGAAACACTCCCCCTCTAAAAATCAGGGCCCAGTAAAGTGTCTAATGCTGGGTACCCAAAAATATCTGGTTACTTTTCGTTATCACCTTTTTGGTGCAATAAGGCAGAGCAACCTGAATAGCAGAATAAGGCTAGCTTACAGTCACTTTTCTATGTGTTTTTGGTTAAGATAAACATTTGAAAACACTCTTTTCATCTTAGTACTTGGCACATCACTAGGACTGTTTCTACACAGCAAGCCTTTATTTCAAAATAATGGTGAGCTCAAGGACTTCATACTCTGAGTCCCGTAACTCTCATTTTACCAGGAGTAAGGGAAGAAAGAGTGTTCTTCCTTCGACTTCCTGCTGTGAAGGGGACTGGACTAGATGACATTTCAAGGTCCCTTTCAGTTCTAGGAGATAGGCATATTTATTTAAATAGCATAGCTTAATTCAACTTTAGCCCTGCTGTGTAGGCATATCCTAGCATTTTTCATCTGAGCATCTTAAGCATCTTTCACAAGCCTTCCTTGGGTTTCATAATGCACCTTTTCAGGTACATTATAAATTAAGGTGAGTATTACATTCATTTTATAATTGAGTAAACTGTAGCACAGAAAGACTAAACGTTTCTCATCCCTTCATCATACAGCAAATCAGTGGCAGACCCAGGCAGATATCATGCTGGCAGCAAATTGTTTTTAACTTTAAGGCCATATTCAGTTTGCTATTTGTTCCTTATGGGAGCTCAGTTCATCTCTCAGTTGCAAAATATTTGGTTTTAGGTTGGCAAAATGCATCTTCCAGCACATAAATTTAGTGTCCCTATGTAACAGTTAAAGTTGATATGGTAGACCATAATGGCCTGTGAGGTCAAAATGGAAACCAGATGTGATTGACATATTAGACCATAATGCTGCCTCAGTCTTTCTGGTCAATAATCCACATTTTGTATGTATGTATGTATGTGCATTTTAAAGAAACTTCTTGTGTAGTTTATAATGACATGAAACAGATCCACAGGAAAAAGAGACTTTTTTTGTTTGGAGTGCTGGGCAGAGGAAGGAAATTGACAAGCGAAATGTTAAAATCCCTTAAGCATGCATTTAGACAGGACTCTATTTCAAAAGATCTCCAAATACTTTTAAAAAGGAACCAATTCATGCACCATTGAAATGCAGACCCCCTCTAAGGCATTACAGGCAACTGTTCAAGACACATAGCTAGAAAGATACTACCCACTCTCAGAGTTCCTGTGTGACCCAGCCGTATGTGGGGAAATCCAGAGTTAAGAGCGGTTAAGTGCTCTGCAGAACCAGGACCACTGTTATTCATGCTACCACTCCTTGTCAACGATGTGCCCTCTCGCATACGTGCTGCAGAATCAAATCCACACAAATGGTCCTGGCTTGAGCGCTCTGCTCTGAGTACAGTTCAGTTGGCCCACACCATGGAATAGGGAAGGCAAAACCCAGCTGAATGTTAGCTTGTTAAAAACAAAAAATTCGATACATTGGTTTAAACTGAAATTCAGAAGATTTATGAGAACATGGATACAAATTCCTCAGTCCAGGCCCTATTACAAGAATTGATATTGATTAGCATTTCAAACACTCAGACCACAGACTGAAAAGCCGACACACATCATTCCCTGCAAATCAGAGTGCATCAGAAAGCAAGAGAGCAGAGTTTGTACAGCTGCTTTCCCTTAAAAATGAGAGAATTTCTGAAATCTTTTGTCAATAAGGCTTCATCAAATCAGTAGCTCATTAAAAGACTGTATCTCACTTGTCAAAGACCTGAAGCACATTTGCTTGTTGGAAGAGCCTGCTTTCTCTCTATCCTTCCCTTCCCTTTTGGCCAGATATTAAGACAGAAAGAGACTGATATTATTTACTACTGATCCATTGATATTCCTAGTATTACTGAGCTCCTTTTGTGATAATGCTTGTCAAATAATTACCATGATTAGTATGGCCTGACCATATCTCATTGAAGCCAACAGTAGCTTTGGATTCACTTCAGTGGACATATAATCAGGCCTTAGTAATTAACTAACTTTAAGTTGAAACTAATGCAGGTGTCATGTATTTCATAAAAGCCATGCTATTGAAATATAGTGTACCTATCCTATCACTGCACAAAAGTGCAGCTTCACTTAATTTGATTCCTTGCACATTTTCACCACAGCATTACCCACTGAGATACAATCTGAAGTAATCATAGAGAAACAAGGACCTGTCGACTGGCTCACCTGAAATGTTGCTCTCACCTATTCTCTAACGATAACAATACAATCTACTGTCAGGGTGTCAAGGCTGATTCCGCACTCTGGCACGATGAATGCAGAAGTGGGGGCATGCAAAAGTACCCCAAAACTGTATCTTTCCAGGCTTTGATATAAAACTCCCCCCCCATCCTAAACCCCTAGATTTTGGGGATAAAAATCCATTGCCACCATCAAGTACTTTTGAACCCACAAACAGGGGTGGACACTTGAACCCAACCCCAGGGCACCCCAAGCTGCTTTCCCCAAAGAGCTTGAAAAAGAAGAGAAAATACAAACTCCAGTCTATGACGGCTATCCCCTAGTAAGAGGCATGCAGACAGATTTTCCAAGACACAGAACTGAACCAATACCAGGTTAATAAAAAAATAAAGAACTTTTATTATCACAATACTCCTGTTACAAGCATAGTTGGATTGGCTAGAGATAGTAAGAGCCACCAATTAATAAACTCATGGGGAATTTTCCCATGGGAACAAAATGTTGTTACAAAAGAGAGGAAAACCCATTTCTAAATGCACAGACATCAGATTCCCATTCCCAAACCATAAAACAATAAAATCTAATGGATTTATCTAGACCACTGGTTCCCAATCTTTTTGATACTGGGGACCAGTAAACCCATTCATAAACTTTTGGAGCACTGGTAACATTTATTTGCATATTCATTAAGCAAATAATGAATATGCAAATAAATTGTTTCTGGTTCTCCCAAAGCCCCAGTGCCAACTTTAGCAAAGCTTTTGATATGGTCTCCCACAGTATTCTTGCCAGCAAGTTAAGGAAGTATGGATTGGATAAATGGACTGTAAGATGGATAGAAAACTGGCTAGACTGTCGGGGTCCAGGGTTTCCCAAACTTTATATAGTTGGAACCCATTTTTTTTTAGTACCTTTTTTTGCGGCCCAAAAATATAAACACATATAAACTGGATTGAGACAGGAGGTGTGGGCTCTGGGATGTGAATGAGGAATTTAGGTATAGGAAAGAATGAGAGGTGCAAGCTCTGAGAGGGAATTTGGATGCAGGAGGATGTGGAGAAGGGGATGCTGGCTCAGGGAAGGGGCTCCAGGCTGGGGAGTGCTGGGCGCAAGTGGAGGGTTGGGGTGCTGAGCAAGCCACAGGATTGTGGATATGAGGGTGCAGGAGTTTGGGCTGGGGATGTGAGGGGCTCAGGGCAGAGAGGTTGGGAGTATGATGGGCTCAGGACACATTTGCAATGTGTGAATGATGCAAGAGTGTTGTGGCAGAAGAGTGATGAAGTGGGGGTGCAGGAGTTTGGGGATATGAGAGGCTCAGGACAGGGGGTTCCAGTGTATGATAGGCTCAGATTTGGAGTTGGGGTGGGGACTACAGGAGTGTTATGATGCTGTGGCCAGATGATGACTTGGGGGCTTGTTGGCCAGGCTTCATTTTTAAATAAAATATTGTCAAACACAAAAGGTTTCAGCATCATCTTTATTTATGAGAAGGGCAGGTAACCTGTTTTGAGTCAGGGTCACTGGCCCACAGAAAAGTCAGTCGGAGCCACACAAGTGAGATACAAAAACACAACTCTCCAAACCCCTCAAACCTCACTAATGTGGCTCCAACTGTGCTTGTGAGTGCTGGGACAGGGTTCTGGGGCAAAGTGCCAATGGGTGCTAGGGCAGGGTGCTTGTGGGTGCTAGGCCAGAGGACAGGGTGCCGGTGGGTGCTGGGTAGAGTACTTGTGGGGGTTTGGGTGGGGGGGAAGGGAGAGGGACCAATACCTGGGGATCCTGCACCTGCAAGCCAAGGCCCAGGAAGTGCAAGGGTTGCTCCCCCATCCCCCAAACAGCAGTGTGGTACCTGAAATGTTGGTCCGTCGCATGCTTGATACCTTCCTGCGCAGGGGGAGGGGAGAGTCCCGGACTGTGCCAGACCCAACTGCTGCGGCTGTGTGCGCCTTGCTCCTCCGCTCCCCACAGCAGCATGCAGCCAAAGCTGGCAAGTCCCTGATCCCCACCCCTTCCCCAGCACGCGATGGACCGGCATTTTAGGTACCACGCCGACTGTTGGGGCAGGGGGAAGAGCAGCCTGAGCACTTCCGGGACCTGGTGCGCAACTGCAGAACTGCCCCCCAACCTCGCAGGAAGCCCGTGCTACCTCCGTGGTCCCCTCCTGGCTCCAATCCTGGCTGCTTTATCAGCCAGCGCCAGCTCCCGTTCTGCATCAGTAAGCCCAGCCTTCTCCTTGGGTCCTAGCGCCCACTGGATCTAGCCCCGCCGTGCAGAAGCATGCCTGGCAGAGACACCGCGAGTGGTGGGCTCTCTCCCAAGAATCATGCACACAAATTTTTCTGAGGAATGGTATTTTTTTTCTAAGGATCGGTACTGGTCTGCGGACCACACTTTGCAAAACACTGCTGTAAACTTTGCCCTACTTACAGATGGCGAAGAGTCTTTTCTTGGAGAGGGACATGTCTGTCTCCCTCAGTATCTGGAGAGTCAACTGGCTCAGAGACAAAGGAGGGAAATCCAAAAATTCCTTTGTCTCAGTTTGAAATCCCTTTCTGCATTTCTATTGTTTGACTGCTAACTGGCTAGGTACAGTTAACCCCTTAGTCCCCAGGCTGCTGCCAATCCCTCATGACCATGACACATGGATACAGGCCTTGCCCTACACATTTAAACCTGCAAAATATAATTCAATAAGGGCCCAAGGTAAAGCCCTCTGACATCATTGGAAAGGCTCCAGTTGGCTGTAAGGGCAGTTTTAGTTGTTGCAGCGGCTAGGATTATCCATTGGTTGGAGGTCTGGATGAGATAGTAATGGATACCCAAAATGGGCTCAAGTGTCAAATGTGGAAGATCCCTTACTAAAGGATACGAGTCTTTCTTGGGGGACTGATTTTGGTCACCTTATGACACACATGTATTGGATAAGGGATGTGGTCTCCTGAAAACATAAATATTTTAGAAAAGCAAATCACATCAGCATTTTACATTATCCCCCAAACCTACGGAATTAAAATTATGCTAAAAATATAGGTTATTAAACATCCAATCTCCCAGAAATTGTCCTTTTTCCTTCTGTGGGAAATACAATATACTTAATAGTTCAGTGGCCAGAAATTCAATCTAAGATACGATTCAGATTATGCTCTCTTGAAATTCTTTAGCTTTTAAGCAGTTCTTTGCTATTGGAGGCATACAATACAAATAGATGTCACACATCTGAATATGCAGAACATCCACTCAAGTCAATAAGAGTTTTGCATGTGAAAGGATGAGGGTTTATTTTGTAAAGGGTCTGCTTTTTTAAACTTCCCAGAGAGTTAAAAAAACAAGTAATTTATCTAAGATACTTATGGCCCCCTTCACCAGAGTATCCACATGAACCTGCAGTGCTCCTCTGTGATAAGGAAATACCATTTTTTACATATTGAGAACTGAGACACAGAGATTAAGTGACTTGTTTTCAGGCACAGAGGAAGTCTGGTAGTGGAGAAAGGAATTAAATCTGGGTCTTTCAAGCCTAGGCTAGTACCTCAACCTTCAGCTACAATTTTTGGTCACAGGCATAGCTACCTAGGATGGAAAAAAGAGATAATTAGAAGCCACACCTCCTCTCTTTCACTAGACAATGATGACAACCTCTTAGTGTATACAGTTTAAATTCTCTTGAAGGGTATTATCTTCTGACCTTATCAACTCCCTCATAATAGTATACAGCAACCATAACCATCCCGTGGCTCGTGAGCCTCATATGGCTCTTCTGCCCCCAAATAATGTGGCTCATGAAGCCACTTCTGAGCCCCCCCCCCCCCCCCCCCCCCCCCCCCCCCCCCCCCCCCCCCCCCCCCCCCCCCCCCATAACTCCCACCCCAGCCCCTTTGTGCTCACCAGGTCGGCGATTCAAAATGGTGCCCAAGATACCGGCCCTCAATGAGAGCCTGATATGGCCAAAAAGCCTAAGCTTGCTTGCTCCTTAAAGGGGCAGCCTCCTTTTCTCCTTTTTTTTTCTTGACAATTCTGTTGCGTCTTCGCATTTTTTCCACCACTGTTTTGGCTCTCTTTGTTAAATGGGTTGGCCACCACTGGTATACAGACTATTCTGCAATATTATAATCTTTTTTTTCCTTGGAGACATTAATTAATTTATTTCTGTTATCATTGATTAGGAGAGTAGATGAATCATGGCTGACTTCCCAAATGCTCACCTGAAAGACTGACTCTAAAATGATGTCTACATTTACAAGCTTATAGTGCCACAGCTGTACTGATATAGGTGTGCCGTAGCCATGTTATGCTGACAAGAGAGAGCTTTCATGTTGACATGACATAAAACCAGCTTAATGTATGGTAGTAGCTATTTTGGCAGAAGAACATCTCCTGCTGACATAGAGCTGAGCACATGAGGACCTATGCCAGCAAATGTAAGTCACTCAGAGGTATGTTTTTTCACATGCCTGAGCAACAAATCTTTTGGCAGCTTAACTGCTAGTGTAGATGTGGCCTAGGTTTTGAATTTAGAATACTTATTCTCAATAAGGACTACCTTACCTGGCAGTCCATGGGAGAGATGCACAATTATCATGACATTTATCTGAGTGTTTAATTAACAACCTACCTGGCTGTACTGTGAAAATTCGAAGTGTACGGATGTTCTACTCGCGATTACCTTACCGTGCCTTGCCTGCTCATTGCACTTTATGATAAACAAACTGTTCCTCCACGCTTGGTAATAAATTGGGCATCTCAAGTCTTGATTCTATGAGATAACTTGTTAAATGGTACTAGAGAGGAATACAACTTAAAGCAAACTATAATAGGAAAAGAAAAATATGTATGTAGGCTCAAGCAATATTTGAAACCTTATTTTGAGTATTATGTTACTGTGAAAGATATTTATGTGCAAAAAGTTGGTTAGATTAGTCACTAAAATGACATTATGTGGTAAACATTAATTTCATGGGTCTAAGCAAAATACGCAGAAGTTATGGAGAAATTACATATGAAGCAGTATATAAAAGCTGAACTCTAACAACATTAAAATAGCAGGTGATAGGATATTTTATTACTTAAAATATCTTTTCTTTATTTCATATTTGAGCAGAAACCTAAACTAAGTTGCCTTTTGTTAGTGGGCATCAAACTGAAACCTGTTGCTTCCTAGTAAAAGCTAATGTAACATAACAATAAAGGTATTGTTTATTCTAGCATTTTTGCATGTCTAGACTCCTTCTTATACACAATCTGTGCTGTAAAGCACAGCAGAGAGACACAATGTATTTCAAAGTTTTTTTGGATTGCTATTATTTTACAAGTCATTAACCACCTTTAAAGATAGAGAGAGCAGTGTAGTTCAGTACTTAGTAAGTGTAAAAGTTAATTTCAATGCACAATTTTAGTGGCATTTTATTCCCCATCAAGTCCCTTTTAGCAAGGGTAGATGAAAAATATTGTTTACTATACAGGAGCCATTCTTGAATTGCTTGCCTAAATTTAAAGATTCAGAGTGTCGTTTTTCTCTCACTTAATCCAGCTTTGTATTGTAACTCCATTCACGTTGCTAGCATCACTACTGATCTACACTGGTGTAACTGAAGGGAGAACCAGCCTCACAAATTTCATTGCTTGTGCTATTAATTAAGCTCCACTACTCTGAATTTGTCTTACATCTTGTCTTGCAAACACACTTTAAAAACATTGTAGCCTTTTCAAAAATGCATACATGAGCTCTCAAAAGGCTCACTGTGAAAAGTAAGGGATTTTGTACATAATTCATGAGACATTTAAAAACCACTGTCACTTGACAACTTTATGATAATAAACTTACATTCTACTTTTTTATATTTTATTTTCCTATTCATGATACACTGCAAGATTTAGCCTTAGAGGCAAATTGCCAGCACTGACTTGATCTTACCCCCTGAACTTATTTAATTAGACATCACAGCATTACTAAAAGTAATACAATCCAAACTTCTTACATTTGATCAATAAATGTTATTAAAAAGTGTATCACAGCTTCAATGTTGGAATGAAGGAAATAGCTACCATTCAGACATCTGGAGCAAAGAATAGTCATCGAAACAGGAAATGTTTCAAATGTGTGGTTGTAGTCTTGTACACATCTCTTAGAGGACTATGCTATTTATCTAGTTAATATCCCAATTACACAATAATACTTAGCAATATTTTCACTAAATTCCTCTTAGTGGCATTTGTGTAACTTCACTGAATTCTGTGAAGTCGTACAAGTATAACTGTGGGAAGAATTTGGCCCTTCCTGTACGAACATGTTACAATTTCAAACCCAATCCTGATCACCCTTAATTTCAAATTTCTTTCAAAATCAGTAGGAGTGTAGTAAAAGTGACAAACAGGATGTGGACCACTAATTATTTATGATGCACCAGTAAGGTAAGCATTATTGGCTAGTTTCACCAACAGACTTAGTGGAAGAAACTTAACTGTTAGGGACACAGAAATTCACAGAAACACTGTGATGGACAAAGCCTGAGTTAGGCGCCTAGATAACCTATACAAAAGATGGGTGTTTTAGAATGTGATTCATAAAAAGATAGCATATTAGCTGTGGAGCAAGCAAGGCTAGCGAATAGGAGATGCCAACAAGAGGAATGTGGGCTAAATCCTGCCCCCTCAGGGAGATAAATGTGTAAATCCAAACTATAGGGAAGCTAGTTGGTCCTGCTGTGAGGGCAGAGGATGGGACTTAATGATCTCTTGAGGTTCCTTCCAGTTCTATGATTCTATGATCTAGCGATCCACAACTGAGAACTCTTCTACTGGAGTGAGAGCTGTTTAGCTGTTTAAGGAGCTTCTTATGAGAATGACTTGGGCAGGCACCCTAACTACCCAAAACAGGAGAAGAAAGTAGTGATGTCTATCTTATAACCATTAGCAAACTCATGTAATGGGAAGGACAGCCAGGTTCAACTCACCCATGCCAGAGGCATGGGGAAGAAGACGATTTGAAGAAGGATCTCTCAGGAGAGTGCTCTAACTAATGAGCTTTGGAATAGTCTGATGTATGCTAGAGTCCCACAGTGTCTCCTGCAAAAGGTGTTCCATTGCGGATAACTAAGTGAAGAGTCAGTGGAACAGGAGGTCCATGAGTCTCCTAGCTGCCCTCTAGGGGCCACGGTTATTAGCAGGTTACAATGTCATTGTGTCTAACATTCTTGTCCAATGCTGCTTTAAGTAGTTGAAGTTGCTCCATTGTACATGGATCCAGGCCCTCTCCTCTAATGACTCTTTCATTAGTGTCCACAGTGGCTAAGGCACTCAACTCAGAGGAAAGCCTTGTTCAAATCTTGTTTCCCACTCCAGCAGAGAGGGGTTGAGTATTGAGCCCGGGTCTACCACATCACAGGTAAGTGCTTTAACCTTTGTACTAAAGATTATAAGGTGGACATGTCCCCAAGTCTGGCTTTGAATAGGTCCTGATTTCATAGACAGCCTCAGAGCACCCACATGGGCAAATATCTCTTCCCGCCTGGTTTGGGAATTGCTTCTGAGTTTCTGCAAAAGACAGGCATCCAGATATTTAAAGTAAGGAACCAGTGCCTGTGTTTAGAAATAGAAATTCAGGTGCTTATGGAACTTTTACCTAGAAAACTTACGTACCAAATTTAGGTGCCTGCTGAATTCACTGGGGATTTTGTGAATCACAGTATAGCCTAAAATTGGGAGTTAGTGCCTAAATCCAGACTTTAGGTGCCTAAGCACTTTATGAACCTAGCCTTATCTTTCTATACTGAGGAAAGTAAGGTAGAGAAGTTAATTGACTAGCACAGAACCAAAAATTTAAATAATTTTCAGAGCTGGGATCAGCACTCAGAAGCTCCTGGCTTCCAGACCCACATCAAAGCCAGCAGAATGTCTCCTTTAGTAAATACACACTAGCATATTAAGGCTAAACATTTGTCTTCATCATGCCATAAATCAGCTGAATTGGCTAACTGATCAAATGTTTTCACAGACTGACGGCAGATAAAGAATTTTAAGCACCAAAAAGCTAGATAATGCAACACCGCTCCACATATTAAGGTTTCAGAAAGTACCCTCACAGTTTTGTTGATGACTTCAGAGAAGGTAAGATTAGACACATTTTCTATAAGGGTTCCTTCACATCCTCCTGATGTAATTTTAGATCATTAGCTTTATACTTGCTTCTATACTCTTACAGAATGTCACTCAGTATTTTTAGTAAAGGAAATTGAAGCACATACAATTGTCACTTGTCCCCAAAACTACCAGAGTTATTTTGAAGTCAAGGGGCACATCTATATAGCACCCTAAACTCGAAATAAGATACAGAATTTGCGCTATGCAAATTAACTCTCTTTTTTCTAATCTACTTCGAAATAGCTTATTTTGAAATCTGGCACATCTACACAGCACCAAATTTCAAAATAGCATGCTATTTTGAGACATCCCTTAATCCTCGTGGAACGAGCAATACTGGGATGCCGAAATAATAAGCCCATTATTTTGAAAAATATTTAGAAATAACAGGCAGCTTGTGTAGACGCTGAATCGCTATTTCAGGATACCTCTGGTATCCCAAAATAGCTGTGCAGTGTAGGAATTATCCAAGGAAAAATATCTGTGCAAAAGGTGAAGAAAATTTGTTCAACCATTCAAAGGGGCAGACTAGGAACCACAGTGTCTCCTGGCTCCCCACTTTGTTCTGAGGGGAAAAGTAATCTGTGCTAGCCTTACAGCTGGTACAGATGGTTTTTCCTTGTGTGCCCCACTACATGGAAGAGAACAGCAGTCTCCTCCCTCCATCCACTCCATAGCCTTATTCACACCAATAGTGAGCATAAAGAAGTAAAGGAGCAACTCATTGTTCCCTTATTTCCTTGCACAGACACACAAGGTGAGTTATAGTCTCATTCAGATAATGATCTACCACAGTCCCTTTAATCAATAATTACTGCAATGACTGAAGCAAAGACATTTGAATGATACATTTCTTATACCCAATGTGCTCTGTGTGTCCGGTACAAAGATACTAGGATAAGCTATTGCTTACAGGCAGTGCAGTTTTGATGATAGTGTGCCTCCAGCAAACCAGGTGCAAGCTCTTGCCATGGCTTTAGGCCATGGACAAGCACCAACAAATTCATTGCTGGAAACAAGACTTTTTCACCTGTGTATCAGTATTAGTTAAGATGGGTATTGAATTTATATCATGTTTAGGTCCTAAAAGTTATGCATGCTTTAATCTCACTTATAATATCTTTATCACATGGAACAAGATAATAGTTAAGTTTGTGCTTTACAATTGTAAAAAATGTTTGCTCTGAAACGCTGAACCTTTCAAGGAGAATTTTTCTCCTGCTCATCAAGAAGACTATCAGAACTAATGGACCACTGTAGGACATCAAAAAATAAAGACTTTGTTAATTCTCCATGAAGAGGCTACATGCAAAGGGGCTCATTCCATTGGTTTGAATTCTGGAAGGAAATAAAGATAGCTGACAATTTTTTTTCCCATCTTTTGCTGTTTGGACTCTAACAGAGTTGATGCTATGAAACAGAAGCAGAGATCCCCAGGGTCAAACTGGGTTAGCCCTAAAAGACATTACGAGTTAAGAGATTACTGCAACCCTGGCACATTTTAAACCAAAGTTTGGGGTCTCTGCCCAACTTCATGACAATTTGGCCTGAGACTGGCACTCATGGCACTGCCACTTCAGACAGCAGCACAGTCAGAGATTATTTCCAGGAAGGGAATAAAAGTCTTAGTCTCCAGGCTTTTTGGTTTTGCCATCTCTTTGTATACTTTTACCAATACTCTTCTTGCCATCTCATTTATTTAGACTGGACTGTGACTCTCAGTAAATGCTGACTGTTTAGTAATTAATTTATATAAGCACAACCCAAATCGTTCTGGAAAAGAAATATTACACATACATGTTTGTGACATGCATTCTGCTTGAAATGCAAGCATCCACATAATATGCAGTACAATGTTAGACACTTTCCATTAATCTATATACATTATTAAAAAACTGCAATAAATTCTACTGGCAATTGCAAAATGTATTAACTAATATCCCCCACTTACTAGTCAATATTTTGATGCAGAAATCAAGATAATAAAACTTATATTAAAATCTTGGGTCATGGTTAAAGTTGCTGGGTAGCTGCACCAGTGCTTTTTTTGTGATGGTACTGCCCTGTATGATACCGGCACCTCCAGTCAGAGCTTACATGGAAAGAACGGAGAGTACCAGCACCTCTGTAATGAAAATGGACGACAGTTGGCTGGGTCTTAAAGAGTACCAGCACCTTTTTTTTTTTTTTAACAAAAAAAGCACTGAGCAGCATGATAGGACAGTTTGGTTGATCGACCATTACCAGATACTGACACCTTGCTGGAAAATCCAGAGATTCCAACAAACTAACTGTGGTAGATATGGCTCATTATCTCCATCCTGTACCCAAGCAAGATAGGCTGGGTTGGGGAGCTAAAATAAAGAATAAAAACCAGGGAAGGAGAATCCTGGATGAGACATCTTCAGTAGAAATTTGCTAATCTTTGCTACTTTCTTCGTTTTCAAATGGAAGTCCTAGGATGATGGTGAGGTTGATCCTGCACAGCCTGCAAAGACATTAGCCCTGATCCTGCTTCTTTACACATATGAGTGTAGCTCCAATAAGATGTGCATAAACTAATAAGTACAAATGTGAGATCTTAATTTCGCTCAAGATAAGTATACTACATGCTGAAATGTGTTTGTTCTTCAGAAGAATAACGCACGTGTTACATGAGCAGCACAATATTTTTGGTGTCTTTATTCATTTCCTTGCTTTCAGTGCTTTGGTTTTGTAAATGAAGTGAAAGTTAATTACATGATTATCAGTTAGCTAACTCATCTACTTGAAACTTGAAAGATATACTCCAAATTCAACTGTTGGTTATTATCAATTAAATTATTTCTGTCCTTTAAACACTTGGCTTGGTCTATACTAACACAAGGAAAGTCAGCTTAAGGTACACGTAAAATGCATAGCTGGAATTGGCTTACGTTAAGCCGAGCCATGGTGCATCCACAGTGAGGGAGGCCGACAGGAGCAAACGTTCCTATTGGCTTTCCTTACTCCTCACAAAAGGAGAAGTACTGGACACTGGTGGGAGTTGTCCTTCGTGTTTCATTTACAGGTCTATGCTAGAGTTCATTGAGTGATCTGGTGTTTAAAGAACACGCCTTATTTTCTTAGAACAGTGTAACTATGTGTTTATTGTTTTATAACAGAAATGAAATGTTAAGGTTATATTGTGTTGAAACTAAACTATTAAAACCATCTTATAGAGCAGGGGTGGGGAACCTTTTTTGGGTTAGGGGGGCACCAACAGACAGAAAAATCAGTCAGGGGCCACAAGTGAGAAGCAAAAAAAAAAAAAAAAAAAAAAAAAAACCCCACCACCCTCACTGACCAACTTTCCACATTCCCCTTGAACGTCAGAGCCTACTGATGCACAGGCTAGTAGATTGTGTGCTCTGGTCCCACAGGAGCTTGGGGGAAAGAATCCAGCCTCCTTAGTCTCAGGGGCTGGATTGAGACAAACCGAGGGCCGTAGCTGGCCCTCAGGCCTTTGGTTCTCCACCCCTGTTATAGAATAAAGTCAAAGACTTTTTTACATAGATTTTTGTGTTGTTCATTTTAAAATGAGTTAGGGTTCATCCAGATTTTTTTCTGGTCTGCCATGGACTGAATAGAATATCTTCTCTTGTTAATTATTAAAGAGTTTAAATCTATATTCTCCTTTAGTTGGCAAAGTTCAGAGAAAATACTTAAGTATTTATTAATAATTACTTTGTTCAGTGATAATTGTACACTTCAGGCATCTTGAAAAATCCAGCAAATGATTCAAGATACTCAAATTATTAAAATAAACACTATAAATGATCTATTAGCTACAGTTCATTTCCTCAATCGTCACTGGCAAAATGGCTAACTGTACATAGAGATTATTTTGTTAAAGCTCTGATACTAGGGGCAGAGATAAAGTGACAGTGTTTTGGTTTGACTTTCACTTCATAATCTGCAGTTTTACTCCAATTACCCATTACAATAGAAGTGTAAAAGACAAATCTTGTCCCATATGACAGATTAATTAATCATTCTTACAATTTCTAAAAAATGTGGGTAAAGGTTTGAATAACGTGGTAAATTGTTACACTTGAACTGGAATAATTCCATCCTCTCCTCCCTTTTAGAAGGGAAACTCCAGTTTGTGAAGGCTGATGGGCCACAGAAGAGACCAGAAACCCCAGCTCTGTGAACTAATGTCTAACGACTGAATCTGAGCTTGCAGCTCAGAAGTAACTCGACTTACTTCACCAGTAAACGCCAGATTTATGCGACAGCAAACTCAAGCTGCAAATGGAGACAGAAGCCGAGCCAGGCAGAGTGCACGCTGCTGTCACACACTCCGACCTACTTGAGGTCCTAACCCTGACGCCCGGCAAGCTGCACAGGATCTGTCACGGTGTAACCCTGTAGCCCAGCCCGGCAGTGCCGGGGAACAGAAACAGCCACGTGCCATGCCATTAGTTACTGTTCCGTGAGGGGAGAGCCTTTCCCTCCGGAGCAGCGCTACAGCGGGGGGACCCGGCAGGACAGGCAGGCAGCGCCGCCCGCAGCCGGTGCGCTGCAGCCGCGGCAGGCCCTGGGGAGCGGGGCTGCCCAGCAAGGAAGCCGCGGCCGTTTCCGAGAGCCTCGCTGGCGCCATGTGCAAGAGGGGCCGCCGGGACAGCGCAGCCTGGCTCGCGGGCCCTAGCTCCGGGCTGTCCGCCGCGCGCGGCTGGGCCAGGCTGGAGCCCGGGGCAGGAGGCCGGCGGGGCCCGGGGCCCGGAGCTCAGCTCCCCTCGGCGCTGACCCGGGCAGGCGGCGCGTCCCGGCTGCTCCGTTGGAGCCGGTCGCCGGACACCAGACTTGCCACCGCCAGGGGGAGCGGCGGCTTCACCCCGCGCCGCCCGCCCCGGGCCGCGAGCGGCGGGACTGAGCGGGGCCCCTGGTGGGGCAGCGGGAGGGGCGGGGAGGAACCCGACGGGGTAGGGGGACCCCAAGGCACAGCGTGCGGGGCCGGCAGCAGTGGGCACCGCCCCGGACTCCGCTCCAGGGGCCGAGCCGGGAGCAGGTTCCCCGAACTGGACGGAACCTCCCCGCGGGTCCCCTGCTCGTTCCCTGCGCTCAGCGCCCCCCGAGCGGGAGGCTGCGGGAGCGCAGCAAGGCACGTCCCGCGTCTCCCCCCGCAGCCCGTTCCCGGGTCGGACTGGGGCCGACGTTGGGGCAGCTGAGGGCGGCCCCCCGGTGCCTGCTGAGAGATTCCACCCCCAGAGAGCAGCCCTGGCAGGGGGCAGACGCGGCCGCACGCCGCAGCTGTTGCTTTCGGGGGATTCAGCGAGAGAAAGCGCCAGGGCACCTTTAAGAGGAAAAAAATCCCCTCAACTCCCCGATTTGCATTTTCCATTTGTGCCCCTCCTTTTTCGCAGTGATGTCAGCCGGGGAGGACTTGCTGGCAGCACTGGGAAGCGGAGTTCAGACGGCGGCAGCAGAGCTGAGCCATCCGATGCTTTAGCACCCGGGTGCTGCTTCTCCGACACCCACAGCCTCTGCGCTTGCAGGGGCCAGCCGGACCGGACAGCTGCTGTGCACAATTTGCAATCTATGCCAAAGAGGGGCAAACAAGGATCCTCTGTCGTCTTTCCCTCAAATAGACCTAACGTTCCTCTTTCTGTTTTAAGCCTAAAGAGAGAGATTTGCTGGACTGCTCTTGCAGACGGGGATTTAGTTAAAAGTCTCACAGCACAACTTAGCTTAACCAAGAGCAGCGTTGCGGACTGACATTAAGGTGGTTCATTTAATGTGGAATTGCATTTTCCTTTTACAGCTGCAAAAACATAAAGCCAAACCCAAACCAAGACTTAGCTAAAAGTTAGGCTGCCTTTTTCTTCCACAATTGTGTGCCCTCTGTGGAAATCGTTCATGCATCTTTTGCTCTAGCCTGCATGGGAAGGAGCAGCTTGTATTTTGGATCAAGGATTTGCTGGTGTAAACTGGTCTAACTTCCATGTGATGGGGCAGCCTTCATTACTCTAGACGCCTTGTTGATGTGCTGAGGAGCCAATGTAGCTTGACATCTTTTGCAGAGAAGGCAAGGAATTAAAGGTAAGAGGGGGTTGATTAACATTCTGCATTTTTCATCAGTCACCCCCCTCACAACACACTGCCAGCAGTGCCTCCAGATTGAAGATTATTAGGCTAGAAGTGGTTAAATAAAATGTAAGTCATCTATGGTGAGGAGCACATGGAGTTTCCGAGTAATTGCAAAAGATACATGTTTAAGCTTTGTAATGTGTCACATTTATGATCTGTGTTACTGCAAGAACGCTGAGCTAATTTGCACTGTTCAGGGATGAGGGGCTCGTACAGATTGAGTCTGTGATGCACAGTTTGATCAGGTTTCAGTTAACGTTTTCTTGAACGTGCACCCCCTTTCCCCAGTGCCTTCCACCAGCCAGTTTGATTTGGTGCTGGTTTGCAGACATAGTGCATAATACCTATGAGAGAGGGAGAGAAGCGAAAGGCAAAAAAACATATGGAGCATTTTATTGATGCAATCGTAATCCTGTAATGGAGATTCCATTTAATGGGGATTGCATCAAAATGCCTAGCTGTTGTTGGGAAGAGGGGGAGGACGAAAATTGTGCTGGATTGCATATGAAGTTCTTTGATTGAAGGATTTCCTGGAACTGTGGAGGGATGAGGAGCTTAAAGTTGCTATGCATTTGGAGTATTGGAATGGGATAAAAACCAGAGCAAGCTGAAATACATTTTAATTTGCTCAGGCTCTGAACATTATTTGAAACCGGTGGGAGAGGAAAACCAGTTATTGCACTGATGTGCTGGTGTTGACGCACTGTCTACGGAGCACTTGGACTCAGTAGCAAATACCATTGATAGGAAAGCTAGGATAGGGTATTACCTCTCTTTTGGGGACGAGTGAGTGGAGAAGGTTGTTTATGGCTTTTGCAAGATAGAAATTGAAGGCACAAAGCTTACAGCCTGCTGGTTGCAAGCACAGCAGCACTGTAGGTGATCAGGAAAGCAGAGCATTTTTCCCCTTTTCCTTTTTGGAAACCTGGTGTAAGAAATAAGTCTGGCAGATACATGAAGAGAAAAAGTAGGGACTGAAAGCCCTTCTGGGGCACCAAAGAAACTCTAGAGAGGAACTGACTGAGATAGTATGAGCCCACATACATGATTTTGAGAGAAGATGTTGTGTTGAAAGAAGTATGAAGCAATAGTTTTAGGTAATGCTGATGTTTACTTCAGTTGGCAAAAGAGAAGAGAAGATGTTCAAGGTACAGTAGTCTGCTGAACCCTACTAGAACTGAGAGTAATTTCTCAGCGGAAGAATATTAGGTTATTCTGTGCTGATTCATTATTTTTTCTGAATTACAGTCTAAGATGTAAGGAATGAAGAGCAGCTCCTGTTTAAGTCTCACTGAAAGCAAAAGAAATATCCAGAGAAAACAGTAATAATAAGCAAAAGACAAACCACAACTTTTTTCTTGTTACAATGAAAGAATGAAAGTAGAGTTGACCTCAAAGATTATACAGGAAAATAGTTTTTAAAAAGGGGCTGTCGGTGTCGTGGGCAAGAATTATTTATTTGTGTGTTAACATTCTGGTAACTAGTCTCACAAAAAAGACTGGTTGGTAGTCATATGAACTGCAAGAATACCATCTGCAAGCATCTAAGTGGCATCCTCATTTAAGCAGCAGAGACATGTCCTATAAAATACTCACCAGTACTTTTGTACCATTAACAAGCAAAGGGATGCATTAAATGTATAGGTTGTACTGAATAAAACAAAGAAAAAGTAGCTCAGGTTGTCAGAAGTAATTTGTTTTCTAATTTGAAATGTATACATAAGACTGGGTAATGGCTCCACACTTGAGTGACTCCAAAACTGTACATTTTGCATAAGATAAATAAACGAGGGGGGGGGGGAGAATATGCTGATTTTAAATACAGTGGAGAAAATCTGCATAAGCACAATGACTTCTACTTAAGTATTTCATCTTGGCCAAAGTGAGACCATTTTTGTGTGTGTGTGAACTGTAAAAGATGGGTTTAGAATATTAATGGCTAAACTCTGGAGAGCTAAGGGGCTCGCTCAGTAGCAGAAGATTCTTTTTTATTAGAAAGACCTGGAAAAGATAAATATAAACTGCAAGCCATGTTCAATTTGAACTGTCTATACCCAAATTTTTAAATCACATTTAGCACTGCTTAAGAGAACAATGCCCAATTTTTTTTTAAATAAAGCCCTCTGTACTATCAGTAAAGCTTTCTTACTTTTTCTTTATAGAAAAGGCAAGCATTGTGTGTGTGTGTGTGTGTGTGTGTGTGTATATATTTATATATATATATATATATAGAGAGAGAGAGAGAGTTTGTGTCCGTGTCCGTGTCCGTGTCCGTGTGTGTGTGTGTGTGTGTGTGTGTGTGTGTGTGTGTGTGTTTAATTACATTTTCACTAAATAACAGGAATATACTGCTGTGGAACATATTTTGGTTTTCTTTCAATTCACATCTTTCCTTTTGATTTATTTATACAGAAGAGTTCTTATTGCTTCAGGACTGCATTGTTCATCTTTGCAGCATTTCTTCAAATGTGAGCATACAACTGCCTTGGTATAGTTAAAGGATAATTTATATTCAGTGTGGTAGTGTCTGCTCAGTGGAATTGGTTTTATACATCACAGCCTTTGCAAAAAGGGAGATCAAAGATCTGAACCTGTGGTCCCGCACTGAATTTGTATTCTACCTGGATATGAGCAATATTATACTGTTGCCTCTCACACTCTTGTAATTAAGAGTACATCTGTCTTTTTCTTCATAATGTCCCTCTGTTTAGTTTTAATGTCATTCTAAGGATGTATCCTAAGCCGAAATCAAAACACATTGCTAGAGTAAAATAGAAGTCCAAATCAATTTCTGTATAATACAAACAAGTAAGGGCATTCATTGTCTCTCTGGCTTTCTGCTTCTTCACTATTCACCGCTTTCATTTTCTGAGCTGTTATTTCCAAAACTTTAGATTTTGGAGCGCTCTTTGGTCCCAGGTAAGTGCTGTATTTTGAAGTAGCTTGCCGTTGCAAAACAGTCACAGAGACTTCTCTGGAAAGTAGAACAGTGCTGGCTTAATAGTCAGCTCTGAGTTTTGAGGGGTCAGCCTTAGATCATATTAGGGACTTCAGTGCCTGTGGCATTATTCTTGTTTGTTCTTTTGAGGTTAAGTTACAAAAGCAAAATCAAACCAAACCAATAACAATTGAAAGTTAAACTAACCTTAAAATATATTAAGGAAAACAAAAATACATTAACATAGTGATCTGACATAAAGGCATAAACGTCATAGAATTTTCAAGGTAGGGTCGCTAATATACACACCTTAACTTCATCTTTACGGGAACAGGCACTGCAGCATTGACAGTCTTCCATCAGAAGATACCAGGATAGCGAGTAAGGCTACTGTTATCTTACATTTACATAGTATCTTTCATTTTGAAGAATCTTGAAGTCCTTTACAACATATACATATCAATATCCATATCTAATGTATCATGCTACAAATAAGCTATTTACTTGATTACTGTAGATAAAGTGGATGGGTGGCTATAAATATTTTGTGCACTTGGATCTGAGAATTTGTCTGTGCCATGAGTAACTGTTGTGATAATATGTGCTATAGTGCCTAGGATCAAGCAGGGTAAGCTAGAGGTGCCTTGGTACCCTTTACTTTGAAATGCATTGGCTTTTGTGGAAGTTGTTTCTGAGTGTTTTTGGAATTTTTTTGTTCATTTTAAATAAAAGTTCACTAGCAAGATTTAATAAAATTTGTTCCAAGAGCCTATTATATGTGAAAGAGATAATTCAAATACTTAGACATTTTGTTATTCCACAGTATATGAAAGTACTAATGAGCATATATTTATTGAGTCTTTGGAAGGTTCAAGCTGTCTGTGGAATGAGTTGCCAATACACAGGCATGTAATGTGGAACAGGAAATTTAAGATGGAAGTGGGAATTTGATTATCTCTTTAAATCTGTAGGGAAACTCCAGTTCTCATTATCCAACAGTAAAAATAAAATAAAATAAAAAAAATAAAAAAATAGTTTGACAGAGTTTTTTTCAATTATGATCTCTGAATTAGAAGTGTCTTGCCAGAAATCATAATAGCTTCTATGAGCTTTTGCACTTTAAAAGCTCCACTGATAGAGGATTTTAAACTATCCTTGTAATTGTCTCTAATGTGTTATGTAGCGAATAAGAGTGGGATTAGTAGAATATAAATTTTGAGGCTAAGAGTGGCAACAACTGCGTTTATAATTTCTGGCACATATCTGAATGAAAGAGCCTTTTTTATATTGTCTTTTCTAGCACGTATATTTTTTCACACAGTCCCCCCCCCCGACTTTGTAGAAAAGTTTCTCCTCTGTGCAAATAAGGAACAGCAATACTTGTATAATATTATTACAGTTTCATATTTGAATGAAACAAGCCTGTTTGCAGAAAAGCATTCATGAACCAAGTGGAGATTTCATTAAGGTTCAGGAAAACTTAATTTAAATAATGAAAATCTAAATAGAAAGAGCTTGGAACTTATTCCACAGTTCACTGCCAAGTTTTTCATAGGTCTAAACAGTAAATATAATGGGTGTAATAGGTTTTCTGTCACAATCCCATTATTAAACATGCTTTTTTTTTTGCGGTTTTGTTTAACTGCTAAGTTGAAATCATGTTTACAATTACTTATACATGAGCTGTACTAGAAATGTTTTCCTAAAGGTAAGACAAAATAAAGCTGTTTGTACTTTCTTCAGTTTTCTTTATTAAGATCTCAAAGCCCATTAAAATCAATGGAAATAACTCCTATTGACTTCAATGGTCTCTGAAATAGGCTCCTAATGAATTATTGCATAACATACATAATGTACTTTAATTTGCGGGCATTTGGTTTGGGAATCAAACATGTTTTTGGGGTACAGAGAGCTTTGTGGAATAGACATTTTGCTTGAGTAAGAACTGCAGGATTTGGTCCATTGAGCATTGGACTCTAAGTTAACTTTGCAGAAGAAGAACTTTTAAAATTAAAATATTGCTTTCCCATCATCCATTTGTAATTAGCAACATACCTGACATGGAATATAATTTCAATTGAAAGTGCAATACTAGGCAGACCGCCAAATTCTGCTCATATACACTGGTGTGAGTTGAAACCTTTGAAGGTATTTCAGATATTTGGGTGTTTAATGGAAAATCATCTGTGGCCCACAGTATTTAAACCCTATTGTCATTAAAAAATCAGTTTACAATATTCAGAATTATTGCCCGATTCTCTTTCCTTGCATGTACAACATCTTGCGTCACATTACTTTGTTTTCACATTGCTGTGTTTTGAATGATTTTCTTCCTCGAAGCTGCTCTAGAAATAAGACATCTCTAGTGATGAATTCTGTTTGTATATCAGTGTTTATCTGTTACATCCTCAAGGACATGGTTTTATTATTTTTGTAAGAATTTAATTAGTAATTATATGAGCTGTATGCTGTCAACTGAAATGGTAAAAAATCCGTACCAAGACAAACAAAAGCCAACAAGAAAAAATTGTTAGTGCTTTGGGGATAATTTTTCCATTTCTCCACATATTTACACCTTCAATATCATATGGTTATAATGATGAATATTATTTATTATTAATCTGTGTTCAAAGGTTGAACTCCCATTACTTCAGTGGTACAGAGTTAAGTCCAGTTCATAAAGGTATTTAAGCATTGCAATGCTTAGATGCCTAGTGGAATTCTCAAGCCTGATTTGGGTGTGGATGCTTTCCCTGCATTATATGGGGAGAATTAGGACTAAGAAAAGGATTCCCAGAAGCCAGTAAGATGAATGGTTGAATCTCCTAAATTAGCTAGGAGTGAATTTCAGAGGAGAGGGCAGAGCTTAAGCTCAGATCTTCAAAGGATTTGGTATTACTGCTTCCCTCACATCCTGTTTTCAGTTGGGAGCCTTCCCCCGGAGTTTGTTGCCTGACCCAGTCAGCCCTTTTCTCCCAAAATTGAGGGAAAGAGCCCCAGAACAATTAGTAGCCTACAGTTTAGGACACTCATTTGGGATGCACAGATCCAGCTTCAAATTCTTGTGCTGCTTGATTTGGAACAGGCACTTGAACTCTTATTTTCCTAGATACCAGATGCCCTAACCACCAGATTACCTGAGAGGAAATTACAGAAGAACCCTTGTATACTGCAACTTTGCCACTAAATTGTAGCCCGTGCTAATGATTTGCAATTTTCGCATTGCCATGTACTGACGCATATTGTGTTCAACTTCACTGCAAACATCTGAGTTCACAGTAAAGTTCTTCTGTATGTTTATAAATGCACTTTAATACAGTGAAGATGTAAGGAGTGAGACAAAAGGAATGGTGTATTAACTGGAGTGATTGTTTTAATTTGTCGGTCATTTAAATGACTTTGGGATATTTATCCAGCAATTTGCTTTAAATGAAGATACCCTGGAATAGAAATCAACATGGCAATAATTCCACATGGGGGAAATCAATGGCTAAGAACACTGCCACATTCATTCTCTTTCCATCTTTCTGTCTTGTCAGTCTCTAAAGAATGTGGAAGGATTTGAATGTTGGATTTTGATAGTGATTTCCTGATAACTGGATTGCACTGCCTGGCCACTTTAGAACTTTTTAACCTTAGAATATAACTGCACTTAATTAGTGGAAGACTCTTTTTAAAAACACATTAATGTTGTGAAAGTCAATAACGTTCTGTGTTTTTCACTTCTGCAAAGGGAAAGAACAATAAATGAACACAAATGGGATATAAAAGTAAATCAGAGGTATTGTTATCCTATTTGCTCTTTTTATTTGTATAATACGACTGAGGAAAATACACATTTGATTTGGAAAAGTAAGTATGCTAATCTAGTTTCTTTACTTAGAATATAACCTTGAGAAACAATTATATATACAGAGGTGTTTACATTTATCTGAACCTTGTACGTTATTTTTACATAGTGGGAAGATGACACACGGCTATGATTAAGAAACAGACATATGGTAAATGATGATTTTGGTCAGGTATTATTTTACTTAACCTTGCCCTCCCCCTTTTTAAAGGGGATTAATTCATTAGGAGGGAAGAACATATCCAGATAAACACATCAAAGCTTATTTTTTAACAAAGTTAAATGTCTTTTCAAAAATGAACAACAAGGGAGGTAAAAATGGCAGGAGAGAAATTGATTCATATAACAGTAAGCTCATAGCTAAGAATTTGGACTAGTCTTTTGTACAGTGAGATTCACTTTTTCATTGTGCCAGGGCTAAAACCAGATATGTATGAAGACAACTACATACAGCAGCAGTTCTTCTATTCAGCAATATGTGGAAATGTGCAAATGAAGAGATGCTCATCACAATAGGCATATCAGAAAAGAGAAGTCCAAGTCCATTATGCTTTGAAGTCCATGATGCTTCAAAAGTGAGCATAATGAGCAGAAAGCAAGAAACAAATCAAGAAGTGCACAGTATTTATTTGTGGTCAGATGAGTTATCAACTGAGGAATAAAGATACTACACACATTTGGTAGACATGGAATGTTTGTAGCACTTACAAAAGAACCAATCCTTATGAGCCTAAATCAACTCTCTTGGCTTCAATGTTATCTAAGTAGTATTAAGCCACACCAATCAGATCACGGGAATTGTGGATTGTGGATTCAGAAGAGACAGTTTTCATGGTGACTAACTACCATTGACTTTGGAGACTTTGATTTTTTTATACTAGAAGTATTAGTCTCTAATTTGAAAGTATGTAAGAAAGCATCAGGTTCCATATTATGCCTAATAGGAAGCAAAGTGAAGGTGATAAAACTGTCTGTTTTACAACTTAGTGATTAGAGGGATACAGTTAGTGGATGGAATAACCTTTCCATTTAACGTTGGAATTAAAGCTGGAAGGTTGTGGTGTTCTGTACTCTGTAAGGTGATTTGGTTCTCTAGAATCCAGAAGTATTAGAAAAGATGGGCAGGATGTCTGATAATGTGGTTTGGAATAAAGCTGTCTAGAAGATTTCTTATTTCTTGTTCATATTTCTCATTTTTTCGTCTTTATTCACACACAGACTCTTTCTTCCTCATTCGAATTGTTGTACATATTAAAGTTGGTGATCTAACAGCTGGTTAGTGTTTAAGGATAACCAGACATCCCTACATGAATTTATCTGACTCAATATGCCTAAAGCTACAAGAGATGACAGAAAACAAGTGATTTTAATTGATCAAAGTAATGAAATCAGATAATTAAAAAGTAAGGTATAAATACTGTCAAGAGCTAAGTAGCAAGGTAAGAAAGAATTCATGTTCATTGTAAAAAGTTCAGAATGTAAATTTCTACAAATCCTTTTAGATCAGTGTGCCATTGAATTAAATTTTGTCAACTGAAATGGAAGAACAGGATCCTGATGAAAGCTGATCATACATATTAGACATGGTGTAAAATTTTCAGACGAGCATAAATGACTTAGGCTCCTAAATCCCATTTCAAAAGTGACATAGGCACTTAGGAACTTCATTTTCACTGATTTTAAATGAGCCTTAGGCTTCAAAGTCACTTAGGCACATTTGAAAAATTGTAGCCATTTTCAGCATCATAATGTAGTCATGGTGATTGGTACCTTTCAAGCTTTCCAACACCTATTCAACATCAGCCTTATTCAGGAGGGCTACGTCTAGACTAGTTTGATTTTCCGAAAATGCTTTTAACGGAAAACTTTTCCGTTAAAAGCATTTTCGG
>JANRFK010001158.1:35517455-35534656 GCA_030068395.1 Apalone spinifera
TCTGCAATTTGTCCCTCACTCACAGAATTGGATTTATGGTTTATTGCAGGAATTTTCAAAGTGGCCTTAGGGTGTTGAAGTCAGTGACAACATAGTGGACTGAATGAGCATATCTCCAAATTCCAGGATGGAATCCTAACGACTGGGACCCCCTTTCCATTTTCAGAGGAAATTTAATTTCCACAGATATCTAACTCCCTTGAAAAATTCAGCTTAAAAAGTTTCAGTGGCACCTTAAAACTAACAAATTTATTTGCGTATACACTTTCGTGGGATGGAACCCCCTTTGTTATGCCTCTGATGAAGTGAGTTCCAGCCCATGAAAGCGTATACTCAAATAAATATGTTAGTCCTTAGGGTGCCATAGGACTTCTTGTTGTTCCAGCCTAAAACGCCACTTTATGTGTTTTTTAAGACTGTTCCAGGAATGATTTGCACATTGATATTGTATTTTTTGCTGCTTATTCCAGACCTAGGGCTCAGTCCTGCATAAAGGTGAGCAATTCCTAGAGGCACAGAGCAAGGGTGGGCAAAAGGAGCCTGTGGGTCAGACTAAGGATGTTAGTGTGTAGTTGTTTACATGGTTAACCAATAAGCCTGGGCTCATTGGTTAATCCTAATGACTACACGCACCCCCACCCTCTTGCTGCCTCTATATCAGAGATAGCAATGGTGGGGGAAGGCGAGAACCGATGCCTGTGGTGAACCGGCTTTTAAGCCTGCTCCCCTCATGTGCCGGCTCTCACATAGCTGGCTCCTCCCCCTCCCACAGCTACCTCTCTTTTAAGCTGGCTTCACTCCCCCCCCCAAGATAGGCATCAGTGCAGGAGGAGGGCGGGTGGGAGCTGTTATGCACATGCTAGCTCTGCTAACAGCCTGCTCCCCCCACGGAGGCAGCAGTGGGGTAGGGGACCAGGTGGGAACTTGTGCTCGGTAGGAGCCAGCTTTTAAATATATGTTAGGTAACATCCCTAGGTCAGACATGGTTAATCATAGAACACTAGAACAGGAAGGGACCTTGAGATGTCATCGAGTCTAGTCTCCTGCCCCCATGGCAGGACCAGCACCATCTAGACCATCCCTGATAGATGCCTATCTAACCTGCTCTTAAATCTCTCCGGAGTAGAGATTCCACAACCTCCCTAGGCAATTTATTCCAGTGTTTAACCACCCTGACAGTTAGGAAGTTTTTCCTAATGTCCAACCCAAACCTTCCTTGCTGCAGTTTAAGCCCATTGCTTCCTGTCCTATCATCAGAGGCCAAGCAGAACAATTTTTCTCCTTCCTTCTTTTGACACCCTTTTAGATATCTGAAAACTACTATCATGTCCCCTCTCACTCTTCTCCTTTCCAAACTAAACAAGCCCAATTCTTTCACTCTTCCTTCATAGGTCATGTTCTCTAGACCTTTAATCGTTCTTGTTGCTCTTCTCTGGACCTTCTCCAATTTCTCCACATTTTTCTTGATGTTCAACAAGGTTAGCCCCTGGTGAGCCACCAGATGCTTTATTTACCTGTGCCTGCACAAGTATGGCAGGGACTAGGACACAACTTCCTGCGGCTCCCATTAGTTGGGAATGGTAATCTGTGGCCAGCGGACATGCAGGTAAATAAAGCATCAGGTGGCCTGTCACGGGCTAACCCTGGTAAACTGTGTCTGGCCCGTGGGTTGCTACTGCCTACCTGTAGAGAAAAGTAATGTTAATAATATAGTTCATCTTCTTCAGTGAATCATTCCTGTGCTTTTTCTCACTAGATGGAGAAGGGATGCACTGGATTCTTAATACCCTATTTCAGATAGGGTTGTGTTTTTTTGTCATCAGTTGGGAACAATTCCCAATTACTTTCTTCCTTCATTGTGCTCCCTCAGATGGTTATTTTATAAGACAGATATTAATAAGAGGAAAGCCTGGTTAAGCCAGTCTCAACAGGTGATAGGTCAGGTGATAGCCATTTCACACAGCTGGTAGTGAGGAATGGGACATGGAAGCACTCATTGTACTTAAAGTAGCTTTCTCATGCACAGTCAGTTTTAGAACTAAAATGACCCACTACTGTCACTGAGTTCTAATTGTAATGGGAGAGCTAATGCAAATGTTCTGTTGTAATTACTGACTGAGGAGTGCACTTGTACAGATAAAGGGTCCATTTCTGTGCTGCGTTATGAAGAATTAAACACCAGTATAAAAATAGGGCCCACCAAGTTCTGAATCTGGTCAGCGGGTCCTGACCTTCTCCCATTTAAATCAGGAAAAATTCAAACAACTTCATTGGGATCGAGATCAGGCCCCTAGTTGTTTCTTTAACAGCCCTGCATTTGGTACTGTAAGTAACACGTGCAGGGGTTGAGCTGTTTAAACCACAGGGAAATCACAGGTTTCAATTTCCCTTGGAATATCTTCATTATTAGAAGGTATTACCAGAATAATTTGTTGTCAGAGTAGCAAAACCTATTCAGGTTTTTAATTAATCTCTTGAGAGATTCAACAGACTTAAAGGTAAAAAGTGCTGTAAATATTCTGCTGGGAGTAACCATTAAAAAAGAAAATGAATGCAGGTTACCCTTGAAAAAGCCTTGCAGGTGATGCTACGAACCAAGAAAACTGCCTTCCTTTGTGGTCTATAAATCCACATTCTGGAGTGAAATAGGAAGTCAGGTTAAAAGTAAAAGTTGTTAGCAAGAAGGGATTTAGGCTCTCTACTTTTTCTTGGAGTATTGGGAAGATGGCACTGCTCTGAATTTGAGCTACAGGATACTAAAAATAGCATTTCCTAGACTACGAAAAGCAATGGAGTGGGGAAAAAATCCTTCCTGCATAGTTGATCAATGTGGAAGAACTTGCGTTAAAAATTGGATTTTGTAAATTAAATAAAAATGAATTAATAAAAGCTCTGTGAGTAAAATAAATAAATGATAAGAAAACAGCTTGTGAATTATGCTTTTTGATAAATCAAAAAGTGACAGGAGAGGACTTCTAAAAAAATTGTTTTTCCACAGAGCACTTCAGACAGCTGATTAGTCACCCAGAATTGAATGAACCAACAGCATACTAGTCAACATTCATAATTAGTGGACTTTGTGATTAAATCATTTGTTTAATCCTTATTTTTCTGTCCAAAATTTTGGAGTCTCCATAAATGAAGACACTTGGAATATGCTGTGGCAAGATAAGATACTAGTAAATGTATTGTCTCTGAATTAACATGCCATCAAAAATGTCTTGCTTCAAGCTTTTTTAAAATAAATCTAGGCTTCCAAGATCCAAGTGAGTGGGTTTTTTTTTCAGTCTCCTTCAACAATACCTAGAATTTGCATGAACATTTTTATTTGTTTGTAATTCCTGGTGAATACTGGCATTCGCTATGTCTAGCTGGTTTAATGGAGCACAAATGTACTGTAAACTTTGATAACAACAAAATGTGAACTGTGTTCAACCGCATCTGGGCTGAAACACAGCAACAGTAGTTTTGTATTCATTCAGCTTTCCAAGAGGCCACACCCCTTGCAAAGAATATGAATAACAGAATTCTTTATTCAGAGTGCCTCATCATTATGAATAGTGCACACTATTTCAGCTCACAGTGCAATTCACACCGGTTCAATAGATGTCTGTGAATTAGGTCTTTTTGTTGAGCTGGAAATATTTTTGGCCCCAAAATGAAGGCACTGTTTTCTCCTGAGGATTTAGAATAGTTGATTAGTATTGGTATTTATGTTGCTTTTTAAAATGATATTTGAAGACTTCTTGCAGCTAATTGCTCTTATGATTTTGGTGGCTATTGTTGTTTAATTTAAAATGTATATATGTGCACCCCTACATGCACATGTAGTGGTATTGAAAGTGATACAGCATTATGCCTGTAGGCTTAGTACAAGCATCTTCCCACAGTGTGGCAAATAACACTTAATTTTCTTACATAGTACCCATGATCATTCTAATGCTCGGCTTCTCCTTAGGGTAGTTTGGTGAGGTGCATGAAGGAAGGCGATCAAACTCAATCTCACTTGTCACAGACTTATCAGAAAATGTAAAGGAATATATCCATTAATTCAGAATCCTTTTGTGATAAAGGATGTTACTAAGTAAGCAGAAGAAAGATAACTCCAGTATTGTGCACCTCTACTTGGAGTAAAAGAATCAAGTGTTATTATACAGTTCCAGTTTCTTCCTATATCTCTTGAAGTTAGGTACTTTAATTTATCAGATTCAGGTGTTTAAAATATCTCTTTTTATATAGCTTTATGCCCATACTCTGAATTTCTTTGATGGTTGGGTCAAACCTTACTAATAGTAATTTCCTGCTGATGTTGTTTTGTGTCTGTCTGTCTCATAAAGACTTCTACTTTTCCTTCAGACTTGGACAAAAAAAACCTTGTTAAGCAATCAGTAGGCAGCAAAAGTAACACTGAGACTTCCTACTGCACAAGGATTTGCAAGATTTTAAGAAGAAAGCTAGAATATACACAGATAGTTTGGTTGCCAAAGCAAAGTTTTAACCTAAACAGCTTGTAAATGGCTGCATTCATCATTATCTAAAGACCCTACTGCTTAGAGAATATCATGAATCTCTGATAAAAATATTGTTTGTTTTGTTTGTTCCCCTTTCTCTTTCTCAGGTGCATCCTGAAGAGTAAGATTAAAAGTTGGACAGCCTTTGGTGGAGCTCTTGTAATTCTGCCTTTTCATTTTAAAGTGCAGATTGCTGTCACTTCGTGATAACAGTTCTAAAAGTAGTTTGTTCAGAGGAGAAAAAAAGCTGCCACGGTCTTTTGAAGACCTGTTAAAACTTTGAAAGAAATTTTACTTTAAAATTCCTGATTTCTTCCAAATTGAAATGAAGTGTTAAGAGAGCTGAATATATTTACATCATGTAGTGAAAAGAATTGTTTTGCAGAATAGGTAGGATTTTGCTTATTAGGCCATGAGCCTCAGCTGGTGTAAGTTAGCATATGCCCATTGAGTTCAGTGGCACTACACCTCTTCATACCAGCTGAGGGTCTGGCCTATTATGTGTAATCGAGCTCATTATTTTGAATTAATGTCTTTGTTTGATAGATGTTTATAGAACTTGTGCTTAGTTTATTTAATGAAAACAAAATATTTTCAGTGTTCATTTGCTAGGTGTTTGCTTTACTGCTGAGAATGTCTGACACATTAGGATTTTAATAGATTGCCAAACTGGAGTGACAAGCTTTTTTCATTTAATAAAATCATCTCCAAAGGTCAAGGTGTTGTCACCAGAATGTGATCAGTTTGCAATTTCACACTGACTCAAAAATTGATTGAATTAAAGTGGTGTACAGGAAAATTAGTGGATGGGTGACAGAATCATGCACAAAGATATCTTTAGAGCAGTGATTTTCAATATGTGGTCCACAGACACTAGAGGCTCTCTGCATACTGTATCTAAGGGCTTCACGAAAGTTTGTCATTACCATATAACAGTGGTTTCTAACCTATGATCCGCAGGTCCTTGGGGATCTGCAGACCATTTCTAAAATTTCCAAACGAGTTCACATTTCCATTTAAAAAAAAAAAAGTATGGGCCCACAAAAAGAAGAGAGAGAGAGAGTGTGAGTGTGAGTAATTATCCTGTCTTGAAAGGTACCAATCACCACTCTCTATATTTTGAAGCTTTCAATGCTTTGGCAAGGAACAGAAGCTCTCACAACTGCAGCTCTCCCATTGATGCTTTCTGCCAGGGTATAGCTGAAGTTGTTGCGAACATTTTTCAGTGCATTGTTTTAAAAAAATGGACCATATTATAAACTGGTCAAAAACATCAACACATATTTTCCAAACTTTTTTGTTTTACCAGCTCTTGCCAGGGATCCCAGATGTATCTGTAGGCAAATGAAGCTCACTGCTGGTTATCCCATTAGTATTGTCAGGAGTCCATGATTCAGACCTAGTTAATTTTGATGAATTTTGTTTTTTCTGTTGTAGCATTCTGCCTACAGCTCTGAGCCATGGTGAGTTGATCATTGGCTCAGATGTGCTGAATGTGCCATAAAGACCTGAAAGAATGAACTAAGAAAGAATCGAAGCAAAGCTCCAAATAAAATGATCGTAAATTTCAAAGCCATGGCGAAGTCAGGGGTGCCATAGCACTGAGGTAAATGTGCTGGAGTGCTGAGGTGAAAAAATGCTGAAGCACCAAGGCAAGGTGCCAGAGATATGGCAAAGGCTATGTTTACACAGCAGCATTATTTTGGAATAACTGACGTTATTCCGAAATAACATAGTCTGCATCTATACAGCAAGCAGTTATTTTGGCATAATGTTGAAATATTGTCAAGCTGGAGGACTCCTTACTCTGACTCCTGTAACCCTCATTTTACGAGGAGTAAGGGAAGTTGGAGGAAGAGTGTTCTTCCTTCGACTGTCTGCTATGTAGACAGTGCCAAAAAGCTGAAATAAGCTATTTCGATTTAAGCTACGCAATTGATGTAGCTCAAGTTATGTAGCTTATGTAGGCTTTCGCCCTGCTGTGTAGACATGCCCAAAGAGTTCAAGGAAAATCTACAACACTGGGCTATATGGACAGAGCGAGGCTTTGAGGCAGGCCATTGAAACATTGAGGCGAAATGTCAAAAAGTCCAAGACAAATGCCAAGAGGAGGCAGGATAAGGCAATGCACTGAATTGTCTTGGCGAAAATCTCACATGAAAGTAGGGAAGCACTGAAAGGAGGCGCTAAAACATAACCAAGGCAAGCACTTAGGCTTCCGAAGGAAAAGAAACGAAAGCCTCTCAGGGCAACAGTGATTGTGAGGGCAAAATGATAAAAACAAACTGATGAATGGAGGAATGTGGAAGGAGACAAACCTACATTTTCTGGATATATATATATATTCGGGAAAGATTGTGGTGTTCTGATAGCTTCCTCCCCCTGAGATGTAGGTAGCCTACTGTAAAATGTGTACATTTGTGCTAATACTGCAGAATCTGTTATGGCCCTCTCAGGGCTATTAAGCTGACTGGTATTTCAGAAAAGGGTAAATTAGCAGTTGTACTTCTAACTCAGGAGCTGAGCAATGGCAAACCTCAAGGCCAGATTGAAAAGACTGTTGGATAATTTTCTGAAAACATCCATTCAATGTGCAGTAGCAGTCAAAAAAGCAATCAGAATATCAGGAATCATTAAAAAAGTGATAGAAATAAGACAGAATAATGTATTGTGTCTATATAAATCCACAGAACACCCACATCTTGAATGCTACATACAGATGTGGTCACATCATCTTAAAAAAGATATCTTGGATTTGAAAAAAGTTCAGAAAGGGAAAATGGGATTAGGGGTTTGGAACAGCTGCTATAGGAGGAGAGATTAATAAAATTTGAACTTTTCAGTTTAGAAAAGAGCAGATTGAGGGGGGATATGGCAGACGTCTATAAATTCATGACTGTGGAGAAAGTAAATAAGAAAAAATTATTTACTTGTTCCCATAAAACAAGAACTAGAAGTCACCAAATGAAATTAATAAGTGGTAGGTTTAAAACAAACAAAAGGAAACATTTCTTTACACAACACATAGTCAACCTGTAAAACTCTTTCTTAGAGAACGTTGTGAAGGTCAAGACTATAACACTTTTTAAAAGTGCTAAATAAATTAATGGAGGATAAGTCCATCAATGGCTAATAGTCAAGACGGGCAGTTTTGATGTCCCTAACCTCTTTGTCAGAAATTGGGAATCGGTAACGGGATGGATTCAGCTGTAAATTCCCTCTGGGGCACCTGGTAGTGGCTACTGTTGGAAGACGAGATACAGGGCTAGATGAACTATTGATCTTATCTGGTGTGACTGTTCCTATAGACAAGTCTGCCAATGGGGAGGAGTCAAAGGGGCAGTTGCCCCAGGTCCTGGCATTTCAAAAGGGCCTTGGACTCCTGGCTGACACTGTCACTACTGCAGGAGCCCTGGACTAGTGTTCCTCTAAGCTGTGCAGCAGCACATCTTCACAAGTGATTAATCAGCCCCGCCCAGTCAGAGGCTCCCGGCTCCATGCAAGGAGCTGACTGACTGAGCGGGGGATATTAATCACCGGTAAAGCTGTGCTGCCCTGTAGCTTAGAGGGAACACTGCTCTGGATCCTTTAAATTGCCACCAAAGCACTGTGTGGAGTGCTTCAGGCGGCTCTGAGGGCTGGTTGGAGGGGAAGGGGCCACAGTGTGATGCACTCCAGGCAGTGCCAAGGATTGACTGCCCTCAGCCCCACCTCTTCAACCTCCTGTTCTAGAAGTGCAGACCCATTGCCCGTGCCTTCCTTCCCACCATACACTTTGCCCAGAGCACTGGCAAGTTCGTCTGCCCACCGATGTTTGGGTAATCCCAGTAGGTCTGCATGTTTGTCCTAAATCAACTTTATGAACAATAGTTCAGATTATTCACACCAAAGAAGTGTAAGAAAATTCTCCTAGTGCAGTGGTCAGGCATTGGTCCTGGATGAGGAAGCAATTGCACCATCCTAGAAGACAGATTTTATTTTTAAATTTTTACAAACCTTTGAGACTGCTCCTCATCTGGTGCAAGTTGGCATAGATCTGTTGACTTCACTAGCACTCTCTTTTTCAGCTAGAGCAAAGAAACTGTGTGTGTGTATGATTGTTCTGAAGGCATGTTCTCTACAGTCATCATTACTAATTCAACACATGCTTACAAGGGGAGAGTAAGACTTCCTATCCACAGAATATTGTTAAACCTAAAATGATGTTGCTCATTGTGTCTGCACCCTCTCAATCTTTTACAGCAGCACATATCCAAAGATTTCTAGCCCAAGAGTTGTTTTTTAGTTTTTAAAACTTTCATTGCCTCACTAAATTCTCAAAAGCAACAAGGAGTCCTGTGGCACCTTATAGACTAACAGATGTATTGGACCATAAGCTTTTGTAGTACATGCATCTGACGAAGTGGGTCTTTGCCCATGAAAGCTTATGCTCCAATACATCTGTTAGTCTATAAGGTGCCACAGGACTCCTTGTCGCTTTTGCAGATCCAGACTAACACGTCTACCTCTCTGATACTTGACACTAAATTCTCAGTTATTGCCTAAAAGGCAGATTTCAAACTTTGCTTTGAACTTCAGTGCATACTTTTTATGCAGTTTGTAAACTGTTTTGAAGACTCTGAATAGATTAAATATATCAGGGGTCTTTGGCTGGGTGTATTTGCTTTACCTTCCATGTTATAATACAGTTTGAATGCTTTTTCTAGGAGCAGTTTCAGTGAATATTCTCTTTGCAAGTCTTAGATCTACATAATCCTTCCTCTATCTAATGCAGTGGGCCCGGGGTGCAAGAATGGCTTCGGTCGGCCCTGGTCACTTGGCGGGCGCACATAAATGCCCTGGCGGGTGCTGCGTTAGGGACCACTGATCTAATGCACTGGTCAGAGGACTTCTCAAGTAATCAACCATTCAGTGACAGTGCAACAGTGAGAAAATTATTACAGCAATCAGTGACCCTCAGGAAACAAAATCTGCATTGAATTTCCCTGATTTTAGATAGGGTTGCATGATTGAGTGAGCAAGTCCTGGCCTTCCGAGCACAATAGGAAAGCAGTATTGGAAACATGTACAGTAGACTTCCGATAATCCGGAACCTTTGGGATCTAGGTGGTGCCGGATTATCAGAGGTACTATAAGCTGGTTATATATATATATACTGTATACATTATATACTGTATATAAAGTGTTCTTAACCCTTTTTATTGTACATACTGTATACAATATACTGTGATGTTTTAGTTTTTTTAACCCTTTTTTACCCTTTTCGCTCGGTTCAGCTTCTGCCGCTGTTGCCTTGTGACTCGTTTTTTGCCGAAACTCACTCACTAGGCTCTTGCCATTTTGATACCGGACTATCAGGAGTGCCGTACAATTGGATGCTGAACTATTGGAGTTTTACTGTATATTCTCTCCAGTATTCAGACCTTTCAATACACTCCCTAATGCATTTTTTCTGGATTAATCAGTACCAAAGATTGTTGAGGAATTATAAGATAAGGGGTAGTTGTTACTGGTGTGGAAATTACTGAAGGCTAATGAAGTGCATGTTATAATAGAATAGAGGACACTGACACTTTGGCTTGTTTTCAGCTTTCAGACATTCGAGACCACTAGAAAGGTGAAGACTGACCTAAATTCACTGAGACTCAACTCAACCTGAACTAAACTTGTCTTACTCACACAGCAATGGATGGAGAACCAGACTCATGACAATTTATGTGTGAAATTGTGTCAATGTGAAGTAATGCATATTTGTCACGGTTCAGTGTACCATGAAAGAAAATACTCTATATGCTATATACGTATTTCTGGTCCACCAAAGTTGGTGAAATTGCCATTTTAACTCTGTGTATGGTGTTAGAGCAAGTTTTGATCTTTTCCTGAATGCACAAGGCTGTAGGCTATCGGCGTCAGACCTGGGACTACCAATGACATTTCTCAGATAAGTGCAGAGGTGAGATTTTCAGTGTGAGATTTTCAAGAGAGAGATTCTGCACTTTCCTTTCTGCCACCTTTAATTTTTATTTTAGTTTTATAATAGATTATGGTATAAAACTTCCTTCACTAGGGAAGTTTGCAGTGGGTTGGATTTGTCACAGACAGTAACCATAGTAATGCAGTTTTTATTAGCGCAGCTTGAAAAACACCTAGAGTTATTGATACTTTCTGGTGTGATATAAATACCTGTAAACATTTTTTACCACCATTTAGGAGCAATGTCATCTTGCTTGCATCTCTGTCATACTGACACATTCAGACAGCAAATCATATACTTACACAGCGTACGATATTTACTGCAAATTTGGGTGTGTAGTGTAGATCCTAAGAGAAAGAGACAACATCAGTTTTGGTTCATGTGATTGTCCAAGATTTTAATATAAAATATAAAACATTTATTATGAATCATTTATGATTAATGTATACGTGATTTAAATCGTTTATGACATGGCTTTCCAGAGGGAAGAGAGGTGAATAGAGCTGGCTGCTTAAAACTTCAAAGGCTAAATCTTTGCCAGTATTCCCTATAAACTTTTCCTTCCATGTGTGGAATTTTTCATCCATGTGCAGAATAAATTATTTTATGTGCCCCAAACCATGTGCGAATGTGCACCACCAATACAAACTAAATAACTGGCTGTTGGTGCTCTGCTAATCAGCTGGGTGCAATTGAATCTCTCATGTATGGCTGCACAAGTGCACAGTTTACTGAGAACACTGATCTTGACCTCAAATGGATGCAAAAAGCATGGAAAGGGGAATTCCGTGGTTGTGCCAGGCACTGAGAGAATGGCCTTGTAACAGTGACAACCCTCTCTAGTCCTTATGTGCTGTGGCACATTGCTCTGCAACACCACATAGTGATGATGGAGGCTGTTTGTGTTTGCAGATCAGGCCCTGCATGTATTTATCTATTTATTTATTTTAAAATAATTTTACCCTACCTCTCTATTTAAAATATTTAAGGGTGGTTTACAAAATTAAAAAAAAAATTATAAAAAAAACCCCAAGGGGCGAGGGGGCATAAAACCTATGAAGACACACTGAGAAGAGAGGCAACATACATACATGCAAACTCATGTACCGTAAAAAGCATGGCTTTAGCTTGGCGCTGAAACAATGCCAGCATTGGCACTAGGGAAATGTCCCAGAGGAGGGAATTCCATAGCTCAGGAGCAAAAGCTGAGATGGCCCCCTGCTCCGCATAGATGTCAACTTTATCTCCATAAGTGGAAGAACATGGAGCAGAGCCTGCTCAATTGATCTTAATCCCCGGCCAAGTTCATACAGGTGGAGATGGTTCTTCAAGTACCCAAGTCCCAAAGTGTTTAGGGCTTTAGAGTTCATAATCAGGACCTTGAATTGTGCCTGGAAACATAAAAGAAGCCAGTGCTGCTGCTGGAACACTGGCATAATGTGCTCCGTATAAGTGTTAGTTAGAACTCCAGCAGCCACATTCTGGACCAGCTGAAGTTTCCGATTTGAAAAGTGTGTTGTTATATATATATACAGTTCCAATCTGTAGAGGCGAAACTATTAATTACATTACCATAGAGCTCAATCATGGCTGGAGTAAGGGTCAACATGTTGCTTTGCTGCCCCAGAGAGATTTTGATTTGGAGGCATAATCTTAATCTGGAGTAGTAATAACCACATGAAGTCTATATCTGGTGCAGTATATAGTCTCCAGTGTGTTGGTGCATTGGTGGGGGAGTAGCACTAATTCCTGTCCCATTTGGGATTGTTCCGTTCACTTGCTAGAACAGGGAATGTGGCTGCTCTGAGAAGCTTGCTCCCATCCCTTGTGACTACCTGTGATGAGAATGGCTGGGCCAGCTGCATCAGGAGGTGCTTTGCATCTTCTAATTGTCCTTGCACTGCCACTTGGATCCACAGTCATTAAAATATGATAAATACACATTTATTTTTAATGAAATTGGTCCTGGAGTATTGTGGAGATGTGTAAAGTATTTAAAAATACTTAAGCTATGAATCTGTGGGATAGCAACCAGGTGCAAACCACTTATAACTGGAGTACATAAAACAATGTAATACTTCAGAACATTATGTACAACACAACTTGTAATAATCCCTTATGAAAATTGCAATTTTAAAAATAATTTATCAGCTATTTATATAGTATTTGCATATTTCCTATGCATGCACATTCTTGTTCAACCTAATGGGCAGTACAATGATTACATAGGTGTTACCAAAGTGTAATTACTAATTATAATATAATCATTGTACTCTACTATGTTATTAGCATTACCAGTCTGGCTGCAGATGGAGAGCTCTCAACCCCTTTACAAATAAGTGTAATAAGTTAATAGATTTTTGGCCAAGTAGGAAGTGTGTGGGGGAAGAAGCAGTCTGCACAGAAGTTTAGAACTGCACACATATTTTGACAATAAGTCATTCAATATCTGTTTCTTGGAACTATATTCACCAGGGTGTGTCTAAACTACAGGGTTTTTTGGAAAAAGTGGCCTTTTTTCAAAAAAAGTCCCCTGTCTAGACTGCTGTTGCAGTCTTTCAAAAGTAAATCGAATGATCGTGGCATTTTTTTCGACCGTGGAAAACCTCATTTTATGAGGAATAATGCCTTTTTTTGAAAGTGCTCTTTTGAAAAAAGGTGCTATGTAATGCAAACTGTGCTTTTTTGAAAGAGAGCATCCAGACTGTCTGGGTGCTCTTTTTTGAAAAACCAGCTTGCTTTTTCGAAAGTACCGGTTGTAGTCTAGACACTCTTTTTCAAAAGAGGTTTTTGCAAATGTATCTTTTGAAAAAGCCTCTTTCGAAAGAGGTTTGCAGTCTAGACGTAGCCCAGTATATTAACAACAGCAGCAAAGCTATAGTACAGGGTACTGAAAGCACAGTGAGGAACTGGGCATAGTGAATAGTCTCTTCTGTTTGCTGAGATTGTCAAACTAAAAATTGCAGAAAAAAAGGGACAATCCAAAACAATAGGAAAGGCATTCATTCAACATCATTGGTCCTAATCATTTATACATGTATCAGAATTGCTACTGTTCTTCAGCCTTTAGTGAATGGCACTCCGGATTCCACCTTCCTCCTAGGTAATGAGTCTCTGCTGCACTTTGTTGTACAACTTCCTATCTTCCATTCACTGGTGCATGATATCACCCATGGCGCCACACCACACTCTGCTTTTACTGGTGGATTAACAAGCATTTCAATTGCGTAGTATGTGTTATGTACTTCATATAATTCTGGTTAATATGAATGACGTTGCTTTCAGACTTGTTTTCAATTGCCTTTTTTAATATGTGGCTGTAAGCAAATCAAAGCCTCTTGAGACTCTCTATCTAAAATCTGAAATCAAAGTTGTTGGTAGCAGAGTCTAAGTTATTGAATCCCAATAGAGTTCTTCATAAACGTATACTTCATAAAATATATGATTTCTTTTGGAAATATTGATGTTTGTCTTTCATAAAATGAAATTACCTTAACTGCATATTACTGAATAGCAACTGCAAATCCCCAATGTTAACACAGTGTAAAGTTTGCATATCAAGTACTTGAAAGGCAGGAAATTTCAAATGTTAGGGCACACTAGCAATGTTTGGTCAGCTATGTTGTCATGCCCAGGGTTAGATGTACACCATCAAGCTTTGCTGCGATAGCTTGTCAGTCATGGATGTGAAGCGATGTATTCCATGACTGACATTGCTATGCTTGCAAAAGTCCCTAGTGTAGTTATACTAGCAAAACGGAACTTTTATTGGCACAGCTTCTTTTACTTTTAGGGTCTGGAAGAAGCTATAAGAACAAATGAACACTTACGTTGTTATAAGGTACATCCACACTATAAGTACTTTGCCATCTTAGTATACAAGCAGAGTGCTCCTAGTGTAGGTCTAGGTCAGAGTCTGTTCTCATTTATACCTTTTTAAGTCCATTGGCCCCATTTCTTTTACAGTGGCTTAACTGTGTATTTTATGATATTGTCATATTTTAAAGTTTATATTTCTTAAGGCTAAGTCTATACCATAGCCTTTTTTTGGAAAAAGCTACACAAATTGTACTCTGCAATTTGCATAGCTTTTTCCGATTGCTTTTCTGGAAGAGTGTTTTCTGCCATTTGGCCCCCATCTAAATGGGGGCCAGATGGCAGCAAAGCCTCCTCTTTCGGAGGAGCCCTTATTCCTTGTATACAGGGGTATATAGGGCTCCCTGAAAGAGCACGTTTGCTCATCTGCAAAAAAAAAGTGGAAGAGTAAATGCTTTCCCTGGACACGGCGGAGTTTTCCCAGGATACCTCTGGTATCCTGGAAAAACCCTGCAGTCTAGATATACCCCAAGAGAGAGAAATAACAAACCCTCCATATTTGTAGTAAGTCTGGGTGAACACTGTTGAATCAACTGTAACTTCCTGGCTTTCGTGACTTGAGGGCTTGAATTCTTAGCCTTTATATTGAACCAATGGGTCTTTAACCATTTAATGTAACCATTTAGCTAATTTAATTTGTGAAGCTAAAGTGACAGATTAGTTACTTATGCTGCCTGTTCAGTGATTTCACTTTAAAAGAACACCATGGGCGTGTGTTTTCCCTCAGTTACTCTCTTTTTTTTTTACAAGGTCTATTGGCTTGTTTTTTTTTTCAATGCCCATTTAGTGCAGCCATTAAATTATGCCTGTTCTTTGAGTATACAAGTGCACACTTAACTAGTTATACAGGTAGAACTGTGCAAATGTGTTTCAGAGTAATCCTGTAAAGTTAATGAAATCTACAGCTTGGATTCACTGCAATTCGCCATATACTACTCTGGTTTTAAAATGAAGCAGGCCAGGATCTATGGGGTTGGAAAAGTATATTATTCCCCTTCCTCAGTCTTTTGGTGCAGGATGCAATTGATGGCCGTGCACAGTTCCATCAGCACGAGTCCAACTGTTGACTTTCCCACTTCAAATTGACTGGAAACGGAGTGAAACCTGCCGGGAGTAGCCAGCTTCTGTGGTGCAATGGCCACATGATTCTCCACTGGTGGGATGGCTCTCATGTGCATATCTTTGCGCTGCAGGATGGGGGTGAGCTCAGCACACCATGAAAGTGGTATTTTCCTCATCCAAAAGTTCTGCAGCCACTGCTCATCATCCCAGCCTTGCATGATGATCTGATCCCGCCATTCAGTGCTTGTTTCCTGAGCCAAAAAGCTGCGTTCTTTGTAGTCAGCATCTCCATGAATGCCACAAGAAATCTTGTGTTGTACGAACGTTGCATGGATTCCTCCTTGTCACTTGGCAGCTTCAGGAATACCTCAAGTGCCATTCTTGACGTGTTAGTGAGATCTATCCACATTTTTGTCAACAGCCGTGGATTCATTCCCACAGACCAAGGAGGCAGAGCACTCAGAAGAGAAGCCGTTGAAAGATGGCATCAATGGTTGTGCTACTGTGCTGGTGGCTGACAGTGTTTTCACTGCTGTGTTCTGTGAATGGTGCTGTAACTGCCAGTGCGTTGCATCTGCCCGTGTAGTCATGGCCTATATCTCACCAGTAGAATAAAAATGTACTGCAACCAGCAAGTATCCCTTATATTTTGTGATCTGCATTATGTGGAAAGAGATATTTCAATTCAATAGTTAGTCAAAAACTTCTAGGGATGGGATTGATGTAGAGCACTAAGTCACCGCAGTCTAGGTGGCATATAAAAAATCTTATTTCTGTTTACCAGGTTATAATTGCTTTCCTCCAGAAATGGCAATTTGATCATCCACTTTTCTACATCTGAGAATAGAGAGAAATGTGTGTAGATTATATGTGCCCCTTTACTTAATAAAATCCTAAAATGTGATTGCTTACTATATATATTTTACTAAATCATAAATTGATTTATTTGTGCTAATAATATTATTGCTTGTATTATTGCATTTATTCCATCACAATTGTTTAGGTAACATTTCTGTCATACAGATCATTACATGATTTCAAAACTGGTATGATTTATGACAAGTATCTGCTTCTTGGAGCAGTTGGTTCTGGAACCCACAATGGAAGAGGCAATTCTTGATTTAGTCTTAAGTGGAATGCAGAATCTGGGCCAACAGGTCCGCTGTTAACTGGACCGCTTGGAAATAGTGACCATAATGTAATACAATTTAACATCCCTGTGGTGGGAAAAACACCTCAGCAGCCCAACATTTCATTTCAAAAAGGGGAACTACACTAAAAATGAGGTTAGTTAAACAGAAATTAAAATGTACAGACACAAAGTAAAATCCCTGCAAGCTGCATGGAAACTTTTCAAAGACACCATAATAGAGGCCCAACTTAAATGCATACCCCAAATTTTTTTTAAAAAAAGAGAGAGAACCAAAAAACTGCCGACGTGGCTTAACAACCAAGTAAAAGAAGCAGCTAGAGATAAAAAGGCATTGCTAAAAAGTGGAATTTAAATTCTAGTGAGGAAAATAGAAAGGAGCATAAACTCTGTCAAATTAAGTGTAAAAATATAAGAAAAGCCAAAAAGGAGTTTGAAGAACAGCTAGCCAAAAACTCAAAAAGTAATAGCAACATTTTTTTAAGTAGATCAGAAGCAGGAAGCTTGCCAAACAACCACTCAAAAGAGAGTGTCCAGTCTGCATGGATGCTCTCTCAAAAGAAAGCCCAGATAACTATTCACAGAATGGCCACCAGGGCACCTGTGCTTTTTTCAATTGCCTCTTCTT
>JANRFK010001158.1:35534756-35557875 GCA_030068395.1 Apalone spinifera
ATTGAAAAAGCGATCTGCTTTTTTGAAAGATAGCGTCCACACTGAATGGACGCTCTCTTGTATGTAAGCTGTGATTGCTATGGATGGAATGGCCACCAGTTCGCCTGTGCTTTTTCCTCTTTCCTCTTCTTCCAAAAGAATTCCCTCTTCCCTGTCCACACACGCCTTTTTGCAAAAGAGCTCTTTTGCAGAAAGGCTTCTTCCTCGTAGAATGGGGATTACCAATTCCAGAAAAATCCCTCTGTTCTTTCGATTTTCTTGTGGAAGAATGCAATTGCAGTGTGGACATCCCTCAAATTTTGTCAGAAAAATGGCTGTTTTTCCGACAAAACTCTGTAGTGTAGACATACCCAAGGAGTCCTGTGCCACTAAAGACTAACAGATTTATTTGGGGATAAGAGTTCATGGAGAAAAACCCACTGCATGCATCAGGAATCCTCTTTTTTATGATGTAAGTGGCTTCATGTAACTGTTGCTTAAGTAATATGATAAGGAAATAATGACAAGTAAGTGTGTGTGTGTGTGTGTGAGAGAGAGAGAGAGGGAGAGAGAGAGAGATATTTGATTTTTATCTCTTTAAGGATAATACTTGAAAAGATACCTACAGACTGAATAAATATAAATAAATAAATATAAAAAGTGCAATCAGATTCTGATTAAAGTAATCCTTTTATTACACTATTCTGAATTCCCATTATTTTAGTTGTTCTCCCCTCCATACTATTTAAAAAAAATAAAATAAAATAAAATAAAAATCTAGCTTGTCAGCTTGTCTTCTTGACAGCAAAGAACACTCTGATTGATAAACTACTGCTGATTTCAAAACTTCAGCAGGTTCCCATAGCAATCCGTCACTTTGTTCTTTGCCCCCTTAAACCTTTAGATGGATGTAAAAAATTAGCATTGATGTATTTGAAGCTGGTTGTACTTCTTGGCTCCTATGTAGTGTGTGGATTTGATTAGACAGTGAAAATGTGGATTATTCACTGTGTGAAAGTGAGGGCTGATATTGTGTGTGATGCTGTAGGCAAAGTGTACCATTGTCTACATGCCTTTATGTTGTCACCATTTGTAGTTCAGCTAGTGTCACCGTTGTGTTTGTAAACTCCTGTTTTCAGGGGGTTGACCCTCATCTATAAATGTATTTTAAAAGGTTCAAAGTTAGGAGTGGAAAAGTAGTGACACTTAACATTTTCACATCATTTTTGCCATTGTAAACTGAAAATGAACTTCAGTTAAAAAAGGAAGAATTACAGCTGGTAAAATTAATTTGCAGATTTGAAAGGAACCATAATAAGCCATCCATCAGTGCCTATGGACAGCCAACAAAGGGGCACAACTGTGGCATTCTGTTCAAAAGAATGTTGTTTAAGCAGTAATGATTGAGCACAAGGCATTTCCTGGGGATTAATGAAAGACAGGAAGGAATTGATGGTTTGAGGCAGTGAAGGGACCTCAGCTGGTCATTAATCCCCAGGAAATGCCCTGCATGGAGGTCTTTATTGCTCTTGTAAGTTGAAAATGGAAAGGGAAAAATAAATGCATGGATCCTTCTTTATGGGTGATAACATTTCAGTTGTTATTTATTTTGCTAATTTGTTAAACATCTGTCAACACAGGAGCTGACCGTTATTCCTAAAACAGAAAGGAAGAAGGAAATGATACAAAGTTATTCACAATGGCAGATGTAAAAACTACTGCCTTTGTTGCAGCCAGGAAGACAGGCAGGCATATGCACAAATAGCAAAATTATGAGGAATGAAGTGTAAATAGTAACAGCAAATCAAGCAAAATCTATATGTGTTGGCTTTAGGGCCCACCGGTCAGCAAACTCTGCTGCCCATCCTGTAAATGTCCGTTCCATGAACTACGACAGGGAATGTTGCAGCTGATATTGATTACTGCTGTGAGAGGACTTTTTTCTAACTGGAGTATCTAGACTACAGGGTTTTGTCGACAAAAGTGGCCTTTTGTCGACAAAACTATACCTGCATCTACACCACCGCCGCGTTATTGTCGACAGTAAGTCGACAGAACGTTGCAGCTTTGTCAACGGCTGTAAACCTCCTCTTATGAGGAATAATGCCTTTGTCGACATAGTTATGTTGACAAAAGGTAAGTGTGGATGCAGGGAGCCAGTTCTGTCGACAAAAAAGGCCTCCAGGAAGAAGCCCTGGTGGACAGTCTAGCCTTTACAGGTATTGCACGTCTGTGGTTCCTGGCTGCAGCCTCTTAAAGGCACAGGCACTCAGACAAGCCTGGCTGTCCGGCAACTAGCCAGAGCAGCCACGCCAGCCATGGCCCAGCCTCAAGGCCCCCCTGGCCCTTCTCGGGACAGAGACGAGGACCCACCCAGGGGCACCAAAAGGCAGGCACCAGCCTGGTCTGGCCCTGAAATAAAAAACTTGCTGGAGCTCTGGTCCCAGGAAGAAGCCCTGCAGGCCCTGTAGAAATGCCACAGGAATGCGGACATTAATGAGTGCCTGGCCCAGAAACTGGCTACCAAAGGGCATCACTCCCCCCCACCATGGCACAAGACAGGGCCAAGGTTAAAGAGCTGCGACATGGATATGCCACGGCCCACGACCAGAGCTCCCACTCTGGGGCAGCTCCCGAGACCTGCCCTTACTATGAGGAGTTGGAGCAGATCCTGGGTGGTGGGGAAGCCCAGACTCCACTGTGTGTGGTGGAGTCTGGGTTACCCCACCACATCGTGGACCGACCCCTCCTGAGGGAGGAAGACCAGGCAAGAGAGGCAGGAGAGCTGTAACAGGAGGAGGAGGAGGAAGAGGAGGCAGCGGAGACCTAGACCCCAGAGGTCTCCCAGGCGTCCATGGACATCGGGGAGGGAATATCAGGTGAGTGTTCTGAGGGGTCACCACACACGGGTGGGTTGGTAGTGCGGCCAGCAAGCCTCATTGCCACTGTGGGCCCCCTGGGAGGCTTTCTGGCCGCTGCCCAACTCACACGGGGTCACGTGGAACACCCCTGAGTCTCCTGTCCAAAGGACAGCCCCTGCCAGCCTCGGCATGCCCTCAGGGACAGCAGGGATGCACACAGACAGTGACTGTCTCCTCTTTTCCTCCACAGCCGGACCCTCTACCCTACAGGGGAGCACCACACCCTCCCCACCACCATCCCGGACCTTCTAAGGGAGCACGTTGAGGCCCTGCAGGTCCTCAACTGGACCCTCCAGCAAAGGACGCAGGCAGAGGCTGAGTGGTGCACCAGGCTGCTGGACAAGCTGGTCCAGCAGTGCATGGAGATCTGTGCCACAATGAGGGAGCTCTTCACCTTGCCTGCCCCTGTTATGGGCATCGCTCTTCCTGTATGGGAATGCCCATAACGAGTTCACGCATTTTCTTTATTGCTAGTGTTTGTAATAAAGCAATTTTCTGTGTACAAAGAAAAGTGGGTCTTCTCTGTGTTCTGAATGGGAAGAGAGTGAGGGTAGTGGAGGGAAAGGTAGGGGTGGGCCAGGCCCTGGGGAGGGTCAGTGGGCTCCTTCTGAGAATCTCTCCCTCAGGGCCTCTTGGATTTGGACACCAGCCCGGTGAGCCTGGCGGATGGCAGCCATCTGGGACTGCTGAAATGGCGTCTCCTCACCATCAGCACCTGTCACCCACCCTGGCAGGAAGACCTCTCCTTTCCTCTCCATCAGGTTGTGGAGGGCGCAACATGCGGCCACCACCTCTGAGATGTTGCGTTCCCCCATCTCCAGGTGTGTAAGGAGGCAACGGAACCTCCCTTTCAGACTGACAAAGGCACATTCCACCTGGATGCAAGCCTGGCGAAGATGCATGTTGAAAAGCTCCTGGCTCGCATCAACGTGGCCGGTGTAGGGCTTCATAAGCCACGGCATCAGGGGGTAGGACGTGTCGGCCACTATGCACACCGGCATCTGCACGTCCCCAAGTGCGAGGTGTTGCTGGGGGAAAAATGTTCCTGGCTACAACCTGCGGTACAGGTAGGAGTTCCTGAATATGCGGGCATCATTATGCCTGCCTTGACCACCTGACACAAATGTCCGTAAAGTGTCCCCGGGTGGTCGACGAGTGCCTTCAGCACCATGGAATAGTAGCCCTTCCTGTTTATAAACTGGGCTGCTCGATGGGACGGTGTGCGGATTGCGATGTGTGTCCAATCGAGGGCTCCTCCACAGTTTGGGATTCCAATGGCGGCAAACCCGCCGATGATGTTGTCCAGGTCCCTGAGACAGACGAGCCTCTTTAGCAGCTCTGCATTGATGGCCCTCACCACCTGCAGCATGAGACGAATAGACAGTCAGAAACCAGGGAGTTAGACAGGTTACCTAAGCGCTTGGGGGTGACCCTTCTTCCCTCCCTCCCCACCCCTCCCTTCATCAGTGTTGGGGTGGCCAAGGAGCGGCCTCTAAGTGCCACTCCATCGCCCACTCCTTCTTGCCCTTGCCTGGCAGTCCCCCTTTTTCAATTCCCCCACTCTGCAGGGCCTGTTCCCTGAGAATGACTTACCTCAATCAAGACGGCCCTGACGGTGGACTTCCCCACGCCAAACTGATGCCTCATGGAGCGGTAGCTGTCGGGGGTGGCCAGCTTCCACGGGGCAATTGCGACCCGCTTCTGCAGGGGGATGGCAGGCCGCAGGTGGGTGTCCTGGTGTTCCAGAGCAGGGGCAAGTCAGGCACTCAGCTCCAGGAATGTGGCCTTCCGCATCTGGAAGTTGCGGAGCCAGTGTTCGTCGTCCCAGATCTGCATGACGAGCCAGTCCCACCAGTCAGAACTCGTCTAGTGCCTCCAAATATGCCTGTCTCCCAGAAAGTTTGGGGGCAAGGGCAGAGTTCCTGCATCCCAGAGGCGGGTCTCCTCAGTGCAGTCCGGGTCCATATGGGGTAGGAGACTCATGACAGAGTCATGGAGCCGCAGCAGAAGCTGCAGTATGGCAGCGTGAGGCCATCGCCTGCCCAGGGGCAGCTCAGGTTCTAAGGCCAAATAAAAGGTGAAAAGCAGAAAAAAAACCCCCAGAAAATAAACTGCTGTGGTGTCCAAGGAAGCAAGGCAACCAAAGCAAAAACTGCAGCAGCTTTGCTTTCCCCCTAGGAGGTAGGCAAGCCAGAAGCAGGATCAGAGCAACAGCTGTCCAGGGGGATCCCTATAAGTACGTGTGTCTGCAAAGAGCATGCAGCAGTGCCTGGGCTTTAAGATTGCCCCTGTGACCTTCCAGAAGCACTTCTGGGTGCCTTCTTTTGTTGACAGAGAGTCTGGCAGTCTGTATGCTCTTTGTCGACAAAACGGATAGATTTTTCGATCCCCGTAATGCAGTCTAGACGCTCTTTATTGACAGAAGCTTTGTCAACAGATTCTGTCGACAAAACTTCTCTTGACAAAAGCCTATAGTCTAGACGTAGCCACTGTGTGGAATTGCCATGCTATTTTGTTGGTAAAATAGTTCATATCCTGTCTGCCTTCTTGGCGCCAAAGCAGTGCTGTGACAGAAGAAACAATTAGTCTGGTTTTGGACCAGTATTGCTATAATTGGTTTGGGACTTGTGTACCAAAGAGGTCACCTTCCTCTGCAAACTAAAGTAGCAATCAGCAGAGGCAATTACATGAATAGGAGCCTGGTTCATAGTTTAGAGGAGAGGAACTGGCAGCAGAGTGCTTTCCATGAGGAGTTACAGACTTTGGAACAGATGCTCCTCTTTGGTCTTCTACAGGCCACATGTGTTAACCTTCATGTATTTGGGGCAAGGGGAACTGCATGGTATGGTTAGCTGTGGCAGTTGATATAGGCAAGTATTTCTGTATTTGTTTTCTTTGTTCATTATATACAAAGTTTATTGTGGATTGCACATTTGAAATTGTATCTTAATTTTTGTAGATGCTAAAAATCAGCCCTTTTAAAAAATGGAAATAATCAAATGAATATGTATGTACGAGAATTATAGTCCAGGCTTTTTAGAAAAGTAGGGCCAGACTCTGATCTTGTTTACACCTACATAAATGTTGAATGACTCCATTTAGAACAGAGCTCCTGACCTTCAATGTCTCATACATTAATCAGTCAGCTTGCTTAACTCCTTTCTAAATGTTCTATTTACCTTATAATTAGGCAGCAATTAGAGATAGGAAAGGCATTTCTTGGCAGTTAATATGACTGGTAGAGAGAGTCCAAGTAGTCATTAGCTTCCAGGAAGTGCCTAAGCCAATACTGTTATAAAACATGAATATGTAAAAATGTAAATAAAAACTTTCATGTGCTGAAAAGTTACCTGTTGACTGTACATTGCTGTGGAAGCCATGTTCCATTTATAATATTCATCATTTCCTAGCAATGAAAGACTTAGTCCAAGATCTTTGAAAGGGCCGGCCAACATGAAAGTCCATTAAAGTCAATGAGAGTTTTCAATTTTGAACTCAGTTGTTCATTTTGGCCTTCAGAATATCCTCTGGCAATGAGATCCACAAGGTGACTGTGTGTTGTGTGAAGAAGTACTTCCTTACGTTTGTTGTAAACTTGCTACCGATTGATTACATTGGGTGAGCTGTGTTTTTTGTGAAAACAAATAGGAGTCCATCTGATGAAGTGGCTTTTACCCATGAAAGCTTATGCTCAAATAATCTGTTACTCGAGGGATGGCTCAGTGGTTTGAGCATTGGCCTGCTAAACCCAGGGTTGTGAGTTCAATCCTTGTGGAGGCCGTTTAGGGATGTGGGGCAAAAAAATTGTAAGGGATGGTACTTGGTCCTGCTGTGAAGGCAGGGGACTGGACTCGATGACCTTTCGAGGTCCCTTCCAGTTCTAGGAGATAGGCAATCTCCATTATAAATGCCACTAGACTTCTACTTTTTTTTTTCAGATATAGACTAACACGGCTGTCTCTCTGAGATCTGGTTTTTGTGTTGTGAAGGGGAAAATAACACTTCTCTATTTACTTTTTCAACATCACTGATGATTTTATAAATTCTGTCATCCCACTCTCAATTGTGTCTTTACTAAGCTGAACAGTCCCAGTCTTTTCAATTTCTCCATGTATGATTCCATACTATTAACCATACCACATCCCTAATCTTTTAGGGTATGTCTACACTGCCACCCTAGTTCGAACCTGCAAGGAGGTTTAACGGTAGTTCGAATTAGGAGCTTTAATTCCGTGCCGCGTGTAGCCACAGGCAAGTAGTTCGAACTACGGGGCATTTAAAAATGGCGGCGCCTGGGAACATGCAAATGAAGCCCAGGATATTTAAATCCCGGGCTTCATTTGCAAGTTTGAATGCCTACATTAGCCACCCTAGTTCGAACTAGGGCGGCAGTGTAGACATACCCTTAGGTACTTCTCTTTATCTTGATTTTCTAATATTTTTTTTGAGATGGTTGACTAGAGCTACATAGAGTATTCAAAATGTGGACATTTATAGAGAGGAATTATGATTTTTGTCTTACTATCTATCCCTTTTGTAATGACTTGTAACATTGATAGCTTTTTTGACTGTTGCTTCACATTGAGCAGATGTTTTCAGATAACTATCCACAATGAGTCCTGGGTCTCTCTCTTTTGAGCAGTAACAGCTAATTTAGACTCCATCATTTTGTATCTATATTGGGATTATGTTTTCCAATGCGCAATACTTTGTACTAATCAGCATTGATCTTTATCTGCATTTTGTTGCCCAATCATCAAGTTTAGTGAAACCCCTTAGTAACTCCTGATTCAGCTTTGGGACTTAACTATCTTGAGTAATTTTGAATCATCTGCATATTTTCCCACCTCTCTGTTCAGCCCCTTTCTAGATCATTCATGAATACGTTGAACATTACTGGTCCCAGTACAGACCCCTAAGAGACACTAGTAGGGAACATCACTTCTCTCCATTCTGAAAACTACCTATTTATTCCCCACCCTTTGTTTCTTATCTTTCAACCAGCTACTGATCTATCAGAGGAACTTCCCTCTTATCTTGTGACTGTGAAGTTTCCTTAAGAGCCTTTAGTGATGACTTTGTCAAAGACTTTCTGAAAGTCTAAGTACTCTATATCAAGTGATTCACTCTTGTCAATTTAAATTTCTTAGTATAACCCAAGACAAGGATTCAAGTAAGCACAATAATATGTCTATATTTTCAGAGTACTGTGCTCTGATTTGGCATGGTACTTGATCATGTTACTAATTTAAACATGAGAAACACTTCCTGTAATACTTTGGTAACTCAGGGTCTAGTAGAACTGCGAGTTTGAAAATTGGCTAAGCCATAAAACACATCCACAGTCAAAGTATTCCAAGTACAAAGCTAGTGGTCATGTAATTGAACACAGCTTCCAGTTGGAAATCCAAGGTCACGTGTGTGCTAGAGCCCATCCCATTCAGGCCATATTCATTATTAGCATAATAGATGTTAATGAAATGTCCTTAAAATTGAATCTTGTTTTAAGGAGGAATACAGCTCTCTGGCATGCCAACATCTTCATCTCAGGCGAATATTTTTGTATGGCAGAAGCTAATTACAATGCTGTGTCATGTAAATTATGCAAATGTAGCACAGCCTCCTGGGCATCTGGTAATCACAATGATTAGTAAAGTGGAGGACAGACCATTCCATGGGCAACAAAAGAGTCAAAGATCACACAAATGGGGGGGGGAGCAGTCAGTGAGGAAATCAAATTATTTATGTATGTTCTATTCTTAATTTACACAGTAAAGGAAAAAGGAAATCAAACTTTTAGGTTTAATTGACCTTGCAAAAGCTTGCACTTCCATTCTGCCATGTGATGCCATGTGGTACAGAGAAATTCCATGGTATCCCACGAATAAAATCCTGTTCCTCAACCATATTGATTTTCAAGTATGCATAGAAAGCAATATAAAAAATGAAAATAAAACATGTAATCCAACTGAATATTTCTTGATTCCTCAGGATCTGTTTTCCTTTTGATCCCTTGGAAATTTATATATGTAACTCCAATTAAAACATGTGGAAGATCTGCCCATTCATCGTCCTTCCATGCAGCAGTTGAAGACTAGATTCACCATTATTTAAGAGAAATGACAGAGACTGTATCCAGCTTACCAACTGTTGGTTAATGCTAATGAGTGCTCTGTGTGAAAATCCCCTTGTGTACTCAAATTGGTCAAAAGAGCTGTATGAAGCTGGAGTTGGATAAGGCATTATGAGTTATTCATGTCTCAGGGGGAAAGATTTTTGAAGTTTGACTTCTGCAGCAACTGATGAATAATTTTTTGTGCTTTATTTTTCTGTAGGAAATGCAACTGTTAAATGTATGCATAAAAAGTGAATGTGTGTAAAGCACTTAAATGCAAGAACATCATCTTTAAAATGAATACTATGTTTGCTAACTAAAAAGGTTGTAAATCAATTAACCATTTAGATAACTAATCTTTCTCACTCTTTTCAGGTTACTCTTCAAATGAATGGATTGTGTACTATGTTACAATAAGCCCAGGTATGGTGTTGATGGCATTAGGACATGAAATGCAATAGATTCTCCAAATTAAATACTTTATAATGATCTTCTAACCACCCAGTTGTATTTAAAGTACACTGTTGGGGTTTTTTTTTTGTTTGTTTCTTTCTTTTTTCCTCCCAGAATTCAGGAACTTAGCTTCATTTTCTGTTTCTAACGAAGCAGTGCAAAATGTTCCTCGTGTTAAAATGTTATTCTCTAGGTTCAGGCCTCTTCTTGCCATCTAGATATTATTAATTCTGGTCCTCTGGTGTATTTGGTATGGTATGTCCTAAAATGGTTCTATGGGAAAAGGAAAGCTAGGTCTAGATCCTAATCAGGTCTGTGATCTCTGCACCAGTGCATTCAGTACATAATTCTGCATAGTGGTTAGGTTGCTTCTGGCAAGGGTAGGGAGAACAAAACTGGTAAAAGAAAACTGAGAGATTAAAAAAAAGGAAGACCAGATATTGGTGATGCAACACTGACATTTGAGAGGCTATATATCATATCAAAGCTTTAGAAGTAGCTAGGAGTTGTATTTTTCCACTTATGCTACTTTTGAGGTTTCAATGCTCCGGAGTTCCTGCAAATGTCACTGGTATAAATTGGAACTGTGTTAAAAGGCCACAGACAGAATGAAAAGAGAGGAAAATTTGCACTTTTGTGTTTTGTAATCTTTCCGATTGTTGCTTTTGTTGTTTGGGGATAAGTGTACTATGCTGTCTGGTGAAGTTAAATGTAAATATGGGAATATTTATTATCTAATTTACACTCTTAAGGTCATTATTTTATTTTTATTTATTTTTGGTGTGCTGTTGAGAGGTAGATACTTAGAAAAGCGTTTTTTAAAAACAATGCTATTTACTGTATATGATTTAGGGTAGCAATGCATGCAGGTGTGTAGAAATACAGTTTTCCTGTTGGGCATGCAAAAGCACATTTGCTAATTCATTTAAAAATTCTCCTACAGAAAGCCAGGTAAACTTGCCAAGTCGTTGTTAAAAGAGCTACCTCAAGGGGTTAAGTGAGACATAAAGTGTGCTGTTCCTTTGTACAGGGCTCAACTTCCGTGCTTCTTGTACAAAGTTTCTTGATCTTCAGATGTCTTGTTACCCTTCCTCACCTTGGAAAGTATAGTAGTGCTATGTTGTTTCTTGACTCTTCTCTTTGATATAATTAGAGATAAGCTTTCACTACATGCTGCTTGTTTCTCTTCATATCACCAGAAATCATCCACCACTCAGTGTCCACATTGCTAAGTCTTGGGCTTTTGTCTTGGTCATCTCTTATCCTTGAATTAATGTGAGAGCCTCCATCTTACAGGTATCTTAATTCTCTGCTCCTGCAAGTCAATTCAGAACTTATCTGATAAAGTCCTCTTTCTTCCACGTCATCCCAATTCTTGAATCTCTTAATTGGCTTCCCATAGGGCTGCCTTCAGGATCCCACATAATAATGTCTCCACGCATTTTTCTGCATTTATTTTTCTTTGCCCCTTCTTTCCATTCCTAATTTATTGCTTTTCATTTGTCTGCTCTGGTATTTTTATTCCTGCCCTCATTCTTGCTTTTCCTTTATTTGGATATTGGGATAGTCTCCCTATCCTTGACCACAAATAACCTGTATTTTCAAAACCTACTTCTTGAACAATCTTCTGTTCTTTCTTCTGCTTACCAATAATTTATAGAACTTTCTTTATTTATCTTGGCCTGTGTTGCCTTGAGTATGTTTAGCTTGCCTAACCTAAAGTGTTGCCTTTTGTGGGCAAGAAATATACTTTGCTTGTTGGGCCAGATTGTGACCCTGTGTCTACTTACTTTGATAAGCATTGCTTGAATAATCAATGGGACAACCCACATGAGTTGTTCATTGATGTGAAAGGTGGGGCTTTGTGTTTCCAAAGCACTGTAAGTAAACTCACAATGTGATGAAAATGAGTTAATAATAAAAATTCTCTCTTGTACAGAAAGGTATCACATCTCTCAGACTTCTAAGTCCCAAATGTGGGACAAAGACCCAAAATGAGGGTATAAAAATATTCATGCTGGAAACTGAAAATGCTTTGGGATTGCTGTGTTGGGGTAAAGGACTCTTTCCATAACTTGACCCTAACTGTTCTGTATTTCTTATGTAAATGATATAATAATAGAGAAGCATATACAGATTTGTCTGAATTATGTATTCTGCAAAAAATGAAGACCCTGAAAATGGGAAACATTTGAGAGGTATGACCTGAACTGTGGCAGTGCTGAAAAGCAGTAATCTGAATTGGTTGCTCCATTGTGCAAGTTGCTGTACAACCACAGAAGAAGATACGGTTCCAGTTCTGAAGAATGTAGAACTAAGACAAGAACAAATGAGTGCAGTAAACAATAGGACAGAAATGGGAAGGTAGAAACAATAAACCCATTTGTGGAGCTCTGCTTGTGCCACTGTTCAGACATGGCATCATTAGTGTTACTGTAGGTCTTGTAATTGTGTATATTACTTTTTTTGAAATATGAAAGAGGGAAGATTAAATAAAACAAAATCTAGAATATAACATTGCAGTTTCAGTGTAATGTTAATATATCTAGCTGCAGGTGTTTCCAGAGAAATATCTAAGGGGAAAATACAGGAAGTGTGGGGTTTTAATCCTTTTTTTCCTCCTGGTTGCTCTCAGATCAATATTACTGAATCAGCAATTACTTTAAAAAAATTCTCTTGCCTTAAAGCCATCTTGCATAATGAAGAGAATCCTGGGCAAACATGCAAACTTCAGTTCAAGTATTCAGTGCCAATGCATAATGTTCTGGCATTTAGTACTGAGGTTCTTACATATGAAGTGCATTGTGACCAAAGCCCACACATTTCTCTGTTCATGACAAATCAGCCTGTATGCTGACACACACTAATATGCTGAACTAAACTGGCCTGAAAGGCATCATCTCTTTTGGATTTGTTCAGTTTCATTGGCTCTGAGTGATACTACAGGCCTTACTATCCTTGCTGGACAGTGCTGTGCTTGAACTTGATCCAGGAGTTGCTACACAGAGTCACCCCCCTCTCTCCTCCCCTCCTCCCCCGCTTTTCAATCCAAACCTATACCTTCAAGTTATGATTTTAATAACTAGCCATCACATCTGCAGAACAGTTTAGAAACCAGGATGGAATCTTGAAAGCATTAAATAAGAATCTTAAAAAAATAAGTAGATCATCCATACAAAATTAAAAACTCTTACTATAAATGGAGTGTTAGAGTGTAAAGTAGGCTTGGCTTGCTCCTTTGAAATCAGTGGAACTATTCTGTTTTGTACCATCTGAAGATCTGGGCCAGAGAATATAGCATATGTGAATATGTTATAGAATTAATAGTAAAAAGACTACACTGGAAAAGATCTGTAGCAGGAAGGCAAAAGACCCCTAAACCTATTACAAGAGATATTTTGTTGAGGGATTTCATGTAGGACTGGGGAGAAAGCCTGAAGACAGGTCAATCTCTGACAAAACTCTGAAAGGATTTCACAAAAGGATAAATTCTGAGTTCTAATAAAGAATAATATCATATTCAGTTAAAACACTTAAAAATTGCCTACCTGCTTCTGCCAACAGATTGATAAAATAGCTTAGTATTATTTTTAGAAATTGAAGTTTATCTTTTTTGATACATGGGAACAATTTGCACACACAGCACTTCTGACAGTGGGTTTTCATACATTTTAAAGAAAACAGATTCAAAGATTTTTCTACTGCTGTTTCTTTTATTCTTTATTTTTAATTGGTTCCATTCAGTTTTGCTCAATATATTTAGAAACTGTTTAGTGAAACAGTTTACACACAATTGTTGTGCAGTTTTCCACTCCTACAAGCTACTGAATCTGCACAGAAAAGAATTTTCTGGCATTCAGAAAGCTGCACAGTTCCCTCTGGAATTCAGACTCCTAGTCTAGCTTCCTAGGTTTTTGTTCTGCATTATCATCCTGGTGCAAATGGGTACTATGGATTAGGATAATATACACCTACTCCTTTATACTGTGTGCTGCTTTACAGCATTATTTCCCAATTGTCCTGGCAGCCTGGCTTCTGGAAGTATTGTCAGCAATCCTGGGTACTTGTTGCCAGAATGAGAGGCTTCATTCATTGTACACAGGTGTATTTTTATATTTTTGATTAAACCTGCTGTCTCTTATATGCACCTGCTTACCTGTTTATTAGCTTTTGATATCTTTAACATCTACATGAGGGACCAAGTCATTAAATGTATAGGGCAAAATAATTCAGATTTGAAGCAGAAAAGTTAATAGAGGGACGGGATCTTAGTGGTATGAAAGTTCCTCTAGTTTATGTGAAGTTCCTTATGATTTTTTTAAATGCTGAATAATTCAGTATTTTTTATGTGAATAATTTAAGGGAATACAAAATGGGATATCAGTCGGGCTGGTGGGGGAAGACAGGGTGGCAGTTCAAGTTTGATCTAAAAGGATTGCCTTTGTAATGAAGTAGAGTTGAAAAGCTTTGATCTATTTATAATGAGTATTCTAAGGGTTTACTAATTATTTGAAACCTGGAAAGAGAGATTCATCATCCATTTTTTTATTATAGTTGAACCAAAACTAAAACTCACTGGAAGGTAAAAGGCAGAAAGTCATAAAGTTCAGGCATGTCATTTAAAGTTAAAACACGGCCACCTACAGGATGGGATTTCAACCAGAAATACAGTCTTTGCTTTATAGAGGGAAAAATGGATTTTTATTTTATTTTAGTGTATGCCAGTTCTCTCAGATACTTTTAATCCCCTACTGGAGGTTTGACATCACCTCCACAGTGTATGCCCATTTCAAAAATTATAGCAGCCAGAAAGCTAAAATGATGAAAAGAACTTGGCTGAGTTCCCACCCTATCCTCTTTCATGAAGATAATCACAGTGTAGATACGGATATTTCTGTCACTGCTTCCAGAGCAAAATTTATAAATAGATAAATAGATTAATAACTAAAAAATACTAGGTTAATGAGAATTTGAGGTTAAAATCCAGTTGTCAAGGAGAACTATATGCAGAAATCTTTGTTCATCCCTATGCAGAAATGCAGCAACAGAAATCAATCTTAATTTATCACTGGCTGGAATACTTTGTCTGGGTAGGGATGATTATTGGGGAATTTACTCAATAGCTCTTGATGTGCCATATTCATTTGAAGAGTTGAAGTCAATGCATTTACTTGAAGGATGAATTTGGATCCTACTGAGGATTCTCATTGGCTGTGTTTAATCAATATTAGATCCCCACACTGTGCCTGGATTAGAGGGCGTATATGGTCAAGCAATTTTCAAGAATTCTTAGCCTCGAGGCCAGACATAGAACAGACTGTCCAAATTTCAATGTTGTTATCTTAACTAGGACCAACAACTACACCCACATATTTACCACAGAAAATCCAAATGATTGTTCCACAATGCGTCCTAAGAATATGTGAAACTGGATCATATTTAGACAAAACTCATGTAACATTTTCTGGGTTCTGTCAAGTCACATTTACTATCATGGGGGAGTTACAGGTCCAAGACAACATATTTAGGGGTTCCTAATGTCATATCTGTTTTCTGGTTGTGATGTGGCTTTAATTAGAGGTGGGTCTAAATCAGTTCTCTTGGTCTAAATACCCTCACATTGCTAGGGTGTTAGAAATCATGACTTTGATCAGAACTTGGCAGCTGGATAATATTTTTGTACTGGCTTGAAACAAAGCTCATGATTGGGAAAAAATTCCCATTCATGGGCTTGTTTGAATCATGCTTAATTTGGGGGTGATTTTTTTCCTATTCAGTTTCCTTTCCTACTTTCCAAAGGACGGGAAGGATAGTTTAGTGGTGAGGACTGAAGAGATCTGAGTTCAGTCCCCGTTCTGCCATGTTCTCTCTATGTATCCTTGAGCAAATCACTTAGTTTCATTGTGCTTCAGTACCCCATCTTTGGAAAATGGATAATACCTTACCTTACCTCAGAGGGGAGTTGTGAGGATACATTCATTAAAGGGTTGTGAGGTACTCAGATAGTATGGGAATGAGAGCCAAGTTTAGCCTGCTGTTATTTCACTGAAGTCAAAGACACTAGGGCCAAGTCTACACTGCAGGCTTCTTGTGTAAGAACTGTTTTGTGCAAGAGTTCTTGTGCAAAAGGTCTTCCATAAGAGCGCGTCCACACTGCCATGTGCATGAAGGTGAGTGCTTAGCTCTGCCCTGAGTACAGAAATGGAAGTGGACTAGGCTGTTATCAAAGTAGTCCTGGGAAAGTTTGCGCTGAGCCTTCCTTGGTTTTGTTTCAATTAAGCATTTTGAGGAGGAGAATTCTAGGGAGGAAAGCCCATTTTAGCCATCGGGGTTTCTTGTGCAAGAAATTCATTTGCCTGTCTACACTACCTTCTTGTGGAAGAGCTCTTGCACAAGAGGGCTTATTCCTCATGGGGAGAGGAATAACTCTTCTGGAAGAAGCCCTGTTTTCCGACGCTTTACTTGCTCAAGAACGTTCTGGCAACGCCTGGCTTCCTCTCGCTGTGTGTCTGGCACAGTAATAGCAGGCGATGTTCTTGCACAAAAAGTCTGCAGTGTAGATGTAGCCTAGATGCTTCAAAAACCTTCTGCTGGGATGGAACTAGAGCACAAGATCAAGTTGTTGTTGGTGTCACTGATTGATCTTTCCTATTGTAAAGGAATATCTTACTTTTGATACTACTTAGGGCTTATTTGTTTCGTGTTGCTAAGTGAACACTAACAGGTATCTTACAGGTTTTAGATAACACATTTACACCTTTTTCAGAATCTGTCACATTTACAGATACAGTGTGTGGATAAGGCATAGTTTCCTCCTTTGTCCCAATTATATATTTTATTTAAGATATAAAAAAAAGCATGTGATGAATAACACATGGGACAAGATTTGCATTTGCAATATATCATTTCCCAAAAAAGTCCACCGCAGAGAAGCAATGACAGAAACCATGTGTGCTTGGCAGAATCCCCTTCCCACATGTTGGTATATCATCTGTTCAGGTACAGAGCTTTGTTAGTAATATTTGTGATTTGAAAACTTATATTGAGCCTGACAATTCCCATATGAATATCATGTACAACGCCAGTAATTTGGCTTAGGAAATCTTGGTTGGGGTTGATGCATATTGGTATGGGAAGTTCAGGCAAGTGTCCTCCATACTAGAACTGTTGCATGCACACTATGAAGACAAATGTCTCTAAAAAGTCAGTCTGACACCTTGCATGAACATTAAATCTACATCAGTTTTTATGTAGAAAATACTGCAAATAAACTGGGAGGCATCTTTGTTTGCTTTTTGATAGGAAAGGGAACACATGTTCTACTTAGGTGTTATGTTTAGATGAAGAGGAAAGATGCTTTCTGATTTTAAAAAATTGTACATCATAAAAAAAGACTATTTTTTCAAGTGGGTCACTTCCTTGGTTGGTATAAATGGGTGCATTTTCAGTTGTGTTGCATCCATTTATACCACTTGATGACCATGCTTGCATGTTTTTCCCCACTTTGTTAGAAAAGTGTGTGGGTCTTGAAGGAATGCTAATTGGATTGACAGGTCTGTAACATATATGTACTTCCTTTTTCTTCCCCTCATCAGCATTTAGGGTATGTCTACACTATAGTGTTTTGTTGGGAAAATGGCCATTTTTCCAACAAAATTTGAGAAACGTCTACACTGCAATTGCATTTTTCCGCAAGAAAATTGAAAGGGGTTTTTCTGGAATTGGTATTCCTCATTCTACGAGGAAGAAGTCTTTTTTGCGAAAGATCTCTTTCACAAAAAGGCGTGTGTGGACAGGAAAGAGGGAGTTCTTTCAGAAGAAGAGGAAAGAGGAAAAAGCACAGGTGCCCTGGTGACCATTCCGTCCATAGCAATCACAGTTTACATGCAAGAGTGCGTCCATTCAGTCTGGATGCTCTTTTTCAAAAAAACTGATCACTTTTTTGATGCACTTTTGCAGTGTGGACGCTCTCTTTTGGAAGAAGTCTTTTTCGGATGATCTCTTCTGACAAAAGCGTCTTCCGAAAGAAGCCTGTAGTCTAGACATAGCCTTAGAGATTTAAGGTGAATGCTCTTTTCATTTTTCATGTTATTTTCACTAGCAGAACAGGAGGACATGCCAAATCAACCTGCTACTAATAATAAAAATCATTTTTAAAATGCCATTGATTAGCAGTTCTAGCTTTTAATTATGCAGAGTGCTCCACAGATATTTTTATTTGATAATTTTCTGCTGATATTAAAAGACTGACACTTTTTGACCTTACAGAAATCTGGCTATGGTAGGATTCTTCTTGATTTTTTTTTTTTTTTACTACTACTACAGTAGTAGTAAAATTAAATAAATTAAAATATTGTATACCCCACATTAAGCTAAAGATTTATACCTGAATCTTATCAACAGGTTTAAACTGTCCCAGCTGTATGTTTAGGCCTTGCATATGGTTCAACAAGTTTAGGCCCTGGAGGCACGGGGAAGGCTTTGCAGAATTATTTCTGTAAGTATTGGCCAAGGAATTGATGATGCTATATCCCTCTTGCTCAAAAGCAATCCATAATATTTGTGAAGATAATTGTCAGCCTTCTATAATAAGATCAGCCTCATTACAGATTCTGCAAGTCCAGAGAACCTTGCTTATTCCACTTAGGCTGAAATTAACAGCTACACACACTGTGATACTTGAGTAAACTCTCATTCAGAGAAAAAAGACATTTTTATGATGGAACAATCATGTTTAACCCTGGGTCTGTATCTGTTACAGTGTTGCTGTACTAGATAACTCAGCAAATAATGTGTAGTAATCAATTAGTTAATTAACATACTGCTGTAACCAGACACATTTTACTAAATTCAATGAGTTGGCTGTTGTGTGCTAATTACTTACCAATTGATCATATATAAATGTTGGGACCCAGATGGCTCCTGGAATTGGTAAAGGGATACGAAGCCCATTACCAGTTCAAATATGTCTGAGATAAATATTGCCCTACAATTAGTATAGGTGAATCCAGTTTCTAGTGGAAAGGTCTCCACATCAAATATAACGCATTTTGAGTTGGCACTAACTGGTAATTTGGTCGGCAGTCTCATGTAAGACATTGAAGACTGAATGGGCCATGAAGACTAACTCCCCTCTTGACTGTAGAGATGGTTCCTTTAAAACCAGACTGAGACGTTAGCAGATTAATACATTGGTGTAGGCCTGTGAGGCTGTGAGATTGTTTTCTACAGTATTCAGTCCAGCAGTCATAGATAAAGCCAGAAAAGGCCCAATCCTGGAGATATGACATAGGCCAAAAGCTACTACTGACTGAAGTCAGATAAGGAACATAGAAGCTTTGTCTGTCTCAGTGGGCTATCACTGCAGATCAATAGGAATTGAAGTCAGTGGAGGATTTTGCCTGTGTCAGGACTGTAGGCTTTAAACAAATTCTCGATGTAACTCCATTGACTCAAGTCACAGTGGTCTATATAATTCAGCAGTATTTAAATAAAACAATCTGAAAATTAGAACTCAGAGGGAAGTGGCTACTATTTCATCATTAGTGTGGTGGGTTTTACTTTCTTTCTTCACTTTTACTCCTATAGGTATCAATTTCCTATTTGAAACTCAAAACATGGCATGCATATCAGGTACAAATTGTAAACACTAGATGACAAACCAAAATGCCAATAAAACCTTCACCATAGTCTATAGGGCATATAAATGAACATTTTCCTAATTACCAAAAGACAAATTTACTGAAAAAACAAGTGCTGTAGTAAGTGAGAAATGAAAGAATAAACAAGAAATCCTAGGAAGTAGTTCTTTTTGGAATTGTTATCTTGTCCTGTTTTGCCTACAACTATAATCATATGGCTGGTGTGAATCCCCACAGCTCCTTTGAAGTAAATAGAGCTATGGTGATTAACAGTGGAATAAGAATCAGGCCCATTATATGTCAGTATTTGGGAGTCCAGGCATAAGTACAAGGGTGTGATTAAGGACAGACTTTCACCTGTTTTGAATTTTCTGGCTTTTATCCTTTCACATCAGAGCCATAGCCTTAATTAAATGCAGTGTTTTGGGACAAAAACAATTTTATAAGATATATATTGAGTCTTTTTGTTGTTGGCCTCTTGTCTCAGCACAATCCATCTTTATTCAAATACAAAAGATTTCCTCATTTTTACCGTGTTGCTTGAATAGTATGTAAGTGATCCTCTAGTGAAATTCAAACAGGTTTATTTGGTGAATGCAAGAATACCTTTCACAGAAAACGCAGAATAACCTTTTTTTTAATGTAGATATTTGAAATTTTAAAAAACATCGGCTTTTTCCAAATTATTAATATACTAACAGAATAAGAATAACATTTTAAAAACACAATTGAAAAAGAGCAAATAAGGAAAATGTACATACCAGCAATGACTCCATAAACCTAAGCAAACAACTTTCAGAAAGCCATATATCTTCCACTCATTACCTTTCCCTATTATAGCCTCCCTGAAGACTTCCATAATTACTCTTCTCCCCTTGCAAATAATTACGAGCACCTGCAAATTTAAAAATATTTGAGGCTGAGATGGCTAATCCTCTTGGGACTTCCTTGTTTTAGAGTCTGTCTCATTTGTTTAATGCAAGTTTCTTTTTCACTAACTTCTACAGTCTGGATACAAATGGACTGAAATACAACTGAGTGAAAATCTTGGTGATGTGAAAAATCTTGCATCTGTGGTTTGTGAACTGTCTGAATTGTCTATGGCTAGCTACTATGAAGATTGCCTCTTAAAATGCAGAAAGGGAGCTCACCCACTTCTGACACTAGTTTTTCACTGTTTCTCTGGACCTTATGGTAGTGAGCACCTGAGGACTGAATGAGCTGTGGGGTGGAGGGAGGGAACAGTGGGGTGGGCCAGAGGCAGAACTGAGGGTGCTACACACTGTCCCACTGTTGACCCATGCAAATTCCACCAAAATATAGCACAGCCTGGAGCAGTATTAGCTGTTATTCAAAACTCTATGGCTACGTCTATACTGCAGCATTCTTCCGCAAAAGCTTATGCAAATGAAGGGCGGAGTAGAATATTGCCATGCTTCATTTGCCTAATTAATTAGCAGCCATTTTTGTGCAATAGGCCTTTGCGCAAAAAGGAGCTGTGTAGACGGCTCCTTTTTGCGCAAAACCCCTCTCTTGCGCAAGAGCTGTTCTTCCTCATTTTTTCAGGAAGAACAGCTCTTGCGCAAGAGAGGGTTTTTGCGCAAAAAGGAGCCGTCTATACAGCTCCTTTTTGCGCAAAGGCCTATTGCACAAAAATGGCTGCTAATTAATTAGGCAAATGAAGCAAGGCAATATTCTACTCCGCCCTTCATTTGCATAAGCTTTTGCGGAAGAAGGCTGCAGTATAGATGTAGCCTATCTGTGTTAGCAGGCCTGCAGACAGGGGAGAGTAGGAAAAGGGGGCAATTGCCCACAGACCCAGGTGATTTAAGAGGGTCCGGGGGCCCCCGGCCAGTGCCATTGGCAATGTGGTGAAGCTAAGGCACGCATCTTACCCACCCTTGCTTTCTGAGTGCCTGGCAGCATTGTCCTTGCGACTCCTGGAGGGCGGTCTCCACATTCTGCCCCCTCCCTCAGTGCTGATTCTGCAGCCCTCATTGGCTGGAAGCGGCATGTGGAGATGCCCCTTCTTCTCTGGGTGAGAACCATTGTCAATGGTGTTTGCTGTTCGTTTTTGTAAGCTGCCCAAAGTAACTGGCAACTCCCTTGCCCACTCCAGCATCCTACCCTGCTGCCCCCGCCTAGAGCCCACATCCATATTTTCTTCCAGAGCCTGCCCCCATTTCCTGCACAGCAGCCCTCTGGCCCAGCCCAAAGTCTGCACCCCCTACCACACCCAAACTCACTACCCTGAGCCTGACCCCTCAACACAAACTACCTTCCAGAGCCGCTCACACTCGAACTCCCTGCCCCAACCTGGTGAAAGTGAGTGAGGGTGGGAGACAGTAAGCAACAGAGGGAGAGGGGATGGAGTGAGGTAGGACAGGGCCTTGGAGAAGGAGCAAGAACAGGGGTGTGACCTCAGGGAAGGGACAGGGAAAGGGTCTTTGATTTTGCACCATTAGGCAGTTGACAGTCCTACTGGATGGGCACACGGAAGCCCTGGTCATGCCAAAAGAGTGCCCAGCAGTGCAGTAGACTGCTCGCTGGGCACTGGCCAGCATATGTGCAGCACCGCCCAAGTATTAGGTGTATGTGGGAGCCCATTGATTGTTTTGCTGTAGGGCGTGGAATTGCTGTCAGCAGGCCTGTGTGATAGTGAAACCTATTTGAACAGTGATCTCTGGGTGACCATATGTTTGATATAGTGGCTCAATGGGAATTGTACTGATAGGGGTCAGGATCACAGTAAGATCATAGCACCCTGAATGGATGGTTTTGGTGTGCTGTGATGAAGTGTGAGCTGCCTGGATTCCTAGGATTTGGTAGGTGGGTCGCACAGCCTGAGCCCGGAGAGAGAGAGGAGAAAGAATACAGCCTTTTCAGCAGGAAAAATGTGGAGGTGAGGAAAATATCCTCCTAAAGTCAAAATCATGAGCAGGGGGAGGGAAACAGAAGCAGAGAGCCTCCATGTTGTCCTATTGAAGGGGCTGTGTTGTTCCACCCTGCCTCACAAAACAAGCTGTTGTGCTTTGGGAACTAAGGGTATGTTGTGAAGTACTGGGATTTAAAAGAACGATGAGCACTGGAAACCACTGCACTGTTTTGTTTTATTCCATCTGCTCTGCTCTTAGGGCATTGCTGCTAGTTTGGGCATTTGGCAGGTGGTGCATCCTAGAAGGAAAGTTTCCATAGCTAAAATTTGGTATTCTGTCTGAGATCTCAGTGTTCTTGCAATCAGTGTTCTTAGGCTTGAAAGTAATTTTGCTTCACAATACACTTCTATAAATTTACTGCCAAGTAAAATACAGCTAGCAAACAGAATAAATGTTATGTCCAAAAAAGCATAACATTACTCGCCACCTTAGGTTTATTAGAAAGGACTTGCTCTTGGAAGAAGCTGTCCTCGGTAAGGAGTTTAATTGCAGGAAATTTAAACTCAGCTTTCATAGAGGTCAAGCTTCAGATACATTTTTGACTTCTATACAGTTCAAGAGATGTGTGGCTTCATCCTGGCTTTAGCGATGACTTCTGAAAGCAACAACTAATCTATGAAGGATACAGATCTAAATGGTAGCAAGAGCCTCCAGCAATACTTAGGGGGAGTGGCAGTTTTACAAAGCATCTGCAGTCTGCTGGAAAGAGGCTTGCTGCCAGGAATATTAGGTATTGAGGGCTAAAAGTGTCTTCTGCCACTATCTTCACATTCAGAGAAACCATTGGAGTCAATGGAGTTTCATTCACTTACTTCAGGACTGAATTTGTCCCAGTCTGTATTTTTAGTTGATATTCAGAAGTCTGTTTGAAGCACTTTCTTGAGGGGGTAATCCTTAACTTAGATTTTGGACATGCATGTTTCTTTCTCTTTCTGAGCAATTTGTGATTTTATGTGTTATTACCATGGCTTTTCTGTTATGTCACCAAGTATTTTATTCATAAACTTGAACAAAATCAATATTAGTGGCGAGGAGTCCTGTGGCACCTTATAGACTAACCGAAGTGTTGGAGCA